>OX940801.1:43352205-43726483 GCA_954870605.1 Acer campestre
AAAACAAACTTCATAGTGATAAAATAAATTACCACTAATTGGAATACACTAAAATTAAGGAAAAATACAACATAAATTACTTTTTCGATTTAGTAGTCTGCAAGACCATTTCCAGATCCTCCGATATTATTGAAAAAATAACCAAAAGGCTCAGATGAACTACCGGATCCATGGTCTTGTTGCCGAGCATGTTTTGCCATAATTTTTCTTTGGTGTTGATCCACAAACTCGCACTTTCTTGGATCTGTTATGGAATCCAAATCCATCATTACTATTTTGGTTTCCCATAGCTCCAATTTTCTCTCTAAAATATCATTAGTTCTTTGTCTCTCCAGATTGTTTTTTTCAAAAACTTCCACGAGTTTATCTTGTCCTTCTGTAAAAGTGGCAACAATTGATGCATTATCTTCCGCAACCCTCTTTTTCAGTTTTGCTTTTTTCACCACAATGGGCCGTTGAGATGAACTACCCCCGGCGTCATCACTAGATATATTCAGAGAAAGTGAAGATATCCCGAGAGATGCCATTGTTGGAGACTCTGTAGTTGGAGAGTTTTCTTGTGATGATACATTATGGCCACGTGGCCTTCGCGGGGTTGATGTTGCACTATCATTATCTGAAAATTTCTGCATATCCTTGAGAATGGGCCACACATGGTCAAACTTGAAACCCCTTTTGTATTTCTTATCTTGGGCTAATAAGACTTTTGCCCGGTTCATTTGCAAAATGATTCAAATAAATTTATTGTTCAAATTTTATATTAAATGTTTTTTTTTTCTATAACTTTAATTTTAACAAATACTCACTATATCAACTTTAGAGGCACCACTAGGATTCAGACTTTCGATTTATCGTAGGCATGACCGTAGTTTCCCAATTGCGAGAAGGATAGCCCGCATACGACACTGCAAACTTCGCCAGGTACGATGTTCAGTCATAAAATCTGGTCTGGTGTTGTTGTATTCACCCTCAATTCGAGCCTAGAACATCTCCATAGATTGGTAAATCCCTATGATCGGATTTTGGGAAACATCCAAATATACGTGACACAGGTGTGTGTCTTCTGCAAGCGTGTATGAAGAACTTCGGCTTGAAGTCATTTTTTGGAAAAAAAAGTGATTTGAAGGGATAAAAGTGATTTGAAGGGAAAAAATTGATTTCAAGAGATATGCGATTCGAAGGGGTAAGAGATTTGAATGGGTAAGAGATTTGAAGGGATAAGTTTAATTTAGTGTGGGTTGATATTTATAGGCACTAGGAGGCACTCTTTTCAGATTTAATCCTACGGTTCATAAGGTGAGGAAATCCATCCATTGGTTGGATTTGATGATGAGCAAATTTCTTATCTTCAGATTTTGGAAAATGTGAAGATAAGAATTATTTGAATCGATTTAATCCTATGGTTCAGAAGCTGAGAAAATCCATCCATTGGTTGGATTTGCTGATGAGTAAATTTCTTATCTTCATATTTTAGGAAAACTGAAGATAAGAATTATTTGAATCGATTTAATCTTACGGTTCAGAAGCTGAGGAAATCTATCCATTGGTTGGATTTGATGATGAGCAAATTTCTTATCTTCAGATTTTGGGAAAAGTGAAGATAATAATTATTTGAATCGATTTAATCCTACGGTTCAGATGGTGATGAAATCCATCCAAGGGTTGGCATTTAATAGCCCAGATATCTTATTTTGATATTTTGGGAAAAGTGAAGAATAGTTTTCTAGACAAGTTAAGAGTGGGCCCCACAACGAGTACTGGATGTCTAGGTTCGATGAATCTGGTTCACGCATTGGTTTTTTTGAATTAAAGTGTTTTTGTCTGTATCTACTATTTTCACATGGGCTTCCAGCTATTGTCGGCCACGTTCTGAGGTGTAACCAGTTGGATACAGCTGTCATCCACTCACCCTTCTAGAAACACGTGTATCGCAATCGCTATTTTAATTAATCAAAACTGAAAATTACAGGCCTAATTAACGAAAATTACCAAAAAAGACAAGTTTGAGATAAATGTAGAAACAAATGAAACTAAGAATTCTAAGCAAGACAGAATTGACAGAAGTCGATTCGGACTTGGAAAACTCAAGTTATTACGAAAACAAAACTTTCCTAAAACGGCAAAAACAGTAATTTTGGAGCCTAAACGATGGAATTTGGCCAAAAAAGGCCATGCCACTCTACAAAGCAATGACTATTGAATTACTCGAAGATTCGCTTAAACCGTGAAAGTTTCACACCATTTCGACTCCAACACCAACACCAACACCAACACCAAAAAAGGTCGGTTTCACTATTGGATTTTTTGAATTAAAGTGTTCTTGTCCGTATCTACTTTTTCCACGTGGGCTTGCAACTATTGTCGCCCACGTTTTAAGTTGAATACAGCTTTCATCTACTCCCACGTTCTGAGTTGTTAACCAACTGGATATAGCTATCATCCACTCCCACGAAGTGATATGTTAACCAGCTAGATATAGCTGTCATCCACTAGCCCTTCTAGAAACACGTGTTCACAAAGATAAATACCCTACACCAGAGTCTGCTAAAACTCATTTAATTCAACTCCAAGCGATAATGAATTTCGATATCGGACGTCTATCTAATTTCTCATCTTCATCTTCTAACAATGATGAAGAGCAATTTCTGGCAAATCTTGAAGAGAATGAGTTAGAACAAGATGCGATAATTGCCCAACATATGAACATCCAACGGGCCATGTCTCAGTATCTCAATCGACAAAACAATCTAATGACCCGTGGAGGCTCAATTCCTGGTCATATAGTGATCAATCGAGATCGGGAAAGTGCTGATCATCGTTTGTTCTACGACTATTTTGCTGAGAGCCCACGGTATAATGATCAAATGTTTCGTCGACGCTTTCGAATGAGTAGAAGTTTATTCCTTCATATTGTTGAAAAAGTGGAAGCTCGTGACAACTATTTTATGCAACGAAGAGATAGTGTGGATAGACTGAGTTTGTCTGCTCTTCAAAAAATAACAGTAGTATTTCGGATGTTGGCATATGGTCTACCAGCGGATGCTACTGACGAGTATATTCAAATAGGAGAGTCTACAACAATTGAAAGTTTGAAGAGATTTTATCGTGCTGTTATGGAGGAATTTAAAGATGAGTATCTAAGATCACCTAACGCTACTGACGTTGCCAAACTACTCCGTATTGGTAAAGATTGTGGTTTTCCGGGAATGCTGGGTAGTCTAGATTGTATGCACTGGAAGTGGAAAAATTATCCAACGGCTTGGGTAGGACAATATGCTGGTCGTAGTGGATCTCCAACTATTATTCTAATGGATGTAGCTGATTATGATATGTGGATATGGCTTGCCTATTTTGGTTTGCCGGGTACGAACAATGATATTAATGTATTGGAGGCATCCCATCTTTTTGCCAACCTCGCTCAAGGTATTGCTCCTCCAGCTCATTATGTCATTCAAGGAAAAAAATTTAATATGAGTTATTATTTAGCTGATGTTATATACCCTAAATGGTCTACGCTTGTACAAATTATTCACGATCCACGTGGTCCAATGAATAAATTATTTGTAATGAAACAAGAAGAATGTAGAAAAGATGTTGAACGTGCATTTGGAGTTCTCCAATCACGGTTTGCAATTGTGGTAGGACCGGCGCATTTTTGGCATAAACATGTTTTACATGATATAATGAATACGTGCATTATTATACACAACATGATAATCGAGGATGAGGGTGATGTTGATGCAGCAATTAAGGATCATACGGAAGCACCAACTCCGGAAGTTGAGATGGTGTTAGATGAAAATACCCGATTTCAAGAATTCCTATCTCGACATAGAAAAATCAGGGATAAACAGGCTCACGATGCACTCTGAAATGTCTTAATAAATCATTTGTGGGAAGAATATACTAATTCAGATGATTAGATGATGATCAATATGTACTTTTATTTTTATGTTTTTTCTTTTTTATTTTATGAAATGTAATGTTTAAGTTATTTTAATAAAAAATGCAATATTTTACCGAATTAAATTGAATTTCTATTAATGTATTGAATTTCTATTAATGTATTAATTTCATAATTTCATAATTTCGTATTGTATTGCAATATTATGTTAATTATGGGGTGAAATGTTAATTGTGGAGAAATATTTAAAAAAGGGAAAGAAATGGAATATTCCTGGGAATATTCCTTATAGAGATAAATTTGAAGCAATGGGTTAGAGATGCAATAGTGAAATAAAGTGACTGTTGCACTATTTTAGTGCAAAACTTACACCAAAATCCACTATTTGGGTTGGAGTTACTCTTACAAACAACAAGTTCACATTGATAATTATTACTCTTGGGGTTATTATTAAAAACCACCTTGTAGTTTGACTGCAAGGGTAGCCCTAGAGTGGGGCAAGGGGGCGCCCGCCAGGGCCCATCATACCAAGGGGCCTAAAATATGTGGATTTAAGTTGTAAAAAAGAAAAAAGAAAAAAAAAAAAGCCCGAAAAAAAGGCTCCATTATTGTTTTACATAGAACAACTCAAAACATTGCCTAAAAAAAATAACACCCGCCCAATATCCAATTTGTTTTATTCATATCTTCAGACAAAACCTAATTATGTAGGGTTTTAATATCTTATTAATTTTAATTTATTTTAAACCCTAGGTGGTTATACTATATTACTATAAAATTGTTTTCATATAATATATACTATAAGTAGTTTCCAAAGAAACCAAAAACCCTAACACTCGTTCACCTAATTTTAAAAGCTAATTGTAGCCCCTATCACCTCTTCTCTTTCAATTTTTTTTTTCTTGAAAGTTCCTCCTCCTCTCTTCCAACTGCTCAATCTCTTCTCGCTCATTAAAATTTCATCTCCCGTTCTTCTTCACCAACCAGTGCCCCTGCCCTCATCTCTTCTTTGTCAACCATTAGCCGCCGTCTATCTTTGTAATTTGAGAGTTTTTTCTTTTAATGATCTGAGTTTTAAATTTTTATTTTTTGTCAACTAACCTGAATATAAAATTAGTTAGTTTCAAGAAAGAAAATATTGTTAAGTTTGTAATGAATCCATCTATAATTTTTTATTTTATTTTTTGGAAATTTTTATTGTTTTTTTTTTAATAGTGAGAGGAAGAAAGTTGAGGGAAAAATAAAATAAAATAAATTTTCGAGATATTAATTTAAATATTTTGTTCAATAAAAATTAATATTCCGTTTAATGAAATATATACAAGGGCCCATTTTTTAGATTTTGCCCAAGAGCCTCGAAAATGTCAGGACCAGCACTGAGTTTGAGTTATTGGTCAAAAAACCACCATCTAGTTTCAATGTTGGCAAAAAACCACCCTACATTTTAATTTATCAGCCAAAAACAACCTTCTATTAACATCTGCTAACATTTTGAATCAAATATACCATTTTACCCTTATATTCAAAATTTCTCACCACGAGCACATGATTTACTAGTTTTACATATTAATTGGCCGGTCTACGTGAATAATTGTTACACTTTCTGTTAAATTCCATACACTTATGTCAAGCATTTCATTTTCATATGAAGAAATTTGTGTCTAGTTTTAATGCTGACTAAAATTTGTGTCTCGTGATATTATTAAAAACCCTCCTCCAGTTTGGATTTTTGGCCAAAAGCCACCCTCTAATTTCATTTTTAGTTAAAAACCACCCTCTAATTTCATAATTTGTTTAAAACTACCCTGTTTTTTTATTTATTAGCCAAAATACACCCGCCGTTAGTTTTCTGTTAAAATATTTAAATTTTTCTATCAAACCATAAAGGGTATAATAGTAAATGGGGAGTGAGTAAGTTTAAAATATTATTAATTAAAAACCCCATTTAATATTAAATTAAACTCCACAACTCACAAGTCAATCTTTCTCCCTCTCCCCGTCTCCTCCCTCTCTCATCTATGTTTCTCTCGCCTCATCTGTTGTTTGTTGGGAAAAAAAAAAAGGGAAAATCGCAAATACCCCCCCAACTTTTAAGCTAATGGCAAATCAAACCCTCTGGTTTGAACAATCAGCAAACAACCCCCTACAAATTTAAACAATCAGCAAATAACCCCCTACAAATCAGCAAATAACCCCCTACATGCAGCAAAAAATGCAAGGATTCTTAACGGTAGGGGGTTGTTTGCTGATTGTTCAAACCAGAGGGTTTGATTTGCCATTAGCTTAAAAGTTGGGGGGGTATTTGCGATTCTCCCAAAAAAAAAAAATTAAACCGTCTCTCATCTTATCCATGGCAACCTCTCTCTCTCTTCTCTCATCTGTTTGTTGAGAAGTTCAAAGCCCCATACGCCACGAAAAGGGGCTCCGTTCGCCGCGAAAAGGGGGATTTTGGGTTCGGTGGTGGTGCCTGTTTGGGTTTTGTTGGTGGTTTGACTGGTGTAGATTTTGGGTTTTGGTGGTGGTTTGGTTGGTGGTCCGATTTCAGGTTTGGTTGGTGGTACGATTTCGTGTCTAGGTTTGGGTGGTGGTTCCAATTTCATGTGGCGGTGGAGATCTGGATCTCCACGAAGATGGAGATCCCAGCCTCCAGGGATGGTTTTCTTTTTCAGTTATATCTATTACACATTTTACATTGTTCCCAGATTGCTGCTTTGTTTAATTTCTCCATTGACTTTTTACATTTTACATTGTTTGCATACATCTGAAGAACTGAGTCATTCTATATAATGTCCATAACTCTCTGTTATGTTTTCACTCCCTTTGTTGATATTTACAACCATTGAGAATGGAGATCCAGGGAATGGTTTTTTGTTTCAATTATTTTGTTTTTCAAAAAATAAATTTATTTTTTAAAATATTTTAACATTTACAACCATGGATAATCCAGGGGATGGTTTTTTATTTTTCAGAAAATAATTTTTTCAAAAGTTTTTTAACCTTTTTTATTTACAGATTTTTAATCCTTTTTTATTTGTTTATATCTAAATATAAGGGTAAAATGGTATATTTGATTAGAAATGTTAACAGACGTTAACATAAGGTTGATTTTGGCTAATAAATTAAAGGGAGAATCGCAAATACCCCCCCAACTTTTAAGCTAATGGCAAATTAAACCCTCTGGTTTGAACAATCAGCAAACAACCCCCTACCGTTAAGAACCCTTGCATTTTTTGCTGCATGTAGGGGGTTATTTGCTGATTTGTAGGGGGTTATTTGCTGATTGTTCAAATTTGTAGGGGGTTGTTTGCTGATTGTTCAAACTAGAGGGTTTAATTTGCCATTAGCTTAAAAGTTGGGGGGGTATTTGCGATTCTCCCTAAATTAAAATGTGGGTGGTTTTTGGCCAATAATGAAACTAGAGGCTGGTTTTTAATAATAACCCATTTTGAAATTTCAGCTAGCAGTCACTGTCGTTGGAGGTTGTGTGGATGAAATGTAAGTCAACAATCATTCACTTTCGGGTCAATGTTGTGGTGCTTTAGGAGGTTGTTTGATTGGTCATTTTCTATTCTGTTTATTTTCGTTAACTTGTTACGTATGGAGAGAGCTCTCTCAATTATAGACATCAATGGATATTCTTTCTTTCTTGTTGATCAGTTTGAAGTTTCTGTTTTTCTTTTACGAATTCGCTTTTGCAATCGACAGTATTAGTTCATCTGGGTCAATTAGAGATGGCGGGAGGACCTTAGTTTCAGTAGATGGAAGATTTGAGCTTGGTTTCTTCAGTCCTGGTAGTTCGAAGAATCGGTACGTAGGAATTTGGTACAAGAAGGTCCCGGATAAGACTGTTGTTTGGGTCGCGAACAGAATCAACCCCATCAACGATTCTTCTGGTGTGTTGATGATAAACAGCACAGGTAGTCCTGTTGTTGTCATGAGTCAGAACAGAACTGTGGTTTGGTCAGCAAATTTGATGAAAGAAGCCAAGAGTTCAGTTGTATTACAGCTCCTGAATTCAGGAAATCTTGTTCTGAGAGATGAACAAAGTAGTGGTGATGGTTTGGGAAGTTACTTGTGGCAGAGTTTTGACTATCCTTGTGATACGTTGCTACCAGAAATGAAGCTTGGATGGGACTTAAAGACTGGTCTTGAAAGGCGTTTTTCATCGTGGAAGAGCCCAGATGACCCATCTCCTGGAGACTTCACTTGTGGGGTAGAACGACTAGGAAATCCTGAGATTTTTATGTGGAAGGGTTCAAACAAGTTTTATAGGTATGGCCCATGGAATGGAATTACATTCAGTGGTTCTCCAGGAAGGCCTAACTCAATTGTTGAGTTGAACTTTGTTAATAATGAGGATGAGTTGTACTTCACTTTCAACATGATAGATAAATCAATATTCGTAATGGTTGTTATGAACCAAACCAGAGATTTACGAGTAGCATTGGCATGGAGCGAAACAACTCAAAATTGGAATGAGGATTCATATGTGCCAAGAGATTACTGCGACAGTTATGGTCATTGTGGTGTCTATGGGAATTGTATCTCAACTCAATTGCCGAACTGACAGTGTTTAGAAGGCTTCAAGCCTAAATCAACTGAATATGGGGACTGGTCTGAAGGTTGTGTGCGTAATAAGGCATTAAACTACTCAAAACTGGATGGATTTATCAAATTTAATGGGTTGAAATGGCCAGATGCTACAAATTCTTGGGTGAACAAAAGTATGAATCTCGAGCAATGCAGGGTGAAATGCTTAGAGAACTCTTCTTGTATGGCATACTCTAACTTGGATATTAGAGGACGAGGCAACGGCTGTGCTATATGGTTCGGTGATCTAATTGATATCAAACAGACTTCAAATAGTGAGCAGGACTTATTTATTCGAATGTCTGCTTCAGAACTAGGTACTTACTTAAATATTTTATGTTTCTCCCAAATGAGCATTTGGGTTTTTGTTTTCTTTCCTTGAATTTATTAATGCATATATGCATATGTGATCGGTGCATACACTAGTATCTTGCTATAGCTTCTGCATATATATATTTGCTGTAATTTAACTTAATTTGCTTTGATTTTAACTAATTTTCTTTGCTATATATATCGTCTATCAAGGTACAAAAGAAGGGCCTAAGATGAAGATAGTGGTGATAGTTACTGCCACTGCCGCAGTAGCTGGGGTGCTTATAGTAGGCTACTACATGTACAAAAGTAGGACGAATTTTGGTAACTTCGCTCTATTTGCCTTCACAAAGCAATCCACTCTTGATCAATAAAACTTTCTGTACATGTAAATGAGTTGCTGGGGTGCTTGTGCTTATAGTAGGCTACTACATTTACAAAAGTAGAACAAATTTTGGTAACTTCGCTCTGTTTGCCTTCACATGTAAATGTAAATGAGTGCAAGCAAATTACTTTTATTAATTTTTTTTCTCCCCTAGAAAAAGCATTACTTATTTTGCAAAGTGGATAATCTGTGAATCGAACCATAAGGGTGCATAACTATTAGTCATTAATTGAGAGAATTATGTTAAATGGTTTGTGTGAAGTCTAAAGAAAAAATATCTACTTTGTGAATCTAGTCTGTTACATAAATGACTTCTCTACTTCTATATACTTCAATTAATTTGTGTCCATTCTAAATGATATTATGATTTTAGTTCATAATGCAATATTACTGACAATTAACACATATATCCACTATTTCAGAGAAAAGTGAAGGCAAGGGGAAAACTAATCAGAAGATTGAAGACTTGGAACTACCATTATTCGAGTTAGATACAATTGCTAATGCCGATAATAACTTCTCATTCAACAACAAGCTTGGAGAAGGTGGCTTTGGACCCGTATACAAGGTAAACTCGCAACATACTAGTGTGCTTTTAACTAAAGGCTTAAGTTTTTGAGTCTAACAATTACTGATATGATATTGTAAACTTGTTCACTTGTGTATTTTACACAATATTACAACAATAATACAACTCATTTCACACAAAAAATTTCCAGGGTACGCTTGTAGATGGACAAGAAATCGCTGTGAAGAGGCTTTCAAAGATTTCCACATAAGGAATTAATGAGTTAAAAAATGAAGTAATACTGATAGCCAAACTGCAGCACCGAAATCTTGTAAACCTTCTTGGTTGCTGCATTCAAGGAGAGGAGAAAATTCTAATATAAGAATTCATGCCCAACAAAAGTCTTGATCACTTTATTTTTGGTATAAATGATCCCTAGGAAGTCTTATGAATTCAGCTGGTTTAGGATATCTCTACTATGGACATTTCTTTTCTGTGTCAAAAAAAGATCAGTTATTTATTTTTTATTTTTTTTATTCAAACAGGATATTAAACTAACCTGAGTATTAAACCTGCAGATCAAACTAGAAGTAAGCAATTGGACTGGTCCAAGCGTTTCCACATTATTTGGGGAATTGCTAGGGGCCTTCTCTATCTTCATCAGGATTCTAGATTACGGATTATACATAGAGATCTAAAAACAAGTAATGTATTACTTGATCATGAGATGAACCCCAAGATTTCTGATTTTGGCTTGGCCAGGATTTTTAATGGAGACCAAAATGAAGTAAACACGAATAGAGTAGTCGGCACTTAGTAAGTATTACGTGTCCTGTCATTTTTATAATTGCTTGTGTTCCATTCTTTAACATAATTTATCTTTAAATATACTTCTACAGTGGTTATATGGCACCTGAATATGCTATTAATGGGATATTCTCGATAAAATCTGATGTCTTTAGCTTTGGTATTTTATTGCTGGAGTTGGTAAGTGGAAAGAAAAACAGAGGATTTTATCATCCAGACTGCAACCTTAGTCTTATAGGATATGTAAGTGAATATCATTACATTTCTGTTTCAATAAAGTTTTAGGAAACCATGTCACTTTTCAACAACTTTAAAATGATAAAATCGTGAATGAAAAACGGATTTCCTTATATTTCAGGCATGGAAATTATGGAGAGAAGGCAGGCCTTTGGAACTGATTGATCCATTCTTTGAAGAATCATGTAATGAATTAGAAGCCATACGATGCATCCACATTAGTCTCTTATGCGTGGAACATCAACCTGATGACAGGCCAAGCATGTCATCTGTGATTCTGATGTTGGGTAGCGATAACGTATTGCCTGAGCCGAAGCAACCTGGTTTCCTGATGGATAGGAAACCACAGCTTGAACTAGATTCTTCAAACAAGCCTGTGTTTCCTTCATCTAATGAAGTTACTATTTCACTATTAGAGGCTCGTTAGAATTTCTTTTTAACCATATACCTCATGATATATTATCTCTATTTCTAGCTTTGATCTGGTGCTTTTGATTTGAAGATCTTAGATAGTAATTAATTTCCTGGAATCTTTTGTCGTTCTGATTCATGTAAATTCAGATAAGATTTTTCAAAAAAGAGCCATATTCTAACCCTTTACTTGACTTGTATGCTAATTCCTAGTCAAACTTGACCTACAAAGAAACTCAAACTCCTATTCTTTGCCTCGGTTTGGTCCATCTGGGAGGCTAGAAACTTGTTGGTTTTCCAAGGCAAAGTTTTGAGCTTTGATCAATGTCTTGATATGGTCAAATTCAGGGTCGCTTGGTGGTTCAAACTGCATGGGAAAGGTTCCGTCGATCCTTTAACGACCATCCTTCTTAATTTGAGAGTTGCATTGACAAGAAAAAGGTGAAGGTTTCCAAGCTTGAGGACTGGATTCCGCTGGCGATGGACTCCTTGAAGTTCAACGTCGACGGTTCGGCTAGAGGGGTTTTGGGTCCAGCTGATATGGGGGGTTTCTTATGGGACACAAATGGTAAAATCCTCTGTTTTTTTCTCCTTGTTCTTGGGTAATTCTAATGCGATCATGGCTGAAATTTGTGCCATTCAAAAGGCTTGCGATCTTTGTTTTTCTAGAGATGATATCAGGGGAAGAAAAATGATAATTGTGAGTGATTCTAAGGTGGCCGTGGATTGGATCAATGTAGATGGCCCTGGCAGCCATGCTCATTTGGATTTTATACTGGACATTAGGAACAAGCTTAGCTACATGGCTAACGCTGTGGTTGTGTTCAATCCGAGAGGCCCTTAACTCTTTTGCTGATTTGCTTGCTAAGAGGGCTTCTTCGACTGGTGGAGATACTGGTGGAGATTTTGTGAATTGGAGTTAGTGTGTTTTTTGTTTGTTTTTTGTTGTTCCGTGTGCTCTTTTTGCTGTCTGGGCTTGCTCCTTCTGTAGTTGTTTCTCTTTGCTCTTTAGTGGCTTCTAATATATTTGCTATTCTGCTGTTAAAAAAAAAAAAAAAAAAAAAAAAAACTCAAAAATCCTGTCATAAACAAGAAGTTATATTTTGTTTCTTTTCACATTATTAAAGCTATCAAGAAATTCTCCATTCATAAACAAGATGTGTTTCGTATGGATAATGATTTTTTTTTTTTTTTTTTTTGCTTTGTATGTTCTTCTTTTGTTTCCTTTCCAGCTCTCCG
This sequence comes from Acer campestre, assembly GCA_954870605.1. Lineage (NCBI taxonomy): Eukaryota > Viridiplantae > Streptophyta > Magnoliopsida > Sapindales > Sapindaceae > Acer > Acer campestre. The sequence goes on from OX940801.1 coordinate 43,364,599, forward strand.
GCCGATGAATAAATTTTCGCTGTTAAAAATATATATATATATATATTCAATCTCTAACACTAAAGCATCAGAGGTGTCTAGCAGCTTTCAAACTAATGCTTCAAGACTTGCACATTCATACTCATGTAGGATACCAGGGTTATTTTCTTTTGACTATTAGGAAAAAATGTATGAGGACAAAAAAGGTAGGACCTTTGATGACCAGGATGATCAATGAAAAGGAGAAATTCCCTATACACATTAAAGTTACCATTTCCTTAAATAGCTCCTTCTGACAAGACCCGCCCCGACTTCTATCTTGAGTACGAGGGAATCTTGTGAGAATCTTATCTTTTTCTTTCTCTAGTGGGCTTGAGTTTGAGATTTACAACTCAAACGCCCACGTACCCTATACTCAATAAAGATCAAAGCCCTCGTAGTTCATTGAACTTTATTCTAGCCAACAAAACACAATCTGAAAATTATTAACAAAAGAAAACTTATCTATATCTATTGTATCTCTTTCCAATTCAACTTAAACTTTAACATGAAACTGTGTCATAACATATAAGCTGTAGAGCTAGTTTAATATATTTTCTGTTAATGAATCACATTTTTTGTGTAAATACTACGTAATATAGTAAAATGATTTCTGCTTTATAAACATAAAATCTGTTGTTTTGATAATCTCAAATATTTTCTATACAAATCCTAATCGATAAATATATAAATAATCTGAAATTCATTACCAAACTGATACCCAAGTGAATATCTCATGTACGTGGCAAAAAAACTCAATGCACATGCAGAGTAGGACGGAATACATATCTCACATACATGGTGATATCTAATCACCCGTGCAGAGCTATAAATCTAACATACACGCTGATATCTGATCAAACGTGCAGAGTAATATATACATATAATCTCACATACACGTCGATATCTAATCGAACGTACCGAGTAATCTTATATACATGGCGATATTACCGCACATGCAGAGTAATCTCACATACACGTGCAGAGAAACCCCAAAAGCCATATACACGTGTAGAGAAGCCCCAAAGGCCAATAATATTAATTTTATACTGCTGGGGACGGGTATATATTTGGTAACTAAAATTCTGATTCTACTTTTGAAAACTGTAAACTATACTTGTACATATATATCTCCTGTAAATACTTATTTTCTTGCAAACATAAGTCAATATTCTTTTCTTTATTAAAAGTTCTCATAAATGACTGCAATCTTAAAATCTAGGAATTCGTCTAAAAACACTAATACATAATTCTGTTCATGTTCCGGTCTAGAAATAAATCTCTATTCTTTCTTTATCTGATTCTTTTTAATAGGCACTGTAAAATCTTCTTCTTTAAATTAAATACTCATTTCTAGTTATAGAGGTGCTTCTATTTCTAGAAAGAATATCTTAACTACTAATTTCTAACATGTAATTCTAAAAGAAATAACTGAATTACAAATAACAACCTTCCACTCATCTCTCTTTACTTTTTTTTTTTTTAATAAATATTATTCTATTTTTTTTTTTAATTTTTTTTTAAGAAATGAATCGCATGTTTGTGCCTGGGCTTGCACAGGCTTGGGCTTTGTAAATGCAAATGGATTGTTTGCTTAGTTGGCCTTGGTCAATTTTGGATCTTGGGTATATTTCTAGAGCTGGACTTACACCTTCATACTTGGCTCTGGTGGGTCCATGCCGCCTGGGACGAAGTTCAAATCATGGTGAGGGTAACTTTGTGTTGTACTAGATCTTTGTCTCATCTCTTTGCGCTACTGTGGTTTAAGGGTATGTGAAATAACAGCTTGCTAGTCTCAACGTGAAGTGATCTAACTAGTGAGGTGACCTAACTAGTCTCAACCTAACTTGGCCTAATTGACCGAAGGAGCAATAAAGAAATATTTTGCCCAAACATATCAAGAAAGGTCTCTCGATCAGCCACTTTTTGCCACTTTGACAGATATAATTCACTCTCTTACAACCTTCTTTTTAGCACCCTTGTGCTTGATTATTATTTTTTTTGAAAAATAGACTTTATTAAAAAGGAGCCAAAAGGCAAGAACCACACCCAGCCGAAGCAGAAGAAGAAAACAAGAGAAAACAGCCACAAGACAGGCAAACAACAGAGGCCAAACCAACAAGAAAACCACAGGAAACCACAACAAAAACAGCCCCAACAAAATAAACCCAGAAAACAGAACAACAGCCCATTCTAATCTGTCCGCACCACCATTCGAACTCATCTTCCCCAGGCTATCTGCCACATCACCTTGTGATTGATTATTAAGATGGAAAATTCCCCATGACTTGGTGATAGAACGATGTTAACTTCTATCAAACTTGAACCTGTCTGATATAATTATTTGCCTACTAAACTCACACACTTGTCACGCACAGAGATGTGTTACAACTTACACTCCATAATTCTATAAACTTTCATGCAACATGTTTCTTGTTATGTCACATTGCTGGACCAAACTCACACACTTGTCACGCTCATTTGGATCTATTCTACTGTCGGCTGGTGTGTATCATCTTTAGTTCACATGTTGAATTTTACATCTTCCGGTCATTGTTGTGTAAGGTTACATCATCTTACAATGAAAAATATTTGTCATTTTGTTGAGTTGATACAAGTGAAGGGCAATTCATGTTCAGGTCAATGACCTTCTAACTTCTTCTTGGTGGACCATTGTTATATAGTGCTTAAATACGATTGTTGGACAATTTCCTATCAGCTTAACCTTTTAGGTTTCTATTGTTATAGAGCTTGGTTGGACCCAAAAGTCTTGGGTTCGAGTCCCTCCTACGTGATTGCATTTGAATTTGTTAACTTTTTTTTGTCTAAATTTGTTTACTAACATCTGTCTATACTGACTACTGAGAGCTCTAAGTCTAGACACCAATGACATGTTATCCAAAAAAAAATGGCATGGAGCTTGCAAGAAACTGAACTCTCTACCTGGTGGCCTGCCACAGTGCCAAGAAAGTCTCAGCTCCTTTAAAGATGACTCACAAACAACAATTTCACATTGATAATTATTACTCTTGGTCTAACATTTCAATTTCTCACCAAGAGCTAACGTGTCTTACTAGTTTTAGGCTATGTTTGAGATTGCTTTTACTTGGGAAATAATCATTTATTTCTCAAGTTTTGAGCAAATGGGTTTAGTAAACTTCCCAAAAGCAACTTATTTTACAATTTGCTTCTCCATTAATTAGCTTTTAAGAAGTTGGGTGGGGGTTGCTTTTAGAAGCAGAAGCAGAAGCAGAAATTTTATTTCAGAAATATCTAAAATATCCTCAGTATTTTAATAAAAGACAATATTGCCCCTACATTTAATAAAACTAAAAAATTAAACAGTCAGGTTTTCAAAAAATAATTATAATAAAACAGGGATGGTGGCCACCGCCGAACGTCGAGGACGGAGGAGGACCAGCATTCTCCGGCGACTACCATTGTCGGACTAATTGCCGGAATCGTCAAACTAATCCATTTTCAAAAAAGAAATCCAAATCCATCCACCATTGTCGACCTAATCGCCGGAAAGATCGATACCCGGTTGTAGAGAAAGAACAAGATCAGAGTGAGAATAAGTGCGACTCCGACTAGCGATTTGTTGACCCGGCGGATGGAGTCGGGTTTGCCGGTGTAGAAAATGTTGAAGAGAACAGAAGGATGAGAATTCGCCTCCTCCACGGCCAAAATAAAATGGAGGAATGCCTCCTCCAGAGCCGGAGGCATTGTCTCAATGCCTGTGCAACAAATCCAGATGCTGAGTTTTCGATGCTTGGCGAGTTGACTCAGTCCACCAAAGAGACAGAGTTGACTTGGTCCAACTCATTTTGTCATTTTGTCAAAGTCAGCCGAATTGACCGAGCTTGAGAAAATGAGCCATTCAAAAACAAAACAATTTTAAAATTTAATTTACCAAACACTTGTCAACATTTTTGCTAAGCTAATTATTTTTTAATTTAAGCTATAAGCAGATTAATTTTAAAGCAAAGCAATCCCAAAGCCTAACATATTAATTGGCCAGATTAAATAATGAATAATTCTTACACTTTCTGCTATATTCCATACGCTTATGTCAAACATGTCATTTTCATTTGTAGAAATTTGTGTCTCATTTTAAATTTTTCATTCACATGTTATGACAGAAATTTTACAATTTTCAACTACCAGTCACTGTCGTTTAAGGTCATTTTCATATAAACCAATCATCATTCACTTTCAGGTCAATGTTGTGTTGTTCTAGAATCTAGATTGATCATTTTTTATGTTGTTCATTTTTTATGTTATTTTTCTAGAATCTATATTTCTTACGTGACACAATTATGGTAATGTGTATTAGTATGCTATATAAATATGCCTATAATGTGTGCTAATGGGAGATAGTGTCAAAAAAAAAAAAAATATATCTAATCTAGAAAAGTGGATAGATAGTGTCAAAAAAAAAAGTCTGAAAGATATTTTATATATTATCATACCATTATCGATAAAATTACAATAAATGTGGGAAGACCTCTTTCAGTATTGAGAGTCGACTTCTTTCGATTATAAAATAGATAATCAAATCGTATTATAATATTTGATATAGGTAAATCTCAGGAGCCTTCTAACTCATTTGGTGTCGGATTTCATTTTTTTGTAAAAAGAAAAACTAATGAGGGTGGTACACGCTCCCAAGAAGAGCGTGAATGTTATAAGATCATGTAGGACCCATCTGGTGGGGCCTTGAAGATCGAAAGAATGAATTAAACGCAGAATTGTAAATGAACTTCAATGCACTTGCACCCAACAAACAAAATAATGCCACGTGGAATTGAAAACCAATGAGAAGAATTTCTCTTACCACATGAGATTATTTTAGTGGTAGATTATTTTACTCGAGATTGAGAGGGAGATTTGATAGTCAATCAAGTGGGGACCACCCATGCATTTATAGTCCAGACATGTTTTGGCTTGGGTCTTTTATACGCTTCCTTCTTGTCATACAAATCTTTTATCTCCACTGCCAAATGGATTAAAATACAATCTTCATTTAATCTTTTATTTTCTTTAACTTGTTACATACGGAGAGAGCTCTCTCAATTCTAGACATCAATGGATATTCTTTCTTTCCTGTTGATTAGTTTGAAGTTGCTGTTTTTCTTTTACGAATTCGCTTTTGCAATCGACAGTATCAGATTATCTGAGTCAATTAGTGATGGTGGGAGGACCTTAGTTTCAGGAGATGGAAGATTTGAGCTTGGTTTCTTCAGTCCTGGTAGTTCGAAGAATCGTTATGTAGGAATTTGGTACAAGAAGGTCCCGGTTAAGACTGTTGTATGGGTCGCAAACAGAATCAACCCCATCAACGATTCTTCTGGCGTGTTGATGATAAACAGTACAGGTAGTCCTGTTGTTGTCATGAGACAAAACAAAACTGTGGTTTGGTCAGCAAATTCGACGAAAGAAGCCAAGAGTTCAGTTGTATTACAGCTTCTGAATTCAGGAAATCTTGTTCTGAGAGATGAACAAAGTAGAGGGGGAAGTTACTTGTGGCAGAGTTTTGACTATCCTTGTGATACGTTGCTACCAGAGATGAAGCTTGGATGGGACTTAAAGACTGGTCAAGAAAGGCGTTTATCATCGTGGAAGAGCCCGGATGACCCATCTCCTGGAGACTTCACTTGTGGGGTAGAACTACAAGGAAATCCTCAGATTGTTATGTGGAAGGGTTCAAACAAGTTTTTTAGGAGAGGCCCGTGGAATGGATTTATATTCAGTGGTTCTCCAGGCTTGTGGCCTAACTCAGTTTATGAGGTAAACTATGTCAATAATGAGGATGAGTTGTACTTCACTTTCAACATGATAGATAAAACAATGTTCTCAATGGTTGTTATGAACCAAACCAGATATGTACGAGAACGATTGACGTGGAGCGAAACAACTCAAAATTGGAATGTGTATTCATATGTGCCAAGAGATTACTGTGACAATTATGGTCTTTGTGGTGCCTATGGGAATTGTATCATAACTCAATCGCCTATCTGTCAGTGTTTAGAAGGATTCAAGCCTAAATCAACTGGATACAGGGACTGGTCTGAAGGTTGCGTGCGTAACAAGGCATTAAACTACTCAAAACTAGATGGATTTATCAAATTTAATGGGTTGAAATTGCCAGATGCTAAAAATTCTAGGGTGAACAAAAATATGAATCTCAAGCAATGCAGGGTGAAATGCTTGGAGAACTCTTCTTGTATGGCATACTCAAACTTGGATATTAGAGGAGGAGGCAACGGTTGTGCTATATGGTTTGGTGATCTAATTGATATCAAACAGAGTTCAAATAATGTGCAGGACTTATTTATTCGAATGTCTGCTTCAGAACTAGGTATTTACTTTAATATTTATTCGAACTAGGTTTTTGTTTTCTTTGAATTTATTAATGCATGTATGCGTATGTGATTGACTTAATTTGCGCTTTGATTTTAACTAATTTTCTTTGCTATATCGTCTATCAAGGTACAAAAGAAGGGCCTAAGATGAAGATAGAGGTGATAGTTACTGCCACTGCCGCAGTTGCTGGGGTGCTTGTGCTTATAGTAGGCTACTACATTTACAAAAGTAGGACAAATTTTGGTAACTTCGCTCTGTTTGCCTTCACATGTAAATGTAAATGAGTGCAAGCAAATTACTTTTATTCAGTTTTTTTCTCCCCTAGAAAAAGCATTACTTATTTTGCAAAGTGGATAATATGTGAATAGAATCATAAGGGTGCATAGCTATTAGTCATTAATTGACTAATTGAGAGAATTATGTTAAATGGTTTGTGTGAAGTCCAAAGAAAAAAATATCTACTTGGTGAATATAATCTGTTACATAAATGACTTCTGCTTCTACATATACTTCAATTAATTTGTGTCCATTCTAAATGATACTATAATTTTAGTTCATAATGCAATTTTATTGACCATTAACACATATATCCACTATTTCAGAGAAAAGTGAAGGCAAGGGGAAAACTGATAAGAAGATTGAAGACTTGGAACTACCATTATTCGAGTTAAATACAATTGCTAATGCCACTAATAACTTCTCATTCAACAACAAGCTTGGACAAGGTGGTTTTGGACCCGTATACAAGGTAAACTCGCAACATACTAGGGTTAGAGAGCTTTTTATTAATCGGTAGGCTTTTACCTAAAGGTTTAAGTTTTTGAGTCTAACAATTACTGATATGATATTGTAAACTTGTTCACTTGTGTATCTTACGCGATATTACAACTCATTTAACATAAAAAAAATCCCAGGGTACACTAGTAGATGGACAAGAAATCGCTGTGAAGAGGCTTTCAAAGATTTCCACTCAAGGAATTAATGAGTTAAAAAATGAAGTAATACTGATTGCCAAACTGCAGCACCGAAATCTTGTAAAGCTTCTTGGTTGCTGCATTCAAGGAGAAGAGAAAATTCTAATATATGAATTCATGCCCAACAAAAGTCTGGATCACTTTATTTTTGGTATGGATCCCTAAGAAGTCTACTTATGAATCCAGCTGGTTTAAGATAACTCTACTATGGACATTTCTTTTCTGTCAAAAAAAGATCAGTTATTTTATTTTTTATTTTTTTATTCAAGTAGGATACTAAACTAACTTGAGTATTAAACGTGTAGATCAAACTAAAAGTAAGCTATTGGATTGGTCCAAGCGTTTCAACATTATTTGGGGAATTGCTAGGGGCCTTCTCTATCTTCATCAAGATTCTAGATTGCGGATTATACATAGAGATCTGAAAACAAGTAATGTATTACTTGATCATGAGATGAACCCAAAGATTTCTGATTTTGGCTTGGCCAGAATTTTTAATGGAGACCAAAATGAAGTAAACACGAATAGAGTAGTCGGCACTTAGTAAGTATTACTTGTCCTGTTATTTTTATAATTGCTTGTGTTCCATTCTTTAGCATAATTTGTCTTTAAATATACTTCTACAGTGGTTATATGGCACCTGAATATGCTATTGATGGGATATTTTCGATAAAATCTGATGTCTTTAGCTTTGGTATTTTATTGATGGAGTTGGTAAGTGGAAAGAAAAACAGAGGATTTTATCATCCAGACTGCAACCTTAGTCTTATAGGATATGTAAGTGAATATCATTACATTTCTTTTTCAATAAAGTTTCAAGAAACCATGTCACTTTTTGACAACTTTAGAATGATAAAATCGTGAATGAAAAATGGATTTCTTTATATTTTAGGCATGGAAATTATGGAAGGAAGGCAGGCCTTTGGAACTAACTGATCCATTCTTCGGAGAATCATATAATGAATCAGAAGCCATACGGTGCATCCACATTAGTCTCTTATGCTTGGAACATCAACCTAACGACAGGCCAAGCATGTCATCTGTGATTCTGATGTTGGGTAGCGATAACGCATTGCCTGAGCCGAAGCAACCTGGTTTCCTGATGGATAGGAAACCACAGCTTGAACCGGATTCTTCAAACAAACCTGAGTTTTCTTCATGTAATGAAGTTACAATCACACTGTTAGAGGCTCGTTAGAATTTCTTTTTAACCATATGCCTTGTAATATATTATCTCTACTTTCTAGTTTTGTTATGGTGCTTTTGATTTGAAGATCTTAGATGGAAATTAATTTCCTTTCCGGGAATCTTTTCTTTGTCATTCTGATTCATATAAATTAAGATAAGATTTTTTAGAAAAGAGCCATATTCTAACTCTTTACTTCACTTGTATGGTAACTCCTAGTCAAACTTTACCTACCAAGAAACTCGAACTCCTGTCCTAGAGAAGTTATATTATGTTCTTTTTTTTTTCACATTATTGTTTCGGAAATAGAAACTTACCGGATATTCTCCATTCATAGCTTCTTAAACTTAAACTTAAAAATTTTGATTTCAATCTTCTGATTAAATTTCTATAAAATCTTCTTAAACTTAAAAATTCATTACACGAAGTGAAATATTCTATATCTGTTTTGATATTTGAAAAATTAGATTTAACGTGATGTGTGTTCTTTATATTTCAATTACACTTACGACTTTTCTTTTCGATTTAGGATCATATCTATAAATTTCAGAATTTAACTTCAGTACTATTGATCTGAAATAAGTGAATTGAATATATGTCTTGAATTATATATCTTTTCAACTTATTTTGATTTTATCTTTTGATGTTTTGCGATATATTTATGTTTGTTATATAAGTTTTTTTTATTTTTTTATTTTTGAAGCATTTGTTATATAAGTTCAATCCTCAAATTATTTAGCTCCAGAATTTATGGAAATATATGACTACTAAACCATTTTAATATCAATTGGTTTTATTTAAAAGAATTTCATAAATTGTTTTTAATGTTCACTTATCCATATTAAATCATGATGTGATAGTGTTTGATCTAATGATTTCATTTGCATAGTCTTTTGAATGTAATAAATGATTGTTTTAGATGAGGATTGTATCAAGTCGTTTTGAGATATGAATCTTTATCATTTATTGTTTATTTTATGCTTTTTATTTTCTTGCAACTAGTTCTACCGGTGGTCGTTTACTTTTCTCTCTTGCATCCTCTCTTTTTAATATTTATAAAATAAAATAAAAATTGACAATTTTTAATATTAATAAATTAGTTTTTAATTATATATATATATATATATGTTTTATATGTAATATGCGATTTTTGTCAACAGGGACATAGCTCAGCTGGTAGATGGACGAACTTGGGACTTGGACAAATGACTCTCATGTCAGCGACTTAAATCCTACCAATGGTGAAACCTTTCAAAAAAAAAAAAAAAATCTGGTCCGAATTAATAGATATTGTAAAAAAAAAATGCTATTTTTTTCTTGATATCGTATTCCAATATCTTAAATGTATAGAGTATTTCATTTATTGATTTGTCTTTATAATTTATTTGTCTAAAAAAAAATATACTAAATTTGAGTTGTGTTTAGAATTTTAGTATCGTTTTTTTTTTTTTTTTTTTTTTTGGTGGTAAAATCAAGCACTTCTATTTTTGAGATTTCATGCTCTTAAGGTTTTATAACTATTTTAAAAGGGATTTCGTTACTATACTGCTATTTTTATTTTGAGGTTGGAATCTACTTTTGCTCAACATTATGAATTGTAAATATTTTAACTATGATTGGCTTGTTTGCTTTAATATGAGTTAGACTCATACTAAAATCGTTTCTCAAATTCTTTTCAAAATTCACCATCTGATTTTGACCTAACTTAAGTGTTCATATTTTAGCCCCACCAATTTAATTGTTGAGTTTGATTATGTTCTATTCATCTTATCCTATCATGAGCTGATATGTGATTTGAATATCAATCAGTCATGCTTTAGGTTCATTAGCGCGCTATATTGATTTGAGATTGATGAATACTAAATTATTTCTTTTTACCTTGGTTTGATTTGTAATCTTTTGGATAGATGAGTTCTTGATATAAAATTTGCAATTGGAAATCATTAACATGATTTTGGATTTGAAGATGACCTGATTGTGTAATGTGTGAATGGAAATTGGGAGTATAAGAAAAGGATTAATAGGATTATATAATTTTTACGATATGCCATAAGTGAAAGGTGAATTCCCTAGGTTGTTTTTTGTTCTTTTTTGTGCGTTTTTCTTGCGAAGCATGGAGGATGTCTTCATGTTTACGGCTCAATCGGAGCAAGGGAATGCTACGGTTATGAAGGAGAAGCCCCCCGACCCTAATACCAGTTTGAAGAGAGCTCAAGCAACGAATGAAGACGATGACAATGGGTTGTGAAACTCCTCTGGTGACAGCTTTAAATCAAAACTGTTGAGCATGTCTCCTCCAAGTAATTGGTCGGGTTTTGGTGTAGATAAGGGGAAATTGAAGATTGGAGAGGGAGATGTCATGATTATAGAAGGTACCAATGGTCCAGCTATAAAGCTCTCGGACGATTTGAAGATTCAGCTATGTAAGCCATGGGTGAATGCCTTGATTCTAAAGGTTATAGGAAGACCCCATTCTCTCAATTTTATGCTGTCAAGACTCCGACAAAAGTGGAAGCTTAGTAGTCAGTGGCAACTCACTGATTTAGAGGATGGATGTTTTGTTGCAAGATTTCAAATTGTAAGATCCTTTATTTGTATTGGCTTGATTCCATTGCAAAACTCTCTATATTTGTATTAATTGTTGCTTAGGTGATTCTTGGAAGAAAGAAGCTTCAAAGGTGAAGAAGTAACATCTTGTGCAAATATCGTCTTCAAGAGGAAAAACGCGTACTTGGATGCTAAAATATCAAGTTTCTTCTTCCTCTTGCAAGGTGTTAAGGTACACACACACATAAATCATTTATATGTGTCCCTACATTGTTGTGCAACATTTATATAGCACACTCACATGTTTTTACATGCTCATGCATTGAACTCAAATTCTCATACATTGTAGAATTGCATGTTCTAAGACTATGTCTAGGAAACGGCATACATGTGTGACATTGTGCTTATATGTCTATGTTTTATTGTTTTTGGACTTGAACATAATCTCTTATGATTCTTTATTGAGTCTCGGTCATTTCGGTTACTCGTACATTTGATTTCGAATTCAAACGATATAGCTACTCTACTTTTCGTTCTCATTTGTTAAGTTGTGTTCATCTTCGTTTTCCGAGATGAATTCTCAACATTTTATTAAAGTTTCATAGTCTTCATTGTGCGTGAGGGAGTCATGATTCATAATCTGAAAATGGATTTAAAATCGGAGTTCGAAGGCCCGAATACGTCCAAAGAAAGAGAGCGGAGCGCGAGAGAAACAAGCAAGGCCAATGGCCAAGCTTGTTGGCCACGTGTACCACACGGCCAACATGGCCCTCTGCCCATGTGTGCCACACACAGTCCACATGTGGGGCCTCTTTCTTTTAAATTCTCTCAGTCCCTCCCATTTCATTATAAGAAGAAAATTTGAAAAAGAGTATGCAAAAATTTTCTCTCCAATTTTTCCCAACTTCCGAACACCATATATTTCTCATTCAGACTCCGAATTGAGTGATTCAAGTTGGAGAATCTTTATATTCAAGTCCCCTACCTTCTCCAAAAAGTTTTGCAGCTGTTTGATCATGTTTTGAGGTGGTTCTTTACTCAAAACCGAAACTGCACGGGATTCTTAGGTATTGAAATAAACTTTAAGATTTCATCTATTTTGATCTTCAATTGCCTAGGGTTTTCTTCTTCTATATGTATGTATATGTATGGTGAATACTATTGAGAAAGATAGCTTCATAATCAATCCTAATCAAAAGTCTAATTAGAGACATATGTGAACTAGAATTTTTGATTCTATGATTTTCACATGTTTGAGAGTTGTATTGTGATTAGATTGACATATAAGATTATTTGAGACTTGATTGAATCATTTTATGATTGATAATCCTTGAAATGTGTTTTGATCCTTTGATTGATGAAATCTCGGATTAATGTTCTTGTATGTGTTTTTAGAGACATCTAGGATTTAATTGATTTATCAATATATCCATGCTCTAAATCTTTGGTTAGAATACTCATTGAATACATTCTATGTTTCTAGCATTATTTTGTATGTTTATAACATCTTGAATTTGTGCTTCATGATTATGATATATTCAAGTGTTATTTGTGTGAATGGAACTATGAGCTTTTGTGTTCGGTGTTTTCACATGATCTAGGTTTAATTCATGTTTTTGCATCTAGACTTTTATTCTTGTGTTCTCACATGTTTAGGTCTAGTTGTTCCATAGAATGTCTTGATCACATGTTCTATGTTTTGTTGATTGTGATTTGCATCATTTGCATCACTTAGATCATTTGTCTTGCATAAGGTGGAAGTCTCATCTTGGAGTGAGTGAAGCTTCAATTTGAGCAAGAAGACTTGGCTAGGAAAGTGTTCCGGATAGCCAAAAATTCTTAGCTAGGAGTGTGGTACTCCGGATGGTTGAGCTAGGGAAGCTTGACTAGGATCCTTGTGATCTAGATAGCTAAACAAGGGAATCTTCCTAGAGGCTTGAGAGCCTTAAGAGCCTTGGATAGGGAGTAGGATTAGTGATTCACTAGCCCGAGGGTAGACTAGGATTTGATAGCTTGAGGTGGATATCATAGAGTTGATAGCCTTGAGTGTGTATGTCCTTTTCATATAGTGGATTTGCTTTGCCGGTGGTTGTGGATTCAACCCGTGGATGTTTCCTTTTCGGAGGTTTACCACGTAAAAATCAATGTTTCAAATGTCTCTATCTCTATCTCTTTATATTTGTATGTTTATTTAATATAACTTGTTTATAATCTTCAATTCCTCACATCCTTGTAAACATGTTATTGATAAAGAAAGAGATGCTCACATTGTTTGTTGAATCAACATTTGTTTCTTGTATCCTGTAAGTGTTTGAACTTTGTATCTTGCAATATTCTATATCAAGTTATAAAGTTTTACTTAGTGATCTTTTATTGTAATATTCATAATACAACTTGTGGGATGTGCTCTTCATTGAGTATACTTGTATACAAGATACATTATATTGTTTCTTGGTATATGTTTTGTAGACTAAGGGTGGTGAATTGAGCATACTTGTACAAATTGTTTTCTCATAACAATCTTGTTCAAGGTTAATTTGTATGCTCACTAAGGTTTTGACATAAGTCACGAAAAAGTTTTTAAACTAGTGTGTCAACCTATTCACCTCCACCCCCCCCCCCCCCCCCCTCCCTCCTAGGTTGTTTAGTATAACCTTGTAGGCATTTTCACAAATGTATGAAGACTTGGAGATTGTGTTAACGGAAGGTCCTTGGGTAATTTCTGACCAATATATAGTTGTCCAGAAATGGAGACCCAATTGTGTACCAGGAGAAGAGGAAATTCAAAAAACGCTTATTTGGGTTAGGCTCTCTAAATTTCCTATGGAATGGATTGAAGTTGAACTCTTAGGGGCCGTTTGGTATGGAGTAATCAAAATAATGTGATTCCTGGGAAAATTTTGTGTTTGGTTGTGCATTGGAATATTATGTTAGATTTCTTGGAATATCAAGTAACAGTGTTTGGTTGTACATAGGAATTTGTTTATTTTTTTTATATTTATTAAAAACTAAAAAATTAAAAAACAAAATTTGAAGTTCACTTCATCTTCTGGTTATATGGTTAAAAAAATTTTTTAAAAAAACCAAATCCATTTCAAGAGAAGAAAAAGAAAAAGAAAAGTAGAAATTGTTGTCTTCATCTTCATCTTCTCGTCTTCATCTTCATCTTCTCATCATCGTCGTCCTTGTATCCACGTCTTCTTGTCTTCATCTTCTCGTCGCCATCGTCGTCGTTGTCACCTCGTGCTGAGTTCTTGATCTTCGTCGTCATCGTCCTCATCATCGAGAAAACCCATATCTTTTTGTTCGTCATCATTGCTTTAAACCCTTTATTAGATCTCTGTCGAAGATCCATCACCACCATCGCCACTGCAGTCTCCACATCTCTTCTGCTATGGACCATCTGTTCATCATTGTTAAATATGAAATATGAAAAATTGCCCCCAGCTTGGTGTTGTTTGTTTAAATTATTGAATTGGGTTTAGCTTTTTATTGAAAAATTCGAAATGGGAATTGAACTTCTCTTTTCTATTATTTTTTATCTGGTTGTTGTAGGTATACTAAAATGGGTTTTGTGGGTGAATTGAAGAGGAGAAGATTTGATCTAGGATTTGTGTGATTGAAAATTGAAGAAGAAAAGGTTAAGGATTAGGGATTTCATTGAAATGAAATTGGGGATTTTAGGTTTTTTTTCAGAAGCATCGTGAAGAATGAAGAAAAATAAAATAAAATATTTTTTAATGTGGTGGGTCTCATGGTGGGAATCAGATGGAGGGTAACCTGAAACCCACCTATTGAGATGGGAATCACATTACCCCCTTAGAGGGTAATGTGGTTCCCATGGGATTCACTTTCTCGGGAATCAAAAATGCAAACCTAGTAACAACATGAGAATGTTGTCAGATTCCCATTCCCATGCAAATATTACCCTATACCAAATGGCCCCTTAAGGATTATTGGGGGATTGCTAGGTACTACATATAAGGTTGACCCTATTACGGAATCATAGGCCAGAGGAAGATTTGTTATTATTTGTGTTAAGATAGATATTACTAAACCTATTAAAAGCTCATTGGAAATTGATGATAGAGTTATCAGGGTCGGATACAAGAGTTTGGGTTTGATCTGTTTTCAGTGTAGGAGAGTGGGACATAGTAAGGACTCTTGTGTGGTAGGGGATGTTAACTGCAAAGAAGATGAGGGTGCTCCGGTGATGGAGTCTGGTCTGACTAGTGAGGAAGTTGTACTGGTTTTGAGTGCTTCTAAGAATGATTCTTATGGCCCTTGGATGTAGGTAACTTATGGTAGGAAGGGAAGGAATGGTGTAGAGTCTAGTTTTAGTGGTAAGAATTCTAGTTTTTCTGTTAACTCGGGTAAAACTGGCAGTGGTTTTAAGTCTGGTGGTGGGCCCTCCTCTCATAGAGTTGACATGAATGGGAAAGGTGTGGGTAGTAGGAAAATGGTTGATAAAGCTCACGTGGCTTTGACTAGTCGTAGAGTGGTGCAAACTTCTAAGAATGGTAATTCATACAATCTCTCTTCAAGGGGTTATAGATTTGCTATTCTTTCTAAAGAAGAACCTGAGGAAAGACCTGCCAAGAAGACTCCAAGTCCTAGTCTTGAGCGTGGGAAGGGTGTCTCCAATAGTGTTCTGTTTGAAATCTCTAATCAGGTACCCACTAGAAAGAAATATTTACCTACCTCACGTAATAAGTATATGTTTGCTGTTGGCTCTGATAAGAGCAAGTTTTCTGAACCTTTTAAGGAGAATGTATGTGTTGACGTAATATTATTAACTGTAAGCATGGTTCGACTGTCATGGGAGAGGATCTTAAGGACTTAGATGTCCTATGTATTCTCCACACTGATGTTGCAGGTGATGTGTTGTCTGCGGCTGTCCCTTCTAGTTCTGATGTTGGTTGCAGTGATGGTAATTCTGGTAAAGACATGGTTGGTGTCAGCAAGTCATATTTACAGGTTGATATCTCAGTTGTGCAAGATCTTGAAGAAGTTGACTCGAAGCTTAGGGAGGCAACAGAGGTTACCCTTGAATAAGTAAGTTCTTTGTGTGTGTCCCTCCCTTCCTTTTTTTTTTTTTTAATGATTTGTACTTGGAATGTTAGGGGTGTTAGAAAAAAAGGTTTTGTTAATTTTGTGTTTGATCTAAGAAAGATGTTCTGTTTTAAAGTGTTAGCTATTCTAGAGCCTAGGATTAGTGGTGTTAAGACTTGTAGAGTTATTGATAAGTTGGGTTTCTTAGACAGATTTGTTGTGGAAGCTTCTGGATTTTCTGGTGGCATCTGGTTATTGTGGAATGACAGTAGGGTTAAGCTAAGAGTGGTGGCAAGTTCGAGACATTCTATTACTGCTGTGATTACTAAGGGTTCTACTTTTTGGGTTCTCACGGTGGTTTATGCCAACCCAAGTGCTGTTGTTAGGAAATCTTTGTGGGGTTATCTGAGTGCGCTTACGAGATTTTTTACGGGTCCCTGGGTTATTATGGGTGATTTTAATGGGATAGTTAGTAACAGGGAGAAAAGAGGTGGCATGAATTGTTTCTCCAATTCAGGCATTACAGACTGGATTAGTGAGGATAAGCTTATTGATTTACGGTATGTTAGTCAACAGCTTACTTGGATGACTAGGAGGGGTATCTATAAGGAGATTTGGGAGAGACTTGATAGAGTTGTCTGCTCTATGGGCGTGAGGACCTTGTTTGCTGAAGGTTTTGTGCGTCATTTCCCTAGGACTTTATCAGATCATTGTTCTATTATGCTATGCCTTTATAGTCTTCACATCCCTCGTAGTCTATTCAAGCCTTTCTGTTTTGAGACTAAGTGGATGAAACATGAGGAGTTTGGCGATTTAGTGCAGCAAATGTGGACTGTTTGCAGGGGTAACATTATGGATAAGGTATTTAATTTGTCTGAGAAGTTGAAGAAGTGGAGCAGAGATTCATTTGGGTGTCTTTTCCATAACAAAAGAAGAATTCTTGCCAGACTACAAGGTATTCAGAGAAGTCTTGGTGAAATATTTACGCCTAGTTTGGCTAATCTTGAGTTGAAGCTTCGTAAGGAGTACAATCTCATTGTAGAACAGGAGGAGATATTATGGCTTCATAAATCTAGAAATACATGGCTTAGAGAGAGGGATAAAAACACTAAGTCTTTTCACCTCTCTACCATGATTAGAAGGAGGCACAACAAATTAGAAGGCCTTCGAGGGAGTGATGGAATTTGGTGGTGTGATAGTGATAGTATGAAGTCCATTGCTGTGTCTTATTTTCAAAATCTCTTCTCGGGCCAACCATGTTCTCTCAACTTTGACTGTATTCCTCGATCGTTTCCTAGCTTAGTGGGGAGTGAGTTGGATGATCTGTGCAGGGAAGTTAGTGAAGAGGAGGTGAAATCTAGTTTGTTTGGGATTGGCTGTCTTAAGGCTCCTAGCTTCGATGGTTTTCCTACAATCTTTTTTTAAAAACATTGGAATTTGTGTAGGAAGGATTTAGTCAAGCTGGTGGTGGACAGTTTTAATTTGGGTACTTTTCTTGCAGTTCTTAACCAAACACTCATCACTTTGGTGCCTAAGGTCCCTAGTCCACTTGACATGTCACAACTTAGGCCTATCGGTCTTTGTAACACTATTTATAAGGTTATTAGTAAACTTATTGTTCAAAGACTTAGAAGCCTTTTACCTAAGCTGGTTAGTCCTAATCAAGTGGCATTTATCCCTAGCTGAAAAATCCAAGATAATATTGTGGTGGCTTAAGAGGTCCTCCATAAGTTCAGATTTATGAAAGGTAAGAAGGGTTTTATTGCTTGGAAAATTGACCTTGCTAAAGCTTATGATAAGCTTCAATGGCAATTTATAAGAAATGTTATTATTGAGATTGGCTTAGAGGGTTCGTTGGTGGGTCTTATTTTGTGGTTCGTTACCTCTGTAAAGTATAAGGTGGTGTTAAATGGGGAATTGACGGATTCCTTAACTCTTAGGTGTGGTATTAAGCAAGGAGACCCCATATCTCCTTATCTGTTTGTTCTATGCATGGAAAAGCTTTATCATTTAATTAATCAGAAGTTGTCTCTGGGTCAATGGAAGTGTGTCAAGGTCTCTAAGGGGGTCCTGAAATTTCATATTTATTTTTTGCTGATGATCTTATCTTATTCGGTCATGCTTCTCCTTATCAAGCTGGTATTATAAAGGAGTGTCTTGATGTCTTCTGCAATTTATCTGGATTAGCAAGTCAGCTTCAATAAGTTTAGAATTTTTTGTTCAAATAATATTAAAGAGAGGGATGCCAAGAGTATTGCTAACATTTATGGTTCTCCCCTTACTAAGAATCTTGGTAAATATTTGGGAGTTTCCCTTATTCACAGTAGAGTCAATGCCCATACTTATATGGAGGTGGTGGAGAAAGTGCAACAGAGATTGGTTGCCTGGAAGAGTAACTCAATGTCTTTGGCTAGAAGGTTACCCTTATCAAAGCTGTTTCTTCAGCTATCCTAGTGTACACTATGCAGTCTATGAAACTTCCAGGTGAGGTGTGTAAGAGGCTTGATAAGATTAACAGAAATTTCCTTTTGGATCATACCAATGATAAGAAAGGTGTGCACATGCTTAAATGGGATGTTGTTTGTTTGGTGGTCTGGGAATTAAGAGATTGAAGGTCATGAATCAGGCTCTTCTGGCTAAGGTTGGTTAGCATTTGATCCATAATGATAGTGGTGTAAACTCCTAAGTTGTAAGTAGCTTAGTAAATGGGTTTCGTGTTCCAGTACTTAGAAAGCTACTGTGTTCAGTGCAGATTTGATTAATAAAGTTCTGAAATGGAGAATGGGAAGTGGTGAGCAAATTTGTTTTTGGACTGATGATTGGGTTCCTGATATGGGAGTTCTTCAGGATCATGTTTTAGGTGTCCTCTCTGAGGACAATTTGTGCCATACTATTAACTTTTATGTGGATGATGGTCAGTGGAATGTTCGGCAACTTGCTTTGGTTCTCCCTTGGAATATTGTTCACAGAGTTTCCAGTATCCAAACGGGTAGAAGTCATAGTGGGTATGATAGAGCTATCTGGGGGTGGTCTAAAAATGGCAATTTTTATGTGAAGTCTGCTTATTATAGGGCTTTGGATTTAAATAGTAGGCCTTTGTGGGATTGGAAGTTTATTTGGAAGCTAAAACTTCCCCCTATAATTCAATATTTATTTTGGATTCTTCTTCATGGTAAAGTCCTTACTAATTGTAAGAGAGTTGTGCGTGGGATGGGTTCTAATACCTCGTGTCCCAAGTGTGAGGCTGCTATTGGGGATGTTGATCATCTTATTCAGGGTTGTAGCCCTGCAGGTGATGAGGTTATTTTGTACTCAACAAAATAATGTTTAAATGTGTTCATTTTGAAAACCAATTTTCACCACTAAAAATCCACTTAGGATATGAAATTAGTAAAGTGGTAAGTAGAATTCGTTTCACAGGGAATTGGAGTAATATGTTGAATAAATTAACTAATCCTAAATGCAATTAAGCAAATCAAGTAGGTGGAAACTGTGTGGTTTGATAAACCACCAAATGTGCATAAAAAGTAAATGTAACTAAAAGAGGGGTGATATGAAAAATAGAAAGCTCAATAATCTTGATAAGAGTAATGGATGTAAACAATTAATATAGATGCTAGAGAATTGATGGATTAGCAATTGGGTATGGGTAGTGCTTTTTAAGCCACTTTAATGGACCAATCTTTATATGTTAACCATTTGTTTTCTAAGATGTGTTTAGGTCATAACTATGGACTCTAAACATCTTCCCACCAAAATGTCTAACTGATTAAGGAAATAGGGTCAAGGTGAGATTGGTTGGTTACAAATCTAGGTTTAGATTAGTGTGGTTGATATATCCTCCACTAATCTATCATATTTATTGGGTTCTTAATCACACAAGGGTGTCAATCCAAGGATGATTGCATAACATGTTATTCTAAACAAGATTGTAATTAACAAGTGGATATACAAGTCAATCACATAGTGAATTGAATCTAATGAATAAATAAATAGAACACATATAAAAATTTATTACAAAGCTTAAGCAAATACCCACAACCAAATGTTCCTCAAATCTATCCCCTAGATTAGGAATTTAGTTACACATGGTTACAATCAAATAGAAAGCAAGCAATAGGTAAGGAAATCACCCTTAGGCCTCTTTCTTTAGTGCTTGCTCCTTCCTTTCCAAGAGTGCTCCTAGTGCAAAAAGTGGTAGAAGAGGATGTTTCTAGATAGGTGGGTGTTTAGTGGTGAGTGAAAAAAGTATTTGGATGTAGAGAATGGGAAGAGATGAATGGTTGGGTGAAGTAATCAAGATTTGGTGTTGAGTGTTTGATAGAAAAGATAGTTCAAGATTAGAAAATGGAGGAATTTGAGAGGGGAATTATAGTGATCCTAGGTTGAAGAGAGGATAGGTAGAAGAGAATATGATGATTTCAAATAGAAAAATAGGATGAATTTATACTGTTTTCAAATCAGGTCACGAGTGGCTAATTACCAAAATAGCCCTTTGACTTTGCAAATTAACATTTTGACCCCTCAAGGGGTACTTTCTATAATTCATCCAGCCAATTAGAGACAGTGAGGTTCACCATGAGGTTTCAGGTGACACTAAGGGCGACACTAGGGGCGACACAATCAGGTCCAAAATTGGCTCTCTGTCACTATGGCCAAAACGAGGGATAAACTGCAACAATTTGCAGGGCATTGTTGACAGTTTGAAGAGAAGATCGTGGCTCAAGCACGGTGGCAATTGGAGGACCGAGAAGGTGCTGATCTGGTTCATGTTGACCTCGCCGTTCGTTTGGCATAGATATTGGTCGGAGATAGGTCGGGGAGGACCGACTTCAGAAGGCAACTGCACAGCTAGGGTTTGCTGTTCATTAATGGAGGCAGACGTGTTGGAGGATTAAGACGACTTGATATTGGGCCAGGTTGCACTCGAGTTTGGGCCGAGTTGCACCCGGCCTGTTCTTTTGTCCTCGTTGGGGTTCACTTAGCAGGTGGCTGGGGTGCGCTTGGGCTCAAGTGACTTGTCTTCTTGTGGGTGTAATCAGCAGTAGGCTGAGGTGTATTTAGAGGTCCAAACCAGAGCCTAAACGCACCATTTAAGTAAATGACGTGGTGATGTTTATTGAATTGAATGGCAAATTTCGAACAGCACCCCTGATCTCTTATAAAATCTCAATAATTGCAATCTTTCCTCAATTGTTACACATTTGCCCTTAATTTCTCCAAATTAATACAATGACCTTCAGCTTTATAAATACCTAAAAATACTTAATTAACAACATTAAAACATGGGAAAATGCTTGAGAATCAAGCATAAGGAGATGGGAATGAGGGCCAAAATCATACTAATTTTGGTTTGATTAGCAGGTACTCCATAGCTATTTAGGAAAAGTTGTTCAAGGGTGTTTTTTCGTCTGCTTCCTTTGTTAGGAACCCGGATGTTTAGTTTATGACCAACCTGAAGAATGACGCCATGGTCTCTGGTAAAGTCCCTTGTTTAGCTTCTTTTTGCTACTGCTGTGTGGTTCATTTGGAAATGGAGATGAAAAAAAAGCTTTTGTGCCTGATTTTGTTATCCCCCAGGATCCCCATATATGTATTAGTGGTTTTTGTTGTGATTGGTGGGAAGTTAATGATATTGATAGTATCAAAAATTCCTTCCTTATTTCGATTGCTTGGACTCCTCCTTCTATTGGTTGGGTGAAGTTGAATGTTGATGGCAGCTGTGATCCGAATTCTGGCACCATTACGGCTGGCGAGGTGTTGAGAGATCACTTGAAGAACTGGCTAAAAGGTTTTGTGATTAATAAGGGTGTTGGGAATGCTCTAAGCTGAGCTTTGGGGAGTTTATGAAGGCCTAAAGATGGCATGGGATTCTGGGTTTTGTAAGGTTATTATTGAGACTGATTCTATTTTTGTTGTGCAGCTTCTCTCTAAAGCTATCCCTGCTAATCAACCTCTTTTCAATATAGCTGAGGAATGCTCTACTCTCATGGCAGCCGACTGGTCTTGTGTGCTGAGTCATATCTATAGGGAAGGGAATAGAGTGGCTAATGGGTTGGCCCATTTGGGGCATGTGTTAAGTATTGACTGTCAGATTTTGAATCTTCCTTCGTTTGTTATTTATGAGGTGTTCCAGGAAGACTGGAATGGCGTTGCCAGACCCAGTATGTGTTCTTCCTCTCATCTCCTCTCTTAGTGCTTTTGGTTTTGGGTTGTTGCCCTCCCCTGTACCAAAAAAAAAAAAGGTGAATTCCCTAATATTTTGAAGTTTGAGAATCATACAAATTTCGAGGACGAAATTGTTTTAGGGGGAAAGAGTTGTAAGACCCAAATTTTTTTTCCTCTTAAATTATTATTAATAATAATAATATAAATAGAAACACACTCGTTCAATTTCTTTTTGTTAAGGCAACTAAATCATCTAGTATTAAACCAGAATATTTTGGAAACAAACCTTCTTCAGCATTATTCAAGGACAATCCCAACAAAACAAGTTAATTCCACATTTAGAGAGATTTGAAACAAGTTAATTCCACATTTAGAGGATTTGAATATATTAGCAAAATCAGTGGGATTTGTATATCTTCATTATTTTTATATTAGCAAAATCAATGGGATTTGTATATCTTCATTATTTTTTAAATTACTCTTATGTGTGTTTATATTAACAAAGTACTATCAATGAAAGAAATGCTTCCATTCTACCTTTACTCTGAAAACTCTCACTTTTCTACACTTACTTCTCTGTCAAAATTGATAACATTCACAAAAGGACATAGCAAAATATTGTCTCATAGATTGAGTCGGAGTTATTTTGAAGGTACAATTTCTTAAACTTTGTTTCGTTTTAAAGTTTTATTTATAGCTTTAGTCTTTTTTTAGACTCATTGTTTTTAACATCAAAATATCTTATTAACAAAAATTTAGGCCTCTAACAATTGCTCAATTTTAGTTTCTTGATGGAGATGTTTTAATGGATGAATTTTGGAATGAAGTAGAATTATACATGAAGCTCTATAATAAATTGCTTGAATTTTGGAGTTCATTAAGACTTCAAATTTGATTGTTAGTGTAGGTTGCAATTTTGATTTGTTTTAAGGGCAACTACCAATTAGGTCCTGGACATTTTTTAAAATTCCAAGTTGTTGGTGGCTTTTACAAAAGTGATCAAATTTGTCCTCACATTTTTCTCAAGTGCCAAATTAGTCCCTCTCTTTTTAGGAGTGACCAAATTGATCATTCTAATGATTTAACGGTGTTAAATATAACATTTGACTTAAACATTGTTAGTTAAAGTACGTAAATACCATTTATTTGTCATATTAAAACAAAGTTGTTTTGTTTTTTGTATATTAAATTCACAATTATAATTATAATTACAAAAAAAAATCCAAAAAATATTATTAATGAAATACCATTTGTACCTTTTTTTAATTAAAATTATCTAAAAAAATCTAAAAATATTTTTGTAAGACAATGTCAATCTAAAAATTATTTAAAAATCAAAACTCACAAATAAAATAAAACAAAAATAGACATGTGTTAAAAAAAACTGTGCATATGTCATTAATATATTGTTTATGAGTAAAATACAATTTTACCTCTACACAATTAAAGTTGACTAACAAAACTTAGGGGTAGGGATGACAATTAAACCCGAACCATGAGACCCACCCGAACCCAACCCTCTTAAAAAGGGTTTGGGTTGGGATAATTGAACCCATGGGCGGGTTTTGGTTTGAAAATTCAACCTATCACGGGTTCGGGTTCGGGTTCGGGTTCGAGTAAGGATTTGGAAAAAAAAAAATCCATACCTGAACCCGCAAACCCGTTTAGCTATGAAATTCTCTTCAAAATATCAGGTTTTTGAAATCCCATTCAAAGTCCATATATCAATCTCTTGTTGTATCCAGAGATTATTGATAGCTTGTGGTCTCAGATCTCTTGTTAATTTGTGTTCGGACGATTTGTGTTCAAGATATATTCTTATTAAAAAAAATTGGGTTTTATTTTTGAGATGCACATTATATCAGGTTTGGTTTCTCACTTTAATGGGTTTGGTTCGTCATTTTCTAATGGTTGTCCACAGTGGGTTGTTGAAGTTTCATTCATTTCTGATTTTATTATCTCTGTCCATTTTGTGATTCTTGCACATTATTATTTAATTAAGCTTAAATTAGCTGTAGTTGGAATGGTGTAACTTTGTAATCCTGTTAATTTTCATATATTTTCTATTTTATAGATATTTTCATAAAATGTATACAACACAGTCGACGGGAACACCTGCGGGTGCCACACCCATCCACAAATTCGTGGGTGGGTCTGGATATTGCTTAAATCCGCATATGAAACCCGAACCCGAACTCGAACCCGAACCCACTACATTTCGTGGGTTCATGGGTGGGTTTGGATGTCATTTTCTTTCGTGGGTTTGGATTTGGTTTTTCCCAAACCTGCTCGAACCCGATCCATTGTCATTCCTACTTAAGAGTCATTTGTTTTTTCCACTTAAAACTTAATGAGTCTGAATCATAATTATTAAGTTGTTTTGTTTGTTTTTTTAAATGGTCAAAAACCTTAAAATAAAAAGTAAAAAATCCTGATTTTTCACTTAATTGCAAATCACTGAATTGCATTAAATGCAATCCAAAATCTTTTCTTCCGATATTATCCCCCAACATATTTCCAATTTCATCATAATTATATATGATATATAAATCTTTATTTTAATATATTAATTATTTTAAATAGCTTTAAAAATAAAATAAAAAACTCTAATCACTTCTTATATTAGTGTTTAATATCAATACTTTATTATGATATTAGGGTGATGTATTTATATATATATATATATATATTAGAGTGTTTTGTGTGAGTTTTCCTCCTACCCCTTTTATTTTTTGAAAAAAAAAAAAACATTTCTTTTCTTAGTAAAAATGAAGTTTGTTTGTAATCGAAAAAAAAGATCATGATCATATGTGTTCTATATAATTATTATTTTTGGATTGTTTTATTCTATATTATATGTATAATTGTTTAACATGGATATAAATGTAAAATTACTTATTTTCGGACAATTTTACTTTTAAAAAACAAACATGTTGACAATACATTCATATGTGAGGAAAAAAAAAACATGTCATTCAAGTTCAGATTTCAGTCTCTATTCAGTCTTTAGAAAAATTTAAGACTATTTAGTCTTCAGAGAAAAAAAAAAATCCTTAGTTAAAGGGACTAATTTGGCACTTGGGAAAAATATAAAGACTAATTTTGTCACTTCTGTAAAAGTCGCAAATAACTTGGAATTTAAAAAAAGTTCAGGATCTAATTGGTAATTGCCGTTGTTTTAATACTGGTGAAGCAACTTACTGTGTTGTTTATTTTAATTATATTTATAGGCTGCAATTGATGGTAAATTTTGGTATGAGAATAGTAGACTTTTATATCAACTTGGATTATAATTTTCGCAATTTTTGGTGGTGCTTATCTTAGAAATATTTTTTAATCTAAATCGATTACATATGCATATTTTCTGAATCATCAAACTGGCCTTACTGTATTGGAGTAATTTTTAATTGAAATTGGAGATGTTTTTAAGTTTGATTTTTGTTACTATGGTTGTAAAGACATTATTGAATCAGGATATAAATTTTCATGAATTTTAGTGATATATAAGTATTTTAATTCCATGGATAAATTTCATGTTTAAGCCATAATATTTAGGCTGACCGCCATGAGCTATTTGTGTGGTAGGAATTTTAATTCTCAAACAGAGAAGGATAAAAATTTTGATTTTTGTATAGGGATAGTGTAACAGCCCAGGTTCACTAAGTAGATATTGTCCGATTTAGGCTTCATGCACGCGTCTTTCACCCTCATGGATTTGCTTTGGATCATGGGTTTCACGCAAGCATCCTTCACCCATGACCCAAAACACGTCTACTTAGTTAGGAGAAACCAAGGCTTATATACAAACCATGGACCTCACTCGATAGCAATGTGGGATGTGACAATCTATCTCATTTCGAACCTCGCGTCCTCATGAGTGTCCAAACGCAATCACAAATCCAAATCCACATCCACACCGGGTAGTGAATCTGCTCTGATACCATTTATAACATCCCAGTACCACTAAGTAGATACTGTTCGCTTTAAGCTTCATGCACGCGTCCTTCACCCTCACAGATTTACTTTGGATCATAGGATTTACGCAAGCATCTATCACCCATGGCTAAAAACGCGTCTACTTAGTTAGGAGAGACCAAGGCTTATATACAAACCATGGACCTTACTCGCTAGCGATGTGAGATGTGACAATCTGAAAGTATACAAAAGTAGTTAAGTAGCTTAAAGCTTACCTAGAGGGGGGTGAATAGGTTTTTACGCCTTTTTCAATCTCTTGAACAAACTTACGTTTGTCCCTCAAGGTAGCCTTACATACAACACATAAACCACGGAATCATACATAGACAAGATAATCATGTGATCATTTAGGCATTGTCTATATATCAATTAGTTGTATGAGGTATAGTATCACAAAAACTCAAAAACAAAGAATACTTGTATTTCAATATTGTTCAATGTATTACAAGTAAAATCAAATAAAACAAAATACAAATTAACAAAGAATCTTATATTCAAGTATATTAAATAAATTGTACTTAGAATATTACAATCAAGTTCACTAAAAATAGTATTATAACTTGATAAGGAATATTACAAGATACAATGTACAACACTTACAAGATACACCAAACAAGAGAAGATTCAACCAAATAATGTGTACAAGTCTTTCTCTATCAATAACAAGTTTACAAGGATGTGTGAAGATTAAGATCTTAAACAAGTTATATTAAACATACATGCAAATATAAAGAGATAGAGATAGAGACATGTGACACAAGATATTTACGTGGTAAACCTCCAAAGAGGAAACATCCACGGGTTGAATCCACAACCACCGGTAAGCAAATCCACTATGATGAAAAGGACATACACACTCAAGGCTATCAACTCATGATATCCACCCCAAGCTATCAAATCCTAGTCTACCCTCAAGCATAGTAAACCACTAACCTACTCCTTATCCAAGGTGCGTCCTACACCTCTAGGAAGCAACTTCCTATCCAAGGCTCTCAAACCTCTAGGAGGATTTCCTTGCGTAGCTATCTAGATCACTAGGATCCTAGTCAAGTTTCCTAACTCAACTATCCGGAGTATCACACTCCTAGCTAAGACTTTCGCTTAGTTATCTGGATCCTCAAGATCCTAACTAAGGCTCCTTGCTTGGCTATCCGAAACACTTTCCTAGCCAAGTCTTCTTGCTCAAATTAAGGCTTCACTCACCTTAACAAGAGACTTCAACATTTCAACAAGGCAAAAATCTAAGTGGTGCAAATGATGCAATCACAAGCAACATAGAATATATGATCAATACATCCCAAGGAAAAAATAGATCTAAACATGTGAGAACACAAGTTATAAAAATCTAGATGCAAAACATGAATTAAAACCTAGAGCATGTGAAAACACCTAACACATAAAACTCATAGTTTCATTCACACAATTAACACTTGAATAAATCATATACATGAAGCACAAATTCAAGATGTTATAAACATACAATATAAAACTGCTAGAATCAAAAAATGTGTTCAATGAATATCCTAGCATATATTGAATATTCAATTAAATCCTATTTGGCTCTAAAAACACATATAAATGAATTAATCCTAGATATTATCAATCTAAAGATCAAAACACATTTCAAGGATTATTAATCATAAAATGATTCAATCAAGTCACAAATAATCCTACATATTAAACTAATCACAATACAACTCTCAATCATGTGAAAAACATAGAATCAAAGAAAGTAGTTCGCATAAGTCTCTAATTAGACTTTTGATTAGGTTTTATTATGAAGTTATTTTTCTCAATAACATTTATCATACATATACATACATATAGAAGAAGAAACCCCAAGCAATTTGAATGTTATTAAAGAAGAAATCTCAAAGATATGACAACTACCATGCAATCACAAGCTGGTTCGTTTTTGATAATGAAACCACCACAAAAGTCAATCAATCAGCTGTAAGACCACTTGGAAAAGGTAGAGGACTTGATTACGAACAATCTCCAATTTGAATCACTCAATTCTGACTTCGTATGAGAAAGTATGATGTTTGGAAGGTGAGAAAAAGTTGAGAGAAAATTCTGGTATAGAGAAAATTCTAGTATGGAGAAATTCTATTTTTCTTCTTATAATGAATGGGAGGGAATAGAGGAAATTTAAAAGGAAGAGAGAGTAGGAAAAAGAAGGCCAACCAGCTGATGACACGTCAGCACCATGTATGGACTGTGTGTGGCACACGTGAGCAGAGAGGTGTCTCAGTCGTGTGGCACACGTGGCTCACACGTGGAACCTATGCCTGGCCATTTGGCCAAGCAACCTTCTCTCACGCTCCGCTCACGTTCTTCGGCTGTATCCGGGCCTCCGAACTCCAATTTTGAATCTGTCTTCAGATTACGAATTGTAACTCCCTCACACATAACGATGACTATGAAACTTTGTCAAAATGTTGAGAATTCATCTCAGAAAATGACGACGAACACAACTCAACGAAAAATAGCGTAGCTACATCGTTTGGACTCGAAACCTAATGAATGAGTAACTGAAATGACTGAGACTCATTAAAGAATCAAATGAGATCATGTTCAAGTCCAAAGTACAAGAAACACAAACATTTAAACATAAGATCACATATGTATGTCATTTCCTAGACATAGTCTTAGAACATGCATTTCTACAATGTATGAGAATTTGTGTTCAATGCATGAGCATATAAAAATATGTGAATGTGTTATATAAATGGTACACAATGATGCAGGGACATATATGAATGATTTGCGTCTGTGTGCCTATACTTTGAAGAAGAATGAGGTCAATTTTACCTTTGATATGCAATGTAGCACATTTCTCCTCGAAGACATCTTCTTGCATTATATTGTGGCACTACAAGAAAAAAGAGGTTTTATGATGGAGAAAAACCGTCATAACAAGCAATTCATGACGTTTAAAAACCATCATTAATCTCAGCGTCAAGAACAGTTTCTTGACGGTTTTAAAAGCGTCATAAGTTTATGATGGTATTTCACATCATAAATTCTTGATGGTTTTTACCCATCATATTTCTTGTGAAATTGTTTTTTATTTTTAATAATTTTAATTATTATTCTTATTAAATCTTTTAATATTTATACATATTTAAAATTTAATTAATTTTATGAAATTAAATAAATCATTAAAAATATAAATGTCATTCTTCAATTTTATTGAACAAAAATCTCACACACAATAAATAGCTATACAAAAAAAGAAAAAAAAAAGAAAAAAAAAATGCAGTAGTATGACACAAAAGAATTTCAAGAAAAAAAGTAGTATTAATCAAAAGCAATCCAAAATTTTATTCAACAAAATTTATCTCATATACAACAAATAACTATGAAAAAAAAAACATAGATACAAAATATAAAATGTCTTAACTAAAAAAAAAAAAATTACAATTGCAAAGTTCATCTAATAATACTTCGATTTGAACAAATAATTCCAGAGAATGTTACAATCTTCATGTTGATAACCTGCATGATTGAAACACAATAAAAAAAAAAAAAAAAAAAAAAGTTATGTATCAATAAAATAAAATAAAACACAAGTGGTATAGAATAATTTCAATAACATTAATAAAAACTAGAAATACAATATTAAAATTGTATAAGAATCTAGTAAAAAAAAAAACAAGAATATATATATGAATCTAGTAAAAACAATCATATAAAAAAAACAAAAAAAATGCTCAATCATATAAATAAAACCCAAAATATGTAGGAAAAAAAATAAAACAATCATATAAAAAAATAGTAAAAGAAACATATAAATAAGGTGAAAAGATGTAAGATGTAGTTGAAACCTTGAGTTGTGGTGGATGAAGAAGAAGATAATGAATAAACAGAGGAAACAGAGAATGTGAGAGTGAGAATGAAAGAAAGGTGGCTGTAGTGAGATAATGTAAGTGATAAAAAGAGTGTAGGGTAATTAGGGTTTGTAAATTATATATTTTTTTATTATAAAGGATTATGATGGCTAAAAACCGTCATGGATTTATTATGGTTAAAAACCGTCATAACTTCATGACGGTTTTTAAAAACTGTCATGACGTTATGATGGATTTTAAAAACTGTCATGACGTTATGATGGATTTTAAAACCATCATACTTTTATGACTGTTTTCAATAACCATCAAGACCTTATGACAGTTTTTAAAAACCATCAAGACTATTTGACGGTTTTAAAAAACTATCATTATTTTGTGTCATAAATCTTATTTATTCTTGTAGTGTGGCCACGTCTTTCTTTGAAGCTTCGAATCATCAATCTAAGACTACTAATCAAATACAATAAAAACATCGTTTTGATATGGAATATATGTCAAGACAAACCAAAAACCTAACACAATCTTCCCCCATTTGAGCCATGGGTGATGGATATTTGTGTGAAGTCCATGATCCAAAGCAAATCCGTAAGGGTGATGGAAGCATGCGTGAAGCCTAAAGCAGACAATATCTATTTAGTGGGCATAGGCTGTTATAAATGATATCAGAGCAGGCTCGTTACCCGGTGTGGATATGGATTTGGATTTGTGATTGTATTTGGACCCTCACGAGGACGCAAGGTCTAAAAAGGGGAAGATTATCACATCCCGCATCGCTAGCGAGTAAGGTCCATGGTTTGTATATAAGCATTTGTCTCTTCTAACTATGTAGACATGTTTTGGACCATGGGTGATGGATGCTTAATTACGTAAAGTCCATGATCCAAAGCAAATTCATGAAAGTGAAGAATGCACGCTTGAAGCCCAAAGTGGGCAATATCTACTTAGTGGACCTGGGCTATTATAGATAGATTAATGGTATCTTAGTCTATAAATAAAATTTTGGAATTTTTCATGGTCGGTAAGGTTGTTAAACTTTGATACGAAGTTTGGTTGGAGGATCGAAATTTTACATTGTCAGGATTGACTCTTGTGTGCATAGAAAATTATAGAAATTAATAGGTATTTGATAAACTTCTGATATTTGGAGGAGAGTTGTTAATCTGATCATTGAATTTATTGACTAAGTTTTGCAATTTTTCGAGGCCTTTAAGAATTTCGAATCAATAACGTTTGAGAATTAGAATATGTTTTTCTGAAATTTCTTCATGAAAATGAATAAAAAAATGTATTTATAAGAAGTGGGGTTAGATTTATTTTATTTTGCTAGTTTGATTGAAGGATTATTATTCTATATGTTTATAGGTTACTCTTGTGACTTCCCAATATCGTTAGTGAAGCCTTAAACTTGCTATCATCAGAGGTAAGTAGATTTTTTTTTTTTTTTTTTTTTTTTGCATAGTATGTAGTTGTATAAATGTTTTCTTAGAGAACAAATTTATTTATTATAGTATTATATTCTGAAATATTTTATTATATATGTAATATGTATATAAACTCATGTTCCTACTTATGTAGCCTTTACTTACATATTTGTTACATAATTCTTTTTAAATGATTTTTCCCTCTACTGGAACCTTTTGTTTAAAAACTTAAATGTTCGGTGATTTTGTGCTTTAGTAATGCAAATGTATTATTATATACATATTTTGAAAGTAATGTTTTAGCTCAAAGTCAATAGTAAATGAAATGGTGATCACCAATGATAATGGAAATGCAGCGCACGCGACAAATGATATGTTACGATTTTGGTCTTGTATCAATTTCTGAAATGTAAATGGCCAGGTCACCGGGGTATTGGTGGCACTACTTGACTTGTGCTTATTTTTATGAAATGTTATTAATCGTTATCGTACACTGAAAAAGTTACTTTTGCAAGTTTACTTGTATTTGAAAATATTACTTTTGCAAGTTTACTTGTGTCTGAAAATGTTACTTTTACAAGTTTAATTGTATCTGAACATTTGAAAATTTATATACTCGATCTTTAAATGTTATTGTAAATTTCATAAATGTTTTCGATTTCTTATTATGCAATACTTATTGAGTGGACAGCTCACCCCTTGTCATTTAACATTTTGCAGGCTAAGTATCTTAGAAGCTAACTGTTAGGGCAATAGACTTTCAGGAGTTGGAAGTGATTGAGATTTTATGTAATGTTTTCCCTTATTTGTTACTTAGAATTTGAGTTTAGGTATTCGGTATTGTTTTAATTTCCTTTAGAGTGTTTTGAACCTTATCATTGGATTTATTTGGAGATATCTTTTCATTGGAGATTGGAGAAAGACTTATTTGGAGTTATTCAATGATTATTAGTTTCTTTTGGATGAAGTAATTAAGGATTTATGACATAACATTCCATATTTAATTACTCTGAGTTTTGGGGTGTTACAAGCTTAACCTTTTAGGTCTCTATTGTTATAAAGCTAGGGATGGATGGAGTGGCGATAGGTTTCAATTTGGTAAGGGGGGGGGATGGGGATAGATAGTAAAACCCACAATGGATATAGGGCGGGGATGTGTTTTGAAATCCCCGCCCCGCCCCGCCCCGCCCCGCCCCGCCACATTTAAAATATAATTATTATTTTTTTATTATATAGTTTTTTTTTTCTTTTAATGTTATGTTTAAAAAAAAAATCAATTTATTTGTTTAGTTGTGAGATTTTTGTTTATTTTTAATGTTTATGAGATGATTTTTAATATTTTTTTAGAATTACTTAATATATTATATCATATTCATTAGATTATATATTTATTATTTTAATAAATAATTTTGATAAATAGATTAAATGAGGCAAATGGGGAAAATGGGTGGGGATGGGTAAATCATAATTTGCCCCTCCCCGCCTCGCTCCATATATCATGGGGTTTTATGTGGGGATAGGGTTTCAAAAAATAAATAGGGCGGGGTGCGGGGAGAACCACCCCGCCCCATTGATATCCCTATATAAAGCTTGGTTTGACTCAAGTTTTGGGTTCGAGTCCTCTACGTGATTGCATTTGAATTTATTATTTGTTGTCTAAATTTGTTTACTAACATCTATCTATACTGACTACCAAGAGGCGAGAGTTTTAAGTCTAGACACCCAAAAAAAAAATTGGCAAGGAGCTTCCAAGAAACTGAATTTTCTACCTGGTGGGCTGCCAAGAAAGTCTCAGCTCCTTTAAAGATCACTTACAAACAACAACTTCTCAAGTAGATCTTTTTGCATTAAATCTTTTAAAAGTAAATCTTTTAGAGGTAGAGCTTTTAAATAAAAGTCGTTAGCCGTTTGATTGTCAATTAATAGAGAGCTTTTTTAATGATAGAATTACTAAAATACTCTAGCAAATATTAAATTATAGAGTTATATTGGAGATTTTAGTGTTATTAAAAAAACTCCAAAAGATCTACTTGTAAAAGCTTTAAATTTGGGCTTCTTCAAGTAGACGTAAAATAGCTTTTTTTAATCATCTAAAAGTTCTAGACAAGCTCTTTTAATTTAATAAAAAAAAAAAAAAAAAAAAAAACCTACAACCACCCTGCAAATAGCTACTCTTTTATCCAGTAGACAAACTCTTCCGAACGGATACTTACTCCCCTTTGGGGTTATAATTAAAAACCACCCTGCAGTTATTGGTCAAAAACCACCACCTAGTTTCATTATTGGCCAAAAACCACCCTACATTTTAAAAACCAGCCTGCAGTTTGAGTTATTAGTAAAAAAACGGACACTTAGATAGTAGACAAGCTCTTCCAAACGGACACTTACTCCCCTTTGGTGTTATTATTAAAAACCACCATGCGGTTTGAGTTATTGGTCAAAAACCACCACCTAGTTTCATTATTGGCCAAAAACCACCCTACATTTTAATTTATTAGCCAAAAACAACCTTCGTTAATATTTCAAATCAAATATACCATTTTACCCTTATCATATATATATATAATAATAGAGTTTCAAAGTGTCACGTGTCAATGTAAGAGAGCTTTGGAATTAAATGTAATCAATCAAATATGATTGTTCATAATTGTTAACCGCCAAAATTGGCGAAGGACCAAGGAAGAATTTTTCACCTCGACACAAGGAGAATATAGGAGTACAGACACCGTCCGACTACCCCGACAAAGGTAGACTCCGACTGATCCGAGTACACACCCCCTCCAGTGGGGTCCGACCCAGCCTTTCCCCAGCTTCTTTAGGATCCCGCCAGCATCTCGATTCATAAGCAACGTCCCAAGCCGGAGTACTCGCTAGACCCCGCAGCGAGGTCCAACCCCGTCATACCCTGGTCTCCTATAAACCCTGCAGCAACCCGACACAGAGTTCCACTGAGTATCCCGCTGCAGTATGAACCCCGCAGCACCCCGACACAGAGTTCCATTAAGCATCCCGCTATAACACTTTCGCATATCCCCCTACTTCATCAGCAGGATGCTTACTGGCTTGCACTCTCTGATATAGCCAGCCCGCCAAGCAGGAGGATACCAAGCAGCAAGATTCATTAAAACATTGCCGTACAGAGGAGAAATACTCTTTCCCGCCAGAGAGTCCTATTTTGAGCAAGTCAACACAGTAAGAATCCTACTAGGAAGGTAACAATTTGATCACGAGATTGACTCTTCCTAGGAAAGGAAAGACTAGATTCTACACGTAAAGCTCCGAGATTATCTCCTAAAAAGAAGAGGATCCTGCATCGGCCAAACCCTAGACCGAAATTATAGAAGTGCATGGCAAGCAACAAGATCTATATATATGACTACTTATTCATCGGAAAAGGGGGACCGAAAATCACAACCAAAAACCCTACAATCAAGTTCTACTTATCGACATGCACGAGATCACCATCATGACCATCTCCATTACCCATTGAATCTCCATACCTTACAGTTAATCTTGAATGTATAGTTCACATATTTGTAATGCAAAGTGACGATCAATAAAAAACTCATTTTTTATCTATTTTTTGGTGTCCTACATCGTACTTGCATTACTTTGGATAGTTGGTATCGAACCACTTGATACCCCTCCGACCAGGGTCAATCTTGATCTTGGTCCCTGTAAAGTCGTTATTTGGAATTTCACCCCCAGTAACGATTTTCCGGTAACAATAATATCTTCTATTATTAAATGTTTTTTTTTCATTTCTTCTAAATAATAAAGAAATAAATGCTACAATTAAATCAATTTAGTAAATAATAATAATAATAATAATAATAATAAAAGCAAATAAATAATAACCCTTTCCTATTCAACCTTAATATGGAATATCTTGAATTCTTAAACTGCCAAGCTAAATTCAAGGAATTAAAACAATTATTTTTATTTGATTAATGACAATTGTGGTTTTGTAGACTCAATTATTTAAATCATCCTCTCTCTCTCTCTCTCTAAACCATTTATGCCCTCTCATCTCCCTCAATTTTCTCTATAAAAATCATCCAAAATCTCATATTTTTTTCCATCTCATTCCACTGACTTTCTCAGCAAAATCAAAACAAACGGTGAAGAATTGGATGCCATTGGGTGGTAAGAGGAATTTCTATAGATTTTTTTTTTAATATTTGGTTGAATAATTTTAATCCTTTAGTTTTAGTTTTAGTTTTTTTTTTTTTTTTTTTTTTTTTTTTTTTTTTTTTTTTTTTTAATCTCATATTTTTTCCATCTCAGCCTATTAACTCTTCATCACGAGCAAACTCAAAACAAGCGGTGGGGAATTTAATAGCGTTGGGTGGTGAGAGTAATTTCTACGGATTTTGTTTTAATATTTGATTGAATAATTTAAAAAAAAAAAATTGTAGGAAACACTTTAGTAGTTAAAAAGGTAATTTTGGATTGATCATGGAATTTTAACTTTGGCGGTCTTGGATTTTCAATTAGCTGTCAACTGAGGTGTTTGTTATGGAACCATCTAGTAAGGCTAGCATCCTGTTCATAACCACAAATGCAGAAAATCAATAAACTGGTCGAGATTTATGATGTGTTTTGTACTTATGAACGATGAATTCGATAGACATATTATTACTATAAATAAATATTATTCTTGGTTCTAACTGTAATATTATATAGTCTCTTACAAAAAAAATATATATATATATATATACTGTATCTACTCGGAATTAAATACCCGATTTTTCCCCGGATTTTTTAAAGGTAATTTATACATTTTTTTGGCAGTTTTTTGTCTTTATATATATATTTTAACCTTTTTGTTCTCTTTTCTTTCTGGTTTTTTAGAATGTATTAATTATGCATTGAATACAAGATTATTATTCCAAAAATAAATATTAGAATTTTAATTATCCATATAAATGATAATAAATAAATATTTTTCAAACATCAATTGTAGTACCAAATTAATAGTAATCCGTTTTTTTTTTTTTTTAAGAATTAATGATAAATTCTAAAAACTTATTAATTGTAAGATATTAATGATATTATGATAACATAACAAATAATTAAAATAATGGTTTCAAGAAAAATTAAAATAATATCTTTTGATCAATTATTAATGGTAACACATCATAAACATTAGAGCATCTCTAACAGTCTCCCTTGGAGACTCCCTTAAATAAGGGTGTATGTTGTTGTAAGGGGTTATTAAGGGAGTATGTGCTCCAACAATACTCCCTTAAATACTCCCATAAATGGTCTCTTTAATAATTTTTATTTATTTAAATTTTAAATATTGTGTAATAAATATTATATATTGTTTATCAAATAAAATATATAGAGTTTTTCAAGAAATAAAATAATTTTAAATAGGTGGAGCCCACTTTAAGGGAGTCTAAAAACACCCCTTAATTAAGGGAGTGAACTCCACCAAAACACAATTAAGGAAGTCCTTTAAGGAGTTGTTGGAGCTGCAAAAATACACAAACTCCCTTAATTAAGCTAAGGGATATCATTAAGGGAGTCTGTTGGAGATGCTCTTAATTATTACATTCAATTAAATAGATTCATTTTATAAATATATGAAATTCACTCTTAATTTTTTTTTTCATATATATGGTAATAAATAACAAATAACTCCTACTACTATTTGCATCTCCATAAAATTCTTTACATTTTTTTTTTAATTGAATCATCTATGAGACGGATGCTTAAAAAAATCTAATCAAGAATTTATTAAAAAATATAATGTTTTTAGAAAAAAAGTGTGGAAAAATAAATTAATTTATCACTTGGTTTGATAATATCCTCCATGGGGGTTTTTTTTTTTTTTTTTTTTTAAATTAATACTTCTACATGTATTTCTAGAATGAGCGTTTTTATAATATATATATATATAATATTTTCGAGTAAATTGGGGTGTATTTAGAGGTTTCAAAATTTTAATTTATTAAAATGAAATGTCTTAAGAAAATAAATGCGAAAAAAAAAATGGATTGTAAATAGCTAATCTCAATAGTTATTTAACTCTATATAATTATAAATATTTATAATTCTTTTCCTATTTTTTATCTTTTTGTTTTCTTTTCTTTTAGATTGTTTAGAATGTATTAACTATGCATTAAATCAATATGATTATTTCTAAAAATAAAAGTTTTTGAATTTTAATTATTCTTATAAATGACAATAAATAAATATTTTACAAAGAAAATTAAAATAGTATTACCAAATCAAGCGTAATCTGTTTTTTTTTTTTTTTTTTTTATGGAATTAATGGTAAATTTTAAAAACATGTCAATAGAAATATATCAATGATAACATAACAAAAATTAATAATTAGTCATGATATATATATATATATATTTGCTAAAGAGATAGAGAGCTTTTCAATTAATACAAAAAATAATTTTTAATTAACTTATATAATAAATTAAATAATCCTTAAGAAATCTGTTCATCTAAACTGAAATAATAGTGATAGAAATGGAGAGTCTCTATGCATTAATAATATTGAAGGCCTAAGAGTTTTCTTAACGGATTATTATAATTAACAATGATTTAATTAAATCATATTTATTAACTACTTAAAAATCAGTTCATCTTGCTTTGTTATTTTATAATTAGTTTTTTTTTATCATAATATAATTAGTTATTTATTAATAATATCAATAATTCAATCATTAATGAATTTAATATTACAATTCAATCAACATTATTTGTTAGGGAAGTCAACAGATATGTCAAATAATTTTATTTTTTTTAACATTTCTCCTTAATCAATGTTGGTGTATTTTATTTTTTCCTGCTATCTAATGACTGATACTTTATTGAAAAGAAAAACTACATATTCATTAAGTTTAAACATGTTTACATCAAAAATTTCGGTATAAACAATACAATATTTTACAAACAATTTTTTATACAAAGCCCGTACAACGCTCGGGTTGGAAAACTATTATTTAAATATAAACAAATAAAAAATGATTAAAAATCTGTAATAAAATAAAATAAAATAAATAAAGGTTAAAAATCTTTTGAAAAAATTATTTTCTGAAAAATAAAAAACCATCCCCTGGATCTCCATGGTTGTAAATGTTAAAATATTTTAAAAATAAATTTATTTTTTTGAAAAACAAAATAATTGAAACAAAAAAAACCCATTCCCTGGATCTCCATTCTCCGTGGTTGTAAATATTAACATAGGGAGTGAAAACATAACAGAAAGTTTTGGACATTATATAAAATGACTCAGTTCTTCAGTTGTATACAAAAAACCATCCCTGGATCTCCATCTTCGTGGAGATCCAGATCTCTACCGCCACATGAAATTGGCACCACCACCCAAACCCAGACACGAAATCATACCACCAACAAAACCTGAAATCGGACCAGCAACCAAACCACCACCAAAACCCAAAATCTACACCAGTCAAACCACCAACAAAACCCAAACACGAAATCGGCACCACCACCACCAAACCCAAAATCCAAATCGGTCAAACTACCACCCAAATCCAAACACACAAGCCACCATCCGCCGCCACCCCAAAACCACATCGAATCCAAACAACCCAAGTCCCCTTTTCGCAGCGAACGGGGCACCTTTTCAAGGCGTACGGTGCAGTGAACTTCTCAACAAACAGATGAGAAGAGAGAGAGAGAGCGGTTGCCATGGATGAGATGCGAGGCGGTTTCAATTTTTTTTCCCAACAAACAACAGATGAGATGAGAGAAACATAGATGGGAGAGGGAGGAGACGGGGAGAGAGAGAAAGGTTGACTTTTGAGGTAGTTTTTTTTATTTATTTAATATTAAATGGTTTTTTTTTTTATTTCATTTAATAATATTTTAAACTTACTCACTCCCCATTTACTATTATACCCTTTAAGGGTTTGACAGAAAAATTTAAATATTTTAACAG
The DNA here is from genome assembly GCA_954870605.1 of Acer campestre. Taxonomy (NCBI): domain Eukaryota; kingdom Viridiplantae; phylum Streptophyta; class Magnoliopsida; order Sapindales; family Sapindaceae; genus Acer; species Acer campestre. The sequence goes on from OX940801.1 coordinate 43,404,090, forward strand.
AAAACTAACGGCAGGGTGTAATTTAGCTAATAAGTAAAAAAAAAGTATGGCGGTAACCAATAATGAAATTAGAGGGTGGTTTTTGGCCAAAAATCCAAACTGGAGAGGTGCTTTTAATAATATCCCTTACTCTTGGTCTAAAATTTCAATTTCTCACCCCGAGTCCACGAGCACGTGTTTTACATATTAATTGGCCAGTTTACGTGAATAATTCTTACACTTTCTGTTAAATTCCATACACACACTTATGTCAAACATTTCATTTTCATACGTAGAAATTTGTGTCTCGTTTTAATGTTAGAAGATATTTTATAAGTTTCAACTACCAGAAATTTTGAAATTTCAGCTATCAGTCACTGTCGTTTAAGGTTGTGTGGATGAAATATAAGTCAACCATCATTCACTTTCAGGTCAATGTTGTGTTGTTCATCTGAGTCACTGTCGTTTCAGGTTGTGTGGATGAAATCTAGATTATGCTGTTTATTTTCGTGAACTTATTACATATGGAGAGAGCTCTCTCAATTATAGACATCAATGGATATTCTTTCTTTCTTGTTTATCAGTTTGAAGTTACTGTTTTTCTTTTATGAATATGCTTTTGCAATCGACAGTATTAGTTCATCTGAGTCAATTAGAGATGGTGGGAGGACCTTAGTTTCAGAAAATGGAAGATTTGAGCTTGGTTTCTTCAGTCCTGGTAGTTCGAAGAATCGGTACGTAGGAATTTGGTACAAGAAGGTCCCGGATAAGACTGTTGTTTGGGTCGCGAACAGAATCAACCCCATCAACGATTCTTCTGGCGTGTTGATGATAAACAGCACAGGTAGTCCTGTTGTTGTCATGAGGCAGAACAGAACTGTGGTTTGGTCAGCAAATTCGACGAAAGATGCCAAGACTTCAGTTGTATTACAGCTTCTGAATTCAGGAAATCTTGTTCTGAGAGATGAACACAGTAGTGGGGGAAGTTACTTGTGGCAGAGTTTTGACTATCCTTGTGATACGTTGCTACCAGATATGAAGCTTGGATGGAACTTAAAGACTGGTCTTGAAAGGCGTTTATCATCGTGGAACAGCCCAGATGACCCATCTCCTGGAGACTTCATCTGTGGGGTACAACTACAGGGAAATCCTGAGATTTTTATGTGGAAGGGTTCAAACAAGTTTTATAGGGGTGGCCCGTGGAATGGAATTACATTCAGTGGTTCTCCAGGCTTGAGGCATAACTCAATTTTTGAGGTGAACTTTGTCAATAATGAGGATGAGTTGTACTACACTTTCAAAATGATAGATAATTCAATGTTCTCAATTATTGTTATGAACAAAACCAGATATTCACGAGTACGATTGATATGGAGCGAAATAACTCAAAATTGGAATGAGCATTCAAGTGTGCCAAGAGATAACTGTGACAATTATGGTCGCTGTGGTGCCTATGGGAATTGTATCGCAACTCAATCGCCGATCTGCCAGTGTTTAGAAGGCTTCAAGCCTAAAACTGCATACGGGGACTGGTCTAAAGGTTGCGTGCGTGACAAGGCATTAAACTACTCAAAACTAGATGGATTTATCAAATTTAATCGGTTGAAATTGCCAGATGCTACAAATTCTTGGGTGAGCAAAAGTATGAATCTCGAGCAATGCAGGGTGAAATGCTTAGAGAACTCTTCTTGTATGGCATACTCAAACTTGGATATTAGCAGAGGACAAGGCAACGGCTGTGCTATGTGGTTCAGTGATCTAATTGATATCAAACAGAATTCAAATAATGTGCAGGACTTATTTATTCGAATGTCTGCTTCGGAAATAGGTATTTACTTAAATATTTTATGTTTCTTTGAAATGAGCATTTGCGTTTTTGTTTTCTTTCATTGAATTTATTAATGCATATATGCATATGTGATCAGCGCATGAACTAGTATCTTGCTATAGCTTCTGCATATATATTTTTGTTGTAATTTGACTTAATTTGGTTTGATTTTAACTTTCTTTGCTATATCAATATCGTCTATCAAGGTACAAAAGAAGGGCCTACGATGAAGATAGTGGTGATAGTTACTGCCACTGCCGCAGTTGCTGGGGTGCTTATAGTAGGCTACTATATTTACAAAAGAAGGACAAATTTAGGTAACATCACTCTCTTTGCCTTCACAAAGCAATCCACACTTGATCAATAAAACTTTATGTATATGTAAATGAGTGCAAGCAAATTACTTTGAAAAAGCATTACTTATTTTGCAAAGTGGAAAATCTGTGAATAGAATCGTAAGGGTGCATAACTAGTTGAGAGAATTTTATTAAATGGTTTGTGTGAAGTCCAAAGAAAAAAAAATATCTACTTGGTGAATCTGGTATGTTACATATTACTGACTTCCGCTTCAATTAATGTGTCCATTCTAAATGATATTATGATTTTAGTTCATAATGCAATATTACTGGCAATTAACACATATTTCAGAGAAAAGTGAAGGCAAGGGGAAAACTGATCAGAAGATTGAAGACTTGGAACTACCATTATTCGAGTTAGATACAATTGCTAATGCCACTAATAACTTCTCAATCAACAACAAGCTTGGAGAAGGTGGCTTTGGAGCCGTATACAAGGTAAACTTGCAAGTTGCAACATACTAGTGTTGGAGAGCTTTTTATTAATCGGTGGGCTTTACCTAACACCTTAAGTTTTTAGGTCTAACAATTAGTGATATGATATTGTAAACTTGTTCACTTGTATATCTTACACAATATTACAACTCAATTAACATTAAAAAATTTCTAGGGTACGCTGGTAGATGGACAAGAAATCGCTGTGAAGAGGCTTTCAATTATTTCCACACAAGGAATTAATGAGTTAAAAAATGAGGTTATACTGATCGCCAAACTGCAGCACCGAAATCTTGTAAAACTTCTTGGTTGCTGCATTCAAGGAGATGAGAAAATTCTGATATATGAATTCATGCCCAACAAAAGTCTAGATCACTTTATTTTTGGTATGGATCCCTAAAAAGTCTACTTATGAATTCAGCTGGTTTAGGATACCTCTAATATGGGCATTTCTTTTCTGTCAGAATTTTTTTTTTTTTTTTTTTCAAATTCAAGCAGGATACTATACTAACCTGAGTATTAAATGTACAGATAAAACTAGAAGCAAGCTATTAGATTGGCCCAAGCGTTTCCGCATTATTTGCGGAATTGCTAGGGGACTTCTCTACCTTCATCAGGATTCTAGATTGCGGATTATACATAGAGATCTGAAAACAAGTAATGTATTACTTGATCATGAGATGAACCCAAAAATTTCAGATTTCGGCTTGGCCAGAATTTTTAATGGAGACGAAATAGAAGGAAACACAAATAGAGTAGTTGGAACATAGTGAGTATTACTTGTCCTGTTATTTTTAAATTGCATTTGCTTTCCCTTCTTTAACATAATTTCTCTTTAAATATACTTCTACAGTGGTTATATGGCACCTGAATATGCTATTGACGGGATATTCTCGATAAAGTCCGATGTCTTTAGCTATGGCATTTTATTGTTGGAGTTAGTAATTGGAAAGAAAAGCAAAGGATTTTATCATCCAGACCACAACCTTAGTCTTATAGGGCATGTAAGTGAATATCCTTACATTTGTTTTTCAACAAACTTTCAGGAAACCATATCACTTTTCGACAACTTTAAAATGATAAAATCGTGAATGAAAAATGGATTTCTTTATATTTTAGGCATGGAAATTATGGAAAGAAGGCGGGCCTTCGGAACTGATTGATCCATTCTTGGGAGAATCATGTAATGAATCAGAAGCCATACGGTGCATCCACATTAGTCTCTTATGCTTGGAACATCAACCAGACGATAGGCCAAGCATGTCATCTGTGGTTCTGATGTTGGGTAGCGATAACGCATTGCCTGAGCCGAAGCAACCTGGTTTCCTAATGGATAGGAAACCGCATCTTGAACCAAATTCTTCAAACAAGCCTGAGTTTTCTTCATCTAATGAAGTTACTATCTCACTGTTAGAGGCTCGTTAGAATTTCTTTTTAATCATATATTATCTCTATTTTCTAGCTTTGATCTAGTGCTTTTGATTTGAAGATCTTAGATGGTGATTAATTTTTTGGAATTTTTTCTTTGTCATTATGATTCATGTAATTTCAGATAAGATTTTTCAGAAAACAGCCACATTCTAACTCTTTACTTGACTTGTATGGTAACTCCTAGTCAAACTTGACCTACCAAGAAACTCAAACTCCTATCCTAGAGAAGTTATATTATGTTTCTTTTCACATTATTGTTTCAAATACATAAACTTACATGAAATTCTCCATTCATAAACGAGATGTGTTTCGTAGTGATAACAATTTTTTTTCTGGTTTAATATTCAATCTCTAACACTAAAGCATCAGAGGTGTCTAGCAGCTTTTAAACTTATGCTTCAAGACTTGCACATTCATACTCATGTAGGATTGATTACAGGGTTATTTTCTTTTAACTATTAGGAAAAAATGTAGAGGACAAAAAATGTAGGACCCTTGATGACCAGGATGAATATGATCAATGAAAAGGAGAAATTGACCAAAGGAGCAATAAAGGATTATTTTGCCCAAATATATCAAGAAAGGTCTCAGCTTCTTTTTGCCACTTTTTCAGACATATACTTTACTCTCTTACAACCTTCTTTTTAGTTTTTAGCACCCTTGTGATTGATTATGAAGATGGAAAATTCCCCATGACTTGGTGATATAACGATGTTAACTTCAAGCAAAATTGAACATGTCTGATATAATTATTTGCCTACTAAACTGAACTCACACACAGAGATGCGTTACACTTCTTAATTCTATAACAGGTTTCTTGTTCTTTTGAAAAGTAAACAATGTCACATCGCTGGACCAGCCTCTTGATATCTCAGTACATTTGGATCCTCTTGATATCCTCTTTATATCATCTTTTGTTCACATATTGAATTTTACATCTAAAGGGAATATTCCTAGGAATATTCCATTTCTTTCCCTTTTTCTAATATTTCTACACAATTAACATTTCACCCCATAATTAACATAATATTGTAATACAATACAAAATTATGAAATTAATACATTAATAGAAATTAAATTTAATTCGGTAAAATATTGCATTTATTATTAAAATAACTTAAACATTACATTTCATAAAATAAAAAAGAAAAAGCATAAAAATAAAAGTACACATTGATCATCATCTAATCATCTAAATTAATATATCAAATCAAAACAAAATAATTAAATAATAAAAAGGACCAAATTGGAATAAATTTAATTGATTAGGGTAAAACTATGAATAAACAAAACCTTTAAGTAAAGGATATAATCATAATACATTTTAAAAAATAGGGTTAAAACGTGATTTTATAAAAGTTGAGGAATCGAAAAAAAAAAAAAAAAATGAACAGTGTCTACACAGTGATGAACAGTGTCACGCAATATATTGCGTGACACTGTTCACCAACTGACCGTTGGCGCAGCGATTACCGCTGGGTTGGAAGGGGTTTCTACGGCAAGTTAGCGATGGCACACTGAATGGCGCGGGGTTGGAGTTGGTCTTACAACATGAAAAACATTTGTTATTCTGTTTAGTTGATACAAGTCAAGGGCAATTCATGTTCAGGTCAATGACCTTCTCCTAGGTGAACCATTGTTTACGCCTTTACGGTCTCTATTGTTACGATGCTTTAATATTATTGTTGGACCATTTTCTCTATCGGCTTAAGCTTTTAAGTCTGATAGTTACTAACTTGGTATCAGAGGTTGGTTTGACCTAGAAGTCTTGGGTTTGAGTCCCTCCTACGTGATTACATTTGAATTTATTATTTGTTAACTGGGGCTTAGTGTGGCATTGATGTGATGTGGGGGAATTGCTTTTAATTCTGTTGTGGAGAGAAAAGAATCAATTGAGTGTTTTGTAAACTGATTTTTAAAAGTACAGTGAGAACCCAAAACAATTTCAATATGTTTGGTAAACTGTAAGTAAAAAGTGATTAACCGTGCAAAATTACTAGAAATGACATTAATGAATATTAAAGATATTTTAAAAATAAATAATCTGTTTTATTTTCGTGTGACCTTAAATGTGTTATAAAATAATTAATTTGTTTTATTTTTGTGTGACCATAACACCTTACTCTTTTTTTTTCTTTTTTTTTTATCTATTGCCATATATATTGTATATCAATAATCTATTACCTTTTTATTAATGCTTCCTGGGAAGCAATTTTCTAAAAGTTACAAAAAATAGCTTCTGAAAAATGCTGTTGTAGAAACCAAAAGTGACCAAAAGCACTTCCTTGGAATTTTACCAAACACCCTAGACCTAGTTCAGAATCACTTTTAGTCCTAAAAGCAGTTCAGAAAACATTCCTAAACTGGGCCTAAATTTGTTGTGTGTTTATGCTTGGGCTCGAGCCACGTGGTAAACTTGTTGGTTAGTCTTACACATGAAAGAGTGTGTTAAAGTATTTAAATAATACTATATGCTCTAAGTCTAGACACCAATGACTTGTTATAAATAAATAAATAAATAAATATGGCATGGGGCTTCCAAAAACCCATTTAATATTAAATAAAAAATAAAAAAAATAAAAAACTCCGACGAGAAAAACTTAGGGCCCGTCCTGTATCGTTTTACAAGGGTGTTTTTGTTTTTATTTTCCAAATCCAATTTCGAATACGTGTTCGTTACCGTTTTCCATTTTATTTTTCATTTTTATTTGCAAAACAAAAACAAAAACAAAAACAACAACAACATCAGTGTTAAAAGTGAAAAATTTCCAAAACAACTTTTTGATGTTTTTCATTTTGTTTTTCGTTTTATTTTTCACTCTAAATAAAAAACTCACTTTTTTTTCTTTTTTTCTTTTTTTCTTCAATCTTCAACGAGCTACTCTTCTTCTTTCTTCGTCTGCGTCTCTTTCTTTCTTCTTTCTTTCTTTCTTTCTTTCTTCTTCTTTCTTCTTCATGACAGCAAATATGGAGGCTCCTTCCACCGATCTGCTTTCGTCCAAGGCCGATCTCTTCTTCCTCTTCTTCTTCTTCTTATTCTTCCTCTTCCCTTCTTCTTCCCGATCTGCTGCTCTCTTCCGCCGATCTCTTCTTCCTCTTCTTCTTATTCTTCTTCCCTTCTTCTTTCCGATCTGCTGCTCTCGTTCGCCGATCTCTTCTTCCTTTTCTTCTTCTTCTTCTTCTTCTTCCCTTCTTCTTCTTCCCTTCTTCTTTCCGATCTGCTTAAGAGAGAAAATTTGGAAATTTTTTGGAAAATTTCCAGATTTCCAGAATCGTTAATTAAAAAAATCTTGTATTTTGTTGGTATTTTGTTTGATTTGAATGGGTTTTTGGTGTTGTGGATTTTGATTTCAGATGTTAGTGTTGTTGGTATTTTGATTTCAGATTTTGGTGTTGATTTTGTTGGTATGTTGATTTTATTGGTATGTTGATTTCAGATTTTGTTGGTATGTTGATTTAAGAATTTCAATATGAAATTCTTTTATTAGAATCTGAAGATGCTGAAAATAAATCATGCTTCCACTAATTTTCAGATGAACTTCGAATTGTGTTTGATCAATCTCTTCTAGTTAAAACTGATGGCATGTATTTCTTTTCTTTTTTTTTTCTTTCTTTTTTTTTGAGATGAATTGGTGATGATTGGATGGATGGATGGAGATAAAAAAAAAAGATACAGATTAATGATGATTGATTTATTTTTTTTTAATAGATTGATTTGGTCTTATAAATTGGAAAAAAATATAGTGATGATGATGATGATTCATAAACTAGAGATTGATCTAGTCTAAAAAATAATAATTAATATTGAATTATTCGAAATACAAGTTCCAGGATATGCTACCAGACATGTTTTTTTACGTTTTCATATTCGAAATACAACTTTTAGGATTTGTTACCAGACGCGTATTTGAATTTCGAAACTGAAACCAAAAACACTGTTTTCATTTTCATTTTTATTTTCGAAAAACAAAAACAAAAACAGCCTTTGAAAAACGTTACAGGACGAACCCTTAGATGCAACCGATGCACCACGCTACTATGCTAGTTTCTGATGTTGGTGCATCGGTTTCATTCAATGGATGACATGTGTTACTTACAAGTTAAAAAATTATCTTCTATTTTTTTTTTTTTTACATTTTTCCTCCTCTCAGAGTCGCAGACTTACAGCAAAACCCAATTTCCCTGTGTCTATCTCTCCGTCCCCAGATTCCGACGTCGACTTGCTATGACCATCGTCGTTTCCTGTTCTCACCATCTTCCGGTGACCGTAATATTAGTGGAAGTGTCTTTCTTTCAAGGAAAGAAAGTCAAGAAAAACAATTGGGAATTTTGGGATAACCAAACCTTTCCTCAAAGACCGATTTCTTTAAACGAAATCCAATCGATTTAAAGTCAAAGAAGGACTTGTGCCGGAGCTCTTACCTTCACAATCGGCTGCCTTTATTAAGATCCAAGACGGCGTGGAAGTTAACGCCGCCGATATGCTTTACCCCCTTTTGTCGATGAAGAAACCAGTTCCTGGCATCATGATTTTTTTTTTTTTTTTTTGTATTTTGATTCTAAGTGAGTTTTTTTCCCGTGAAAGCATTTTCAATTGCTAATGTCTTTTTGAAATTTGTTTGAATGCTTTTTGTTTCTGTGATCCTCTTAAGGACAGTCAAGGTTTGGTTTGACTTCAAAGTTCAAATATTACTCTGAAAATTAGTATTGCATCAGTTGGCTTGTCTATTTGAAAGATGACGAGAACGGAAACGACGAAGATCACCGGAAGATGGTGAGGATCGTAAACGACAACAGTCACGGTAAGTCAACGTAGAGATGTGGGAATTGGGGACGATGATGGAGATAGAGGGAAATTGGGCTTCAGCTGTGTCTGTGAAGACCGAAGAGGGAAAATAAAAAAGAATTTTTTTAATTGAAGTTGGTGCCACGTGTCACCCTCTCAGCGGAACCGATGCACCACCATCAGAAACTAGCGTGGTGCATCGGTTGCACCCAAGTTTTTCTCCACAACGACACAACTTGCAAGTCAACCTTTCTCTCTCTCCCCTTCTCCTCCCTCTCTCATCTATGTTTCTCTCATCTCATCTGTTGTTTGTTGGGAAAAAAATAAAATTAAACCGTCTCTCACCTCATCCATGGCAACCTCTCTCTCTCTCTCTCTCTCCTCTCATCTGTTTGTTGAGAAGTTCAAAGCCCCGTACGCCGCGAAAAGGGGCTCCGTTCGCCGCGAAAAGGGGGATTTTGGGTTTGGTGGTGGTGCCTGTTTGGGTTTTGTTGGTGGTTTGACTGGTGTAGATTTGGGGTTTTGTTGGTGGTCCGATTTCAGGTTTGGTTGGTAGTACGATTTCGTTTCTGGGTTTGGGTGGTGGTGCCAATTTCATGTGGCGGTGGAGATCTGGATCTCCACGAAGATGAAGATCCAGGGATGGTTTTCTTTTTCAATTATATCTATTACACATTTTACATTGTTCCCAGATTGCTGCTTTGTTTAATTTTCTCCTGACGTTTTACATTATGCATTGTTTGCATACATCTAAAGAACTGAGTCATTTTATATAATGTCCAAAACTCTCTGTTATGTTTTCACTCCGTGTTAATATTTACAACCATGGAGAATGGAGATCCAGGGAATTGTTTTTTGTTTCAATTATTTTGTTTTTCAAAAAATAAATTTATTTTTTAAAATATTTTAACATTTACAAACATGGATAATCCAGGGGATGGTTTTTTATTTTTCAGAAAATAATTTTTTCAAAAGTTTTTTAACCTTTTTTATTTACAGATTTTTAATCGTTTTTTATTTGTTTATATCTAAATATAAGGGTAAAATGGTATATTTGATTAGAAATGTTAACAGACGTTAACATAAGGTTGTTTTTGGCTAATAAATTAAAATGTGGGTGGTTTTTGGCCAATAATGAAACTAGAGGTTGGTTTTTACCAATAACTCAAACTACAGGGTAGTGTTTAATAATAACCCATTTTGAAATTTCAGCTAGCAGTCACTGTCGTGTGGATGAAATGAAAGTCAACAATCATTCACTTTCAGGTCAATGTTGTGGTGCTCTAGAATCTAGATTGGTCATTTTTTATTCTGTTTATTTTCGTTAACTTGTTACGTATGGAGAGAGCTCTCTCAATTATAGACATCAATGGATATTCTTTCTTTCTTGTTGATCAGTTTGAAGTTACTGTTTTTCTTTTACGAATTTGCTTTTGCAATCGACAGTATTAGTTCATCTGAGTCAATTAGAGATGGCGGGAGGACCTTAGTTTCAGTAGATGGAAGATTTGAGCTTGGTTTCTTCAGTCCTGGTAGTTCGAAGAATCGGTACGTAGGAATTTGGTACAAGAAGGTCCCTGTTAAGACTGTTGTTTGGGTCGCGAACAGAATCAACCCCATCAACGATTCTTCTGGTGTGTTGATGATAAGCAGCACAGGTAGTCCTGTTGTTGTCATGAGTCAGAACAGAACTGTGGTTTGGTCAGCAAATTTGATGAAAGAAGCCAAGAGTTCAGTTGTATTACAGCTCCTGAATTCAGGAAATCTTGTTCTGAGATATGAACAAAGTAGTGGTGATGGTTTGGGAAGTTACTTGTGGCAGAGTTTTGACTATCCTTGCGATACGTTGCTACCAGAAATGAAGCTTGGATGGGACTTAAAGACTGGTCTTGAAAGGCGTTTATCATCGTGGAAGAGCCCGGATGACCCATCTCCTGGAGACTTCACTTGTGGGGTAGAACTACAAGGAAATCCTGATGTTGTTATGTGGAAGGGTTCAAACAAGTTTTTTAGGAGGGGCCCGTGGAATGGATTTACACACAGTGGTTCTCCAGGCGGCTTGAAGCCTAACACAGTTTTTGAGGTGAACTATGTCAATAATGAGGATGAGTTGTACTTCACTTTCAACATGATAGATAAGTCAATACTCTTAATGGTTGTTTTGAACGAAACCAGAGCTTCGCAAGTAAGATTGGCATGGAGCGAAACAACTCAAAATTGGAATGAGTATTCATATGTGCCAAGAGATTACTGCGACAGTTATGGTCATTGTGGTGCCTATGGGAATTGTATCTCAACTCTATCGCCGAACTGCCAGTGTTTAGAAGGCTTCAAGCCTAAATCAACTGGATATGGGGACTGGTCTGAAGGTTGTGTGCGTAATAAGGCATTAAACTACTCAAAACTGGATGGATTTATCAAATTTAATGGGTTGAAATGGCCAGATGCTACAAATTCTTGGGTGAACAAAAGTATGAATCTCGAGCAATGCAGGGTGAAATGCTTAGAGAACTCTTCTTGTATGGCATACTCTAACTTGGATATTAGAGGATGAGGCAACGGCTGTGCTATATGGTTCGGTGATCTAATTGATATCAAACAGACTTCAAATAGTGAGCAGGACTTATTTATTCGAATGTCTGCTTCGGAACTAGGTACTTACTTAAATATTTTATGTTTCTCCCAAATGAGCAGTTGGGTTTTGTTTTCTTTCCTTGAATTTATTAATGCATATATGCATATGTGATACATAAACTAGTATCTATCTATAGCTTCTGCATATATATTTTTGCTGTAATTTGACTTGATTTGCTTTGATTTTAACTAATTTGCTTTGCTATATCAATATCGTATATCAAGGTACAAGAGAAGGGCCTAAGATGAAGATAGTGGTGATAGTTACTACCACTGCCGCAGTTGCTGGGATGCTTATAGTAGGCTACTACATTTACAAAAGCAGGACAAATTTAGGTAACATCACTCTCTTTGCCTTCACAAAGCAATCCACACTTGATCAATAAAACTTTCTGTGTATGTATATGAGTGCAAGCAAATTACTTATATTCATTTTTTTTGAGAAATCTGCTTCCATGAGGTCAGAGAAGCAATTGAGTGCAATTATTGGGGTTTTAGGGTTCCTTTTCGGGTTCTTGATTTGTTCTGGTGTTCTTTCTAGTGTTTTGGATTTCGATTTTGGTTCCATTGATGGGTGTGGGAAGTTTTCTCTTGCTGTTTTGATGGGCTGCGTCTTGGGGTTTTTGTATATGCCTGCTGGAAAGAATGCTAGGTCGTTTTGGCTTAGTAGAACGATACTATATGTGAATTTTGTTGATTATTTTCATGGCGTTGCTTAGGATCAATCCGTTAGCTGAAATGCTTGTTAATAAGAACGTTGATAGTAGTAAAGAAGCAAATGCAGCTATTAGTTTGGTTGGGAATGTAGGTTTGTCACCGGAGGATTTTGCCAAGCTGAGACTCTTGTGCTTGTTGCTTTCGGGTGTCCATCAGATCGTGGTTTTACGTCCCAACTTGCAAATGTATTTGAACGAAGCAGTGTTGCTTGGTAACAAAAATTGCATGCTAGCAAGGTCCTAGATTTGGATTTTAGTCGGGCTAAGGTTTTTCTGCACAACCATTTCTTGTGTCTAGTAGTTAACTAGTTATGCAGTTGTTCGCACTACCAATCCTGGTACTTCTCTTCCTTGGCTCGACTCAAATTGACGGTGACTCGATTGGAAATTTCAAATTGGTTTGTGGTTTACTTCCTTGTTCTGTTTTTGTGAAATAAGTAGCTGTGTTTCTGGCTTGGTGGGCTGTCTTTGGTTGGGCTGTGTTTGTAATAGATTCTTACTGTTTCTAAACTACGCTTTTCAAGCCTTGATACAACAGAAAGAAAAAATCTAAATGATATTATGATTTTAATTCATAATGCAATATTACTTACAATTAACACATATATCCACTATTTCAGAGAAAAATGATCAGAAGATTGAAGACTTGGAACTACCATTATTTGAGTTATATACAATTGCTAATGCCACTAATAACTTCTCATTCAACAACAAGCTTGGACAAGGTGGCTTTGGACCCGTATACAAGGTAAACTCGCAACATACTAGTTGCAGAGAGCTTTTACCTGAATGCTTAAGTTTTTGAGTCTAACAATTACTGATTGTAAACTTGTTCACTTGTGTATCTGACACAATATTACAACTCATTTCACATAAAAAAATTCCAGGGTACACTGGTAAATGGACAAGAAATCGCTGTGAAGAGACTTTCAAAGGTTTCCACACAAGGAATTAATGAGTTAAAAAATGAAGTACTATTGATTGCCAAACTGCAGCACCGAAATCTTGTAAAGCTTATTGGTTGCTGCATTCAAGGAGAGGAGAAAATTCTAATATATGAATTCATGCCCAACAAAAGTCTGGATCACTTTATTTTTGGTATGGATCCCTAAGAAGTCTACTTATGAATTCAGCTGGTTTAGGATATCTCTACTACAGATTTCTTTTCTGTCAAAAAAAGATCAGTTTTTTATTTTTATTTTTATTCAAGCAGGATGCTAAAATAACCTGAGGATTAAACATGCAGATCAAACTAGAAGTAAGCTATTGGACTGGTCCAAGCGTTTCCACATTATCTGGGGAATTGCTAGGGGCCTTCTCTATCTTCATCAAGATTCTAGATTGCGGATTATACATAGAGATCTGAAAACAAGTAATGTATTACTTGATCATAAGATGAACCCAAAGATTTCGGATTTTGGCTTGGCCAGAATTTTTAATGGAGACCAAAATGAAGGAAACACGAATAGAGTAGTCGGCACTTAGTAAGTATTACTTGTCCTGTCATTTTTATAATTGCTTGTGTTCCATTCTTTAACATAATTTGTCTTTAAATATACTTCTACAGTGGTTATATGGCACCTGAATATGCTATTGATGGGATATTCTCGATAAAATCCGATGTCTTTAGCTTTGGTATTTTATTTCTGGAGTTGGTAAGTGGAAAGAAAAACAGAGGATTTTATCATCCAGACTACAACCTTAATCTTATAGGATATGTAAGTGAATATCCTTACATTTCTTTTTCAATAAAGTTTTAGGAAACCATGTCACTTTTCGACATCTTTAAAATGATAAAATCGTGACTGAAAAACGGATTTCTTTATATTTTAGGCATGGAAATTATGGAAAGAAGGCAGGCCTTTAGAACTGATTGATCCGTTCTTGGGAGAATCATGTAATGAATCAGAAGCCATACGGTGCATCCACATTAGTCTCTTATGCTTGGAACATCAACCAGACGACAGGCCAAGCATGTCATCTGTGGTTCTGATGTTGGGTAGCGATAACGCATTGCCCGAGCCAAAGCAACCTGGTTTCTTGATGGATAGGAAACCACAGCTTGAACCAGATTCTTCAAACAAGCCTAAGTTTTCTTCATCTAATGAAGTTACTATCTCACTGTTAGAGGCTCGATAGAATTTCTTTTTAACCATATATTATCTCTATTTTCTAGCTTTGATCTGGTGCTTTTGATTTGAAGATCTTAGATGGTAATTAATTTTCGGAATCTTTTCTTTGTCATTCTGATTCATGTAATTTCAGACAAGATTTTTCAGAAAACAGCCATATTCTAACTCTTTACTTGACTTGTATGGTAACTCCTAATCAAACTTTACCTACCAAGAAACTCAAACTCCTATCCCAGAGAAGTTATATTATGTTTCTTTTCACATTATTGTTTCAAATACAAAAACTTACGGGAAATTCTCCATTCATAAACAAGATGTGTTTCGTAGTGATAACGATTTTTTTTTTTTTCTGGTTTAATATTCAATCTCCAACACTAAAGCATCAGAGAGGTGTTTAGCGCTTTTAACCATTAATTCTTTGCAATGCTTATGTGTTATAAGATTAAGTGAGGTGAGGATAAGGTGAGGTGAAGAGAGGATCCTTGTCTTTCAAACTTATGCTTCAAGACTTCACATTCATACTCATGTAGGATTGATTACAGGGTTATTTTCTTTTGACTATTAGGAAAAAATGTATTGAGGACAAAAAATGTAGGACCTTTGATGACCAAGATGGTTAATGAAAAGGAGAAATTGACCAAAGGAGCAATAAAGGATTATTTTGCCCAAACATATCAAGAAAGTCTCAGCTTCTTCTTGCCACTTTTTCAGACATATACTTCACTCTCTTACAACCTTCTTTTTAGTTTTTAGCACCCTTAATTGGGCTTGATTATGAAGATGGAAAATTCCCCATGACTTGGTGATGTAACGATGTTAACTTCTAGCAAACTTGAACATGTCTTATATAATTATTTGCCTACTAAACTGAACTCACACATAGAGATGTGTTGCACTTCTTAATTCTATAAACTTTAAAGTAACATATTTCTTGTTCATTTGAAAAGTGAACAATGTCACATCGTTGGACCATTCTCTTGATATCCCAGTTCATTTGGATCTACTCTATTTGATGTTGGAGTAACTTACTGTATTGGAGTAATTTTTAATTGAAATTGGGGTTGTTTTTAAGTTTGGTTTTTGGTACTATGGTTGTAAAGACATTATTGAATCAGGATATAAATTTTCATGAATTTTAGTGATATATAAGTATTTTAATTTCGTGGGTATATTTGATGTTTAAGCCATAATATTTAGGCCATCAAGAGCTATTTGTGTTGTAGGAATTTTAATTCTCAAACGAAGATGGATAAAAATTCTGATTTTCGTATAGGGATAGTGTAACAGCCTAGGTCTACCAAGTAGATATTGTCTATTTTAGGCTTCACGCATGTGTCCTTCACCCTCGTGGATTTGCTTTAGATCATGGGCTTCATACAAACATCCTTCACCCATGGGCCAAAACGCGTCTACTTAGTTATGAGAGACCAAGGCTTATATACAAACCATAGACTTCACTCGATAGCGATGTGGGATATGACAATCTACCCCCTTTCGGACCTCGCGTCCTCTTGTGGGTCCAAACACAATCACTAATCCAAATTCATATCCACACCAGGTTGCAATACTTATTGAGTTGACAGCTCACCCATTGTCATTTAACATTTTGCAAACTAACATTTAACATTTTCCTTTGTTTTGTTACTTAGAATTTGAGTTTAGGTATTTGATATTGTTTTAATTTCCTTTAGAGTGTTTTGAACCTTATCTTTGGATTTATTTGAAGATATCTTTTCATTGGAGATTGGAGAACGACTTATTTGGAGTTATTCAATGATTATTAGTTTCTTTTGGATGAATTAATTAATGATTTATGACATAACATTTCATATTAAAGTGTTTAATTACTCTGAGTTTTGGGGTGCTACAAGCTTAACCTTTTAGGTATCTATTGTTATTGAGCTTGGTTTGACTCAGAAGTTTAGGGTACGAGTCATCTACTTGATTGCATTTGAATTTATTATTTGTTGTCTAAATTTGTTTACTAACATCTATCTATACTGACTACCGGGAGCTCTAAATCTAGACACCAATGACTTGTTATCCAAAAAAAAAAAAAAAAACATTTGGCATGAAGTTTCAATATTGCCAAGAAAGTCTCAGCTCCATTAAAGATAGCTTAGAGCTTCTCCAACCCTGTGCCAAATCCATCTCCATCTCCAAGTTGCCGCGAAATCGCCGCCAAAACGGCCTCCAACCTATCGCCAAAACCATCGCTAACTGAGGAAGATGAACAGTGCCACGCAATATATTGCGCGACACTGTTCATCCAGTGCAAATACTTTTTTTTTTGGCTTTTTTTTTTTGTTTTGATCCCTTAACTTTTATACAATCACGTTTTTACTCTATTTTTAAAAATATTTTCTGATTATATCCTTTATTAAAAGGATTTGTGTATTCACAGTTTCACCTTAATAAATTAAATTTATTCCAATTTGGTCCTTTTTATTATTTAATGATTTTTTTTTTGATTTAATTATTATTGATATTAACATTTATAATAAACTAAAATGAAGTGTATAATTAAAAAATTTAAATGCAATTTTTTTTTAATAAATGACTTCATTTCTACATTAATTCATAAGTTTGAAATGCAATTTTTTTGTTAATAAATCACTTCATTCCTACATTAATTAATAAAGCAAAATACATTAATTGATAAAAACATTAAAAACGAAAAACAAACTTCATAGTGATAAAATAAATTAACACTAATTGGAATACACTAAAATTAAGGAAAAATACAACATAAATTACTTTTTCGATTTAGTAGTCTGCAAGACCATTTCCAGATCCTCCGATATTATTGAAAAAATCACCAAAAAGGCTCAGATGAACTACCAGATCCATGGTCTTGTTGCCGAGCATGTTTTGCCATAATTTTTCTTTGGTGTTGATCCACAAACTCGCGCTTTCTTGGATCTGTTATGGAATCCAAATCCATCATTACTATTTTGGTTTCCCGTAGCTCCAATTTTCTCTCCAAAATATTATTAGTTCTTTGTCTCTCCAGATTGTTTTTTTCAAAAACTTCCACGAGTTTATCTTGTCCTTCTGTAAAAGTGGCAACAATTGATGTATTATCTTCCGCAACCCTCTTTTTCAGTTTTGCTTTTTTCACCCCAATGGGCCGTTGAGATGAACTACCCCCGGCGTCATCACTAGATATATTCAAAGAAAATGAAGATATCCCGAGAGATGCCATTGTTGGAGACTCTGGAGTTGGAGAGTCTTCTTGTGATGATACATTATGGCCACGTGGCCTTCGCGGGGTTGATGTTACACTATCATTATCTGAAAATTTCGGCATATCCTTGAGAATGGGCCACACATGGTCAAACTTGAAACCCCTTTTGTATTTCTTATCTTGGGCTAATAAGACTTTTGCCCGGTTCATTTGCAAAATGATTCAAATAAATTTATTGTTCAAATTTTATATTAAATATATTTTTTTCTATAACTTTAATTTTAACAAATACTCACTATATCAACTTCAGAGGCACCACTAGGATTCAGACTTTCGATTTGTCGTAGGCATGACCGTAGTTTCCCAATTATGGGAAGGATAGTCCCCATACGACACTGCAAACTTCGCCAAGTACGATGTTCAGTCATAAAATCTGGTCCGGTGTTGTTGTATTCACCCTCAATTCGAGCCCAGAACATCTCCATGGATTGGTAAATCCCTATGATCGGGTTTTGGGAAACATCCAAATATACATGACACAGGTGTGTGTCTTCTGCAAGCGTGTATGAAGAACTTCGGCTTGAAGTCATTTTTTGGATAAAAGTGATTTGAAGGGAAAAATTGATTTCAAGAGATATGTGATTAGAAGGGGTAAGAGATTTGAATGGGTAAGAGATTTGAAGGGATAAGTTTAATTTAGTGTGGGTTGATATTTATAGACACTAGGAGACACTCTTTTCAGATTTAATCCTACGATTCAAAATGTGAGGAAATCCATCAATTGGTTGGATTTGATGATGAGCAAATTTCTTATCTTCAGATTTTGGAAAAAGTGAAGATAAGAATTATTTGAATCGATTTAATCCTATGGTTCAGAAGCTGAGGAAATCCATCCATTGGTTGGATTTGCTGATGAGTAAATTTCTTATCTTCAGATTTTGGGAAAAGTGAAGATAAGAATTATTTGAATCGATTTAATCCTACGGTTTAGAAGCTGAGGAAATCTATCCATTGGTTGAATTTGATGATGAGCAAATTTCTTATCTTCAGATTTTGGGAAAAGTGAAGATAATAATTATTTGAATCGATTTAATCCTACGGTTCAGATGGTGATGAAATCCATCCAATGGTTGGCATTTAATAGCTCAGATATCTTATTTTGATATTTTGGGAAAAGTGAAGAATAGTTTTCTGGACAAGTTGAGAGTGGGCCTCACAACGAGTACTAGATGTCTAGGTTCAATGATTCTGGTTCACGCATTGGTTTTTTTGAATTAAAGTGTTTTTGTCTGTATCTACTATTTCCCCATGGGCTTGCAGCTATTGTCGGCCAAGTTCTGAGGTGTAACCAGCTGGATACAGCTATCATCCACTCGCCCTTCTAGAAGCACGTGTATCGCAATCGCTATGTTAATCAAAACTGAAAATTACAGGCCTAATTAACGAAAATTATCAAAAAAGGCAAGTTTGAGATAAATGTGGAAACAAATGAAACTAAGAATTCTAAGCAAGACAGAATTGACGGAAGTCGATTCGGACATGGAAAACTCAAGTTTTTACGAAAACAAAACTTTCCTAAAACGGCAAAAACGGTAATTTGGGAGCCTAAACGATGGAATTTGGCCAAAAAAGGCCATGCCACTCTACAAAGCAATGACTATTGAATTACTCGACGATTCGCTTAAACCGTGAAAGTTTTACAACATTCCGACTCCAACACCAACACCAAAACCAAAAAAGGTTGGTTTCACTATTGGATTTTTTGAATTAAAGTGTTCTTTTCCGTATCTACTTTTTCCACGTGGGCTTGCAACTATTGTCGGCCACGTTCTAAGCTGAATACAGCTTTCATCTACTCCCACATTATGAGTTGTTGACCAGCTAGATATAACTATCATCCACTCCCACGAAGTGATATGTTAACCAGCTGGATATAACTGTCATCCACTAGCCCTTCTAGAAGCACGTGTTCACAAAGATAAACACCCTATACTAGAGTCTGCTAAAACTCATTCAATTCAACTCCAAGCGATAATGAATTTTGATATCGGAGGTCCATCTAATTTCTCATCTTCATCTTCCGATGATGATGAAGAGCAATTTCTGGCAAATCTTGAATAGAATGAGTCAGAACAAGATGCGATAATTGCCCAACATATGAACATCCAACGGGCCATGTCTCAGTATCTCAATCAACAGAACAATCTAATGACCCGTGGAGGCTCAATTCCTGGTCATAGAGTGATTAATCGAGATCGGGAAAGTGCCGATCATCGTTTGTTCTATGACTATTTTGCTGAGAGCCCACGATATAATGATCAAATGTTTCGTCAACGCTTTCGAATGAGTAGAAGTTTATTCCTTCATATTGTTGAAAAAGTGGAAGCTCGTGACAACTATTTTTGTGCAACGAAGAGATAGTATGGGTAGACTGGGTTTGTCTGCTCTTCAAAGAATAACAGCAGTATTTCGGATGTTGGCATATGGTCTACCAGCGGATGCTACTGACTAGTATTTTCAAATAGGAGAGTCTACAACAATTGAAAGTTTGAAGAGATTTTGTCATGCTGTTGTGGAGGAATTTAAAAATGAGTATCTAAGATCACCTAACGCTACTGACGTTGCCAAACTACTCCGTATTGGTAAAGATTTGTGGTTTTCCGGGAATGCTGGGTAGTCTAGATTGTATGCACTGGAAGTGAAAAAATTATCCAACGGCTTGGGTAGGACAATATGCTGATCGTAATGGATCCCCAACTATTATTCTAATGGATGTAGCTGATTATGATCTATGGATATGGCTTGCCTATTTTGGTTTGCCGGGTACGAACAATGATATTAATGTGTTGGAGGCATCCCATCTTTTTGCCAACCTCACTCAAGGTATTGCTCCTCCAGCTCATTATGTCATTCAAGGAAAAGAATTTAATATGGGTTATTATTTAGCTGATGTTATATACCCTAAATGGTCTACGCTTGTACAAATTATTCACGATCCACGTGGTCCAATGAATAAATTATTTGCAATGAAACAAGAAGGATGTAGAAAAGATGTTGAACGTGCATTTGGAGTTCTCCAATCACGGTTTGCAATTGTGGCAGGACCGGCACATTTTTGGCATAAACATGTTTTACATGATATAATGACTACGTGCATTATTATACACAACATGATAATCGAGGATGAGGGTGATGTTGATGCAGCAATTGAGGATCATACGGAAGCACCAACTCCGGAAGTTGAGATGGTGTTAGATGAAAATACCCGATTTCAAGAATTCCTAGCTCGACATAGAAAAATCAGGGATAAACAGGCTCACGATGCACTCCGAAATGCCTTAATAAATCATTTGTGGGAAGAATATACTAATTCAGATGATTAGATGATAATCAATATGTACTTTTATTTTTATGTTTTTTCTTTTTTATTTTATGAAATGTAATATTTAAGTTATTTTAATAAAAAAATGCAATATTTTACCGAATTAAATTGAATTTCTATTAATGTATTAATTTCATAATTTCATAATTTCGTATTGTATTGCAATATTATGTTAATTATGGGGTGAAATGTTAATTGTGGAGAAATATTTAAAAAAGGGAAAGAAATGGAATATTCTTGAGAATATTCCTTATAGAGATAAATTTGAAGCAATTGGTTGGAGATGGAATAGTGAAATAGAGTGACTGTTGCACTATTTTAGTGCAAAACTTACACCAAATCCACTATTTGGGTTGGAGTTGCTCTTACAAACAACAAGTTCACATTGATAATTATTACTCTTGGGGTTATTATTAAAAACCACCTTGTAGTTTGACTGCAAGGGTAGCCCTAGGGTGGGGCAAGGGGGGCGCTCATTCACCTAATTTTAAAAGCTAACTGTAGCCCCTATCGCCTCTTCTCTTTCAAATTTTTTTTTCTTGAAAATTCCTCCTCCTCTCTTCCAACTGCTCAATCTCTTCTCGCTCATTAACATTTCACCTCCCGTTCTTCTTCACCAACCAGTGCCCCTGCCCTCATCTCTTCTTTGTCAACCATTAGCCGCCGTCTATCTATGTAATTTGAGATTTTTTTTCTTTTAATGATTTGAGTTTTAAATTTTTATTTTTTGTCAACTAACCTGAATATAAAATTAGTTAGTTTCAAGAAAGAAAATATTGTTAAGTTTGTATTGAATCCATATATAATTTTATTTTATTTTTTTGGAATTTTTTCTTGTTTTTTTTTAATAGTGAGAGGAACAAAGTTGAGGGAAAAATAAAATAAAATTTTGAGATATTAATTTAAATATTTTGTTCAATAAAAATTAATATTCCTTTTAATGAAATATATACAAGGGCCCATTTTTTAGATTTTGCCCAAGGGCCTCGGAAATGTAAGGACCGGCACTAAGTTTGAGTTATTGGTCAAAAACCACCGTCTAGTTTCAATATTGGCAAAAACCACCCTACATTTTAATTTATCAGCCAAAAACAACCTTCTATTAACATCTGTTAACATTTTGAATCAAATATACCATTTTACCCTTATATTCAAAATTTCTCACCACGAGCACATGTTTTACTAGTTTTACATATTAATTGGCCGGTTTACGTGAATAATTGTTACACTTTCTGTTAAATTCCATACACTTATGTCAAGCATTTCATTTTCATATGAAGAAATTTGTGTCTAGTTTTAATGCTGACTAAAATTTGTATCTCGTGATATTATTAAAAACCCTCCTCCAGTTTGGATTTTTGGCCAAAAGCCACCCTTTAATTTCATTTTTAGTTAAAAACCACCCTCTAATTTCATAATTGGTTTAAAACTACCCTGTTTTTTTTATTTATTAGCCAAAATACACCCTACCGTGCCGTTAGTTTTCTGTTAAAATATTTAATTTTTTCTATCAAACCGTAAAGGGTATAATAGTAAATGGAGAGTGAGTAAGTTTAAAATATTATTAAATGAAATTAACAAAAAAAAAAAAACCCCATTTAATATTAAATTAAACTCCACAACTCACAAGTCACCCTTTCTCCCTCTCCCCGTCTCCTCCCTCTCTCATCTATGTTTCTCTCGTCTCATCTGGCGTTTGTTGGGAAAAAAAAAAAAAAAAATTAAACCGTCTCTCATCTTATCCATGGCAACCTCTCTCTCTCTCTCTCTCTCTCTCTCTCTCTCTTCTCTCATCTGTTTGTTGAGAAGTTCAAAGCCCCGTGCGCCACGAAAAGGGGCTCCGTTCGCCGCGAAAAGGGGGATTTTGGGTTCGGTGGTGGTGCCTGTTTGGGTTTTGTTGGTGGTTAGACTGGTGTAGATTTTGGGTTTTGGTGGTGGTTTGGTTGGTGGTCCGATTTCAGGTTTGGTTGGTGGTACGATTTCGTGTCTAGGTTTGGGTGGTGGTTCCAATTTCATGTGGCGGTGGAGATCTGGATCTCCACGAAGATGGAGATCCCAGCCTCCAGGGATGGTTTTCTTTTTCAGTTATATCTGTTACACATTTTACATTGTTCCCAGATTGCTGCTTTGTTTAATTTCTCCATTGACTTTTTACATTTTACATTGTTTGCATACATCTGAAGAACTGAGTCATTCTATATAATGTCCATAACTCTCTGTTATGTTTTCACTCCCTGTGTTGATATTTACAACCATGGAGAATGGAGATCCAGGGAATGGTTTTTTGTTTCAATTATTTTGTTTTTCAAAAAATAAATTTATTTTTAAAAAATATTTTAACATTTACAACCATGGATAATCCAGGGGATGGTTTTTTATTTTTCAGAAAATAATTTTTTCAAAAAATTTTTAACCTTTTTTATTTACAGATTTTTAATCCTTTTTTATTTGTTTATATCTAAATATAAGGGTAAAATGGTATATTTGATTAGAAATGTTAACAGAAGTTAACATAAGGTTGTTTTTGGCTAATAAATTAAAATGTGGGTGGTTTTTGGCCAATAATGAAACTAGAGGTTGGTTTTTACCAATAACTCAAACTACAGGGTGTGTTTAATAATAACCCATTTTGTAATTTCAGCTAGCAGTCACTGTCGTGTGGATGAAATGTAAGTCAACAATCATTCACTTTCAGGTCAATGTTGTGGTGCTATAGAATCTAGATTGGTCATTTTTTATTCTGTTTATTTTCGTTAACTTGTTACGTATGTGGCGAGAGCTCTCTCAATCATAGACATCAATGGATATTCTTTCTTTCTTGTTGATGAGTTTGAAGTTACTGTTTTTCTTTAACGAATTCGCTTTTGCAATCGACAGTATTAGTTCATCTGAGTCAATTAGAGATGGCGGGAGGACCTTAGTTTCAGTAGATGGAAGATTTGAGCTTGGTTTCTTCAGTCCTGGTAGTTCGAAGAATCGGTACGTAGGAATTTGGTACAAGAAGGTCCCGGATAAGACTGTTGTTTGGGTCGCGAACAGAATCAACCCCATCAACGATTCTTCTGGCGTGTTGATGATAAACAGCACAGGTAGTCCTGTTGTTGTCATGAATCAGAACAGAACTGTGGTTTGGTCAGCAAATTTGACGAAAGAAGCCAAGAGTTCAGTTGTATTACAGCTCCTGAATTCAGGAAATCTTGTTCTGAGATATGAACAAAGTCGTGGTGATGGTTTGGGAAGTTACTTGTGGCAGAGTTTTGACTATCCTTGTGATACGTTGCTGCCAGATATGAAGCTTGGATGGGACTTGAAGACTCGTTTTGAACGGCGTATATCATCATGGAAGAGCCCGGATGATCCATCTCCTGGAGATTTTACTTGGGGAGTAGAACTACAAGGAAATCCTGAGATTTTTATGTGGAAGGGTTCAAACAAGTTTTATAGGGGTGGCCCGTGGAATGGAATTACATTCAGTGGTTCTCCAGGCTTGAGGCATAACTCAATTTTTGAGGTGAACTTTGTCAATAATGAGGATGAGTTGTACTACACTTTCAAAATGATAGATAAATCAATGTTCTCAATTATTGTTATGAACAAAACCGGATATTTACGAGAACGATTGACATGGAGCGAAACAACTCAAAATTGGAATGAGCATTCAAGTGTGCCAAGAGATAACTGTGACAATTATGGTCGCTGTGGTGCCTATGGGAATTGTATCACAACTCAATCGCCAAGCTGCCAGTGTTTAGAAGGCTTCAAGCCTAAATCTGCATACGGGGACTGGTCTAAAGGTTGCATGCGTAACAAGGCATTAAACTACTCAAAACTAGATGGATTTATCAAATTTAATCGGTTGAAATTGCCAGATGCTACAAATTCTTGGGTGGACAAAAGTATGAATCTCGAGCAATGCAGGCTGAAATGCTTAGAGAACTCTTCTTGTATGGCATACTCAGACGTGGATATTAGAGAACGAGGCAGCGGCTGTGCTATATGGTTTGGTGATCTAATTGATATCAAACAGAACTCAAATAATGTGCAGGACTTATTTATTCGAATGTCTGCTTCAGAACTAGGTATTTACTTAAATATTTTATGTTTCTCCCAAATGAGCAGTTGGGTTTCTGTTTTCTTTCCTTGAATTTATTAATGCATATATGCATATGTGATACATAAACTAGTATCTATCTATAGCTTCTGCATATATATTTTTGCTGTAATTTGACTTGATTTGCTTTGATTTTAACTATTTTGCTTTGCTATATCAATATCGTCTATCAAGGTACAAAAGAAGGGCATAAGATGAAGATAGTGGTGATAGTTACTACCACTGCCGCAGTTGCTGGGGTGCTTTTAGTAGGCTACTACATTTACAAAAGCAGGACAAAGTTAGGTAACATCACTTTCTTTGCCTTCACAAAGCAATCCATACTTGATCAATAAAACTTTCTGTATATGTAAATGAGTGCAAGCAAATTACTTTGAAAAAGCATTACTTATTTTGCAAAGTGGAAAATCTGTTGATAGAATCGTAAGGGTGCGTAACTACCGGTCATTAGTTTACTAGTTGAGAGAATTATATTAATGAAATTAAGTGTACTTGCAAGGTGTTTGTGTTTAATCCTAAGAGAAAACTAAGAACACAATGTTTGCCATATATTAATGGCTGCAAGCTGAACTCAAGCTCTCTAAATTGTATTTGATTCAATATGATCCATACATATGAGTCTAGTATTTATACCAGTGAAGAGCATGAAAAGTGTGAAATAAATTTACAACAAAACAATAACTAACTATTACATCATCTGACATCACTATTCTGTTATTCTAACAGCTAACTAGAATCATTGGTTAACTAACTTCATTTTAACCAC
Organism: Acer campestre; assembly: GCA_954870605.1. Taxonomy (NCBI): domain Eukaryota; kingdom Viridiplantae; phylum Streptophyta; class Magnoliopsida; order Sapindales; family Sapindaceae; genus Acer; species Acer campestre. Next base: position 43,429,833 of record OX940801.1, read on the forward strand.
AGTCTAACCAACTGTTATAGTTAACCTCAAACCCTCAATGTGATCAATGTGATTCTCAGATAATGCTTGATTAGAAGAGTGATACTCTGTGACAGTGCTCATTGGATTCACTTTGATGTAAGTTAAGTGAGCTTGATTTTCAGCTACCTTCACAATATTTAATGGTTTGTGTGAAGTCCAAAGAAAAAAATATCTACTTGGTGAATTTGGTCTGTTACATAAATGACTTCCGCTTCAATTAATTTGTGTCCATTCTAAATGATATTATGATTTTAGTTCATAATGCAATATTACTGACAACTAATACATATATCCACTATTTCAGAGAAAAGTGAAGGCAAGGGGAAAACTGATCAGAAGATTGAAGACTTGGAACTACCATTATTCGAGTTAGATACAATTGCTAATGCCACTAATAACTTCTCAATCAACAACAAGCTTGGAGAAGGTGGCTTTGGAGCTGTATACAAGGTAAACTTGCAAGTTGCAACATACTAGTGTTGGAGAGCTTTTTATTAATCGGTGGGCTTTACCTAACACCTTAAGTTTTTAGGTCTAACAATTACTGATATGATCGATATTGTAAACTTGTTCACTTGTTTATCTTACACAATATTACAACTCAATTCACATAAAAAAACTTCCAGGGTACGCTGGTAGATGGACAAGAAATCGCTGTGAAGAGGCTTTCAAATATTTCCACACAAGGAATTAATGAGTTAAAAAATGAGGTTATACTGATCGCCAAACTGCAGCACCGAAATCTTGTAAAACTTCTTGGTTGCTGCATTCAAGGAGATGAGAAAATTCTGATATATGAATTCATGCCCAACAAAAGTCTAGATCACTTTATTTTTGGTATGGATCCCTAAAATGTCACTTATGAGTTATGAATTCAGCTGGTTTAGGATACCTCTATTATGGGCATTTCTTTTCTGTCAGAAAAAGAACAGTTTTTTTTTTTCTCCTCTCTTAAGATTCAAGCAGGATACTAACTAACCTGAGTATTAAACGTGCAGATAAAACTAGAAGCAAGCTATTAGATTGGCCCAAGCGTTTCCGCATTATTTGCGGAATTGCTAGGGGACTTCTCTACCTTCATCAAGATTCTAGATTTCGGATTATACATAGAGATCTGAAAACAAGTAATGTATTACTTGATCATGAGATGAACCCAAAAATTTCAGATTTCGGCTTGGCCAGAATTTTTAATGGAGACGAAACAGAAGGAAACACAAATAGAGTAGTTGGAACATAGTAAGTATTACTTGTCCTGTTATTTTTAAAATTGCATTTGTTTTCCTTTCTTTAACATAATTTCTCTTTAAATATACTTCTACAGTGGTTATATGGCACCTGAATATGCCATTGACGGGATATTCTCGATAAAGTCTGATGCCTTCAGCTATGGCATTTTATTGTTGGAGTTAGTAAGTGGAAAGAAAAGTAGAGGATTTCATCATCCAGACCACGACTTTAGTCTTATAGGACATGTAAGTGAATATCCTTACATTTGTTTTTCAACAAACTTTCAGGAAACTCCGTCACTTTTCGACAACTTTAAAATGATAAAATCATGAATGAAAAACAAATTTCTTTATATTTTAGGCATGGAAATTATGGAAAGAAGGTAGGCCTTTGGAACTGATTGATCCATTCTTTGGAGAATCATGTAATGAATCAGAAGCCATACGGTGCATCCACATTAGTCTCTTATGCTTGGAACATCAACCTGACGATAGGCCAAGCATGTCATCTGTGGTTTTGATGTTGGGTAGCGATAACGCATTGCCTGAGCCAAAGCAACCTGGTTTCCTAATAGATAGGAAACCACAACTTGAACCAGATTCTTCAAACAAGCCTGAGTTTTCTTCATCTAATGTAGTTACTATGTCGCTGTTAGAGGCTCGTTAGAATTTCATTTTAACCATATATTATCTCTAGTTTTTAACCATATATTATCTCTAGTTTCTAGCTTTGATCTGGTGCTTTTGATTTGAAGATCTTAGATGGTAATTAATTTCCTGGAATCTTTTCTCTGTCATTCTGATTCATATATGTAATTTCATTTTTTAGAAAACAGCCATATTCTAACTCTGTAATTGAATTGTATGGCAACTCCTAGTCAAACTTTACCAACCAAGAAACTCAAACTCCTGTCCTAAACAACTTATATTATGTTTCTTTTTGCATTATTGTTTCAGCTACAGAAACTTACGGGAAATTCTCCATTCATAAACAAGATGTGTTTCGTAGTGATAACGATTTTTTTTTTTTTTTTTCTGGTTTAATATTCAATCTCTAACACTAAAGCATCAGAGGTGTCTAGCAGCATTCAAACTTATGCTTCAAGACTTGCACATTCATACTCATGTAGGATTGATTACAGGGTTATTTTCTTTTGACTCTTAGGAAAAAATGTACGAGGACAAAAAATGTAGGACCTTTGATGACCAGGATGGTCAATGAAAAGGAGAAATTGACCAAAGGAGCAATGAGGATTATTTTGCCCAAACATATCAAGAAAGGTTCTTGCCACTTTTTCAGACATATACTTCACTCTCTTACAACCTTCTTTTTAGTTTTTAGCACCCTAGTGCTTGATTATTAAGATGGAAAATTCCCCATGACTTGGTGATATAATTATTTGCCTACTAATCTGAACTCACGCACAATGTGTTACACTTCTTAATTTTATAAACTTTAAAGTAACATGTTTCTTGTTCATTTGAAAAGTAAACAATGTCACATCGCTGGACCATCCTCTTGATATCCCAGTTCATTTGGATCCTCTTGATGTCATCTTTTGTTCCAGTCACTGTCGTGTAAGGTTCCATCATATTACAAGAAGTAAAACCTTTGTCCTTATGTTGAGTTGATACAAGTCAAGTGCAATTCATGTTCAGGTCAATGACCTTATCCTAGGTGAACCATTGTTTATGGTCTCTATTGTTACAGTGCTTTAATACTATTGTTAAACCATTTCCTATCGGTTTAAACTTTTAAGTCTGATGGTTACTAACTTGGTATCAAAGGTTGGTTTGACCTATAAGTCTTGGGTTTAAGCCCTTCCTACGTGATTACATTTTTGTTAACTGAGGCTTAATTTGGTATTGCTGTGATGTGGGGGTGATTGCTTTTGGATTTACTGTGAGAAAACAATTTCAATATGTTTGGTAAACCGTAAGGAAAAAGTGTTTTAACTGTACAAAATTACTAGAAAGGACATAAATGGATTTGAAAATAAATAATTTGTTTTATTTTCGCTTATTTTCATATGATCATAACACATTATTACTTCTTTTTTTATCTGTTGTCATATATTGCGTATATATCAATAATCTATTGTCTTTTCATTACTGCTCTCTGGGAAGCAGTTTTCTAAAAGCTACAAAAAATAACTTCTCAAAACTGCTATTGGGGAAGCCAAAAGTGACCAAAAGTACTTTCCTAAAATTTTGCCAAACACCTTAGGCCTAGTTCGGAATCACTTTTGGATTCAAAAGCAGTTCAGGAAGCATTCCTAAATTGGGCCTGAATTTGTTATGTGTTTATGCTTGGGCTCGAGTCACGTGATAAACCTGTTGGTTGGTCTTGCACGTGAGAGAGTATGTTAAAGTGTTTAAATAATATTTATCTATATTGAGAGCTTTAAGTCTAGACACCAATGGCTTGTTATCCAAAAAAAAAAAAAACGTGAGAGAGTTTGTTAAAGTGTTTAAATAATATTATCTATATTGAGAGCTTTAAGTCTTGACACCAATGGTTTGTTATCCACAAAAAAAAATAATAATAATAATAATAATAAAAAAAAAGTGGCATGGAGCTTCTAAGAAACTGAATTTTCTACCTGGTGGGCGGTGGCCTGCCAAGAAAGTCTCAGCTCCTTTAAATACGACTTACAAACAACATTTTCACATTGATAATTATTACTCCTGGTCTCAATTTTCAAATTTTCACCAAGATTAACGTGTCGTACTAGTTTTACATATTAAATGGCCAGTTTACATGAATAATTCTTACCCTTCCTGCTAAATTCCACTCACTTGTGCCAAACATGTCGTTTTCATATGTAGAAATTTGTTTACCATTTAGGGTGCGTTTGGTACGCAGATGGGACAGGACAAGGTGGGACGGGACGGGACGGGACAGGACAGGACAGAACAAGTTGTTCTGTATTGTGTTTGGAAGGTCTGGGACAGAACTGTTAACTGTACTGTTATGCGTTTGGTATGATTAGGACATGACGGGACAAGAGGTTCAAATGACTAGAGTGCCCCTCTTATATATACTATAATTATAATATATATCGTAATATATAATGATATTATAATATATATTATTATGTATAAATATTATATATTATAATATATATTATTATATTAATATATTAATAATATGTATTATTATATATAATAATATATTATATGATAATAAAATATTATATATTATATAATATATACGTAATAATATATAATATTATAAAATATATATATATTATATTAATATATATGTTAATATTTATAATAATATATATATTATTAATATATATAAATACATATTATATTAATATATATATAATAATATATAATATAATATAATATAATATAATATATATATAATATTATAATCTATATTATTATGATATATTATATATATATATATATATTCTATGAATCATCATCTGAGGAATCTGCCAGAAGCATCAATCTTTCTCTGTAACTCATCATGAAGTTCTTCTGGAAGAGAATTCATGTAGACCTGCTTAAGACTTTGGTCATTGATTCCACCAAGGATGTGGAACCTGCTGGACATCTTTTTGTAGTGAAACATGATGTCTTTCTTTCGGAGAGAGCAACAACGTCCTTCAAAGAATTCTTGTCTGGTTTGTTTGTAGAAGTGATCAGGATCACCGAGAAATTCTCTGAATATGTAACCCATAGCCTGAGAAGCTAGAGGTACACGGACAAACTGGAGTTGTCTGTATTCTCCGAGGGCTTGATACCAATCTCTGAGAGAGCCTGTGAAGCGAGAAACAAATTCTCTGAGAATTGCTTCGAGGTTGTGTTCTGATTTTGCCATTTGTAAATCTAGCCATGCACTCATTTCAGAAATCTTTTTTCTCCAAGCATCTGGAGAGGAATCGTCAAGATTGAACCAAGGAAGGGGTCAAGAAAAGGTTTTGTTGGGTTGATGAGAGTGTGTTGACATCCTTTCTGGAGTTCTGTCAGATAAACACTGAGATGGGACTTTGCAAAATGTTGGATCTGGTTAAGGGTAGGTTTTCGATTTGGGGGAAGAGTCCAAGGAAGGGGTCAAGAAAAGGTTTTGTTGGGTTGATGAGAGTGTGTTGACATCCTTTCTGGAGTTCTGTCAGATAAACACTGAGATGGGACTTTGCAAAATGTTGGATCTGGTTAAAGGTAGGTTTTCGATTTGGGGGAAGAGTCTGTAAAAGCTCTGGAGGATAGGTTAGGTTGTTGAGAGCTGGGAGACCTGGTGAGGGATCTGATGAAGAGGAGGCTGAGGCTGAAGTAGCCATGAGAACTAATGGGATTCTTCTGGTTGAAGTGATGAGATGGACTGGCTGAGGCCGGGAAAGCATATCTGCAATTATATTGTGTTGGTCTTTCACATGTTTAATAGTAAAATCATATGGATCTGGTAAATCTTCTGGTGGTGGATTCCAGCTTGGAGGCCAGCTTTTGGAGGAGTCTCTGGGCACATCTGGAAGGATCAAACATTCATCTGTATAGACACCATTAATATCACAAAGAAAATTCAACAGAGGGGTTTGGAGCTTAGTAGGATACAACTGTGAATAGTCAAAAGTGGTGTGCCATTCATAATTGATGTTGTGTGTCCAAAGAAGGTTTTTGTGAGGATTGTAACGATAGGGCCTGTGAAATATCCAAATGCATGATACAGAAGAGGCTGAATCAGGGTCAAGGTTCCAAACGTTGTATTGTCCCATGAGTTTTGTGAGTTGAGCTCTCCAATAGGACAGGGAATCAAACCATTGGAGGAATGTCCATAGGAGGGAGCTTTGTTGAGCTGGATCATCTCTATATATATTATGATATATATTAATATATATATATATATTAAAATAATATATATCATAATATTATGATATATATATATAATATCATAATAATATTATATATATTTATATATTATATATTATAATTTATTATATATTTTTATATAATATATTATATTATTTTAGTATATATAATAATATATAATATATAAATATATATATATATAATATTATAATCTATATTATTATGATATTATATATATATAATATTATGATCTTTATTACAATAATATATTATATATAATGATATATAATATAATATAACATAACATAATATATATTATATATAGGATATAATATAATATATTATATATTATTATATATAATAATATAATATAATATATTACATATATATATTATAATAATATATATAATAGTATATATTATTATTAAACATGTTTATAATTTTTTTGAAAATTTAAAGGGTAAAATAGTCTTTTTGTACTTGTCCTAGGGTTTTGGGTGGGACAAAATTTGGTGGTTTTTGTCCCACCTTGTCCTGTCCTGTCCCGTCCCATGCTAATAGCGTGCCAAACGTGGGACAATAAAAAGTTGTCCCGTCCTGTCCCGCGTACCAAACGCACCCTTAATGTTAAAACTTAAAAGGCATACCACTTCTCTAAACCAACCCTTGTAAATCCAATTAATCATCATGAGACATGTGGACTGGGGGGCCTACTGGTGTAAGTTTTTCATTCATATGCTGACAGAAATTTTAAAATCTCAGCTACCAGTCACTGTCCTATAAGGTTGTGTGAATTGAATATAAGTCAATCATCATTCACTTTCAGGTCAATGTTGTGTTCTTCTAGAATCTAGATTGATCATTCACATACAGAGAGAGAGCTCTCTCAATTCTAGACACCAATGAATATTCTTTCTTTCTTGTTGATCAGCTTGAAGTTACTGTTTTTCTTTTACGAATTCGCTTATGCAATTGACAGTATTAGTTCATCTGAGTCGATTAGTGATGATGGCAGGACCTTAGTTTCAAAAGATGGAAGATTTGAGCTTGGTTTCTTCAGTCCTGGTAGTTCGAAGAATCGGTATGTAGGAATTTGGTACAGGAATATCCCAGTTAAGACTGTTGTTTGGGTCGCGAACAGAATCAACCCCATCAACGATTCTTCTGGTGTGTTGATGATAAACAGCACAGGAAGTCCTGTTGTTGCCATGTGGCAGAACAAAACTGTGGTTTGGTCAGCAAATTCGACGAAAGTAGCCAAGGGTTCAGTTGTATTACAGCTCCTGGATTCAGGAAATCTTGTTCTGAGAGATGAACAAAGTAGTGGTGATGCTTTGGGAAATTACCTGTGGCAGAGTTTTGACTATCCTTGTGATACGTTGCTACCAGATATGAAGCTCGGATGGGATTTGAAGACTGGTTTTGAATGGCGTATATCATCATGGAAGAGCCCGGATGATCCATCTCCTGGAGATTTTACTTGGGGTGTAGAACTGAAAGATTATCCTGAGATAATTATATGGAAAGGGTCGAAAAAGTTTTATAGAAGCGGACCATGGAATGGAATTGGATTCAGTGGTGCTCCAGAGTTAAGGCCTAACCCAGTTTTCGACTTTAAATTTGTTGTTAATGAGCAAGAGTTGTACTATGTGTACACACTTAGAGATAAATCAGCACTCTCAAGGATTGTTTTGAATCAAACCATTAGTTTACGTCAAAGATTCCAATGGAACGAAGCAACTAAAAGTTGGAGGATGTTTGCATCTGTGCCAAGAGAAAACTGTGACAATTATGCACTTTGTGGTGCTTATGGGTATTGTATGATCAGTGAATCACCCATTTGCCAATGTTTTAAGGGGTTCAAGCCTAAATCACCAGAATTCGCGGACTGGTCACAAGGGTGTGTGCGCAATAAGCCATTAAACTACACGAAACAAGATGGTTTCATCAATTTTAATGGCTTGAAATTGCCAGATACTACACATACTTGGGTCAACAGCAGTATGGATCTCAAGGAATGTAGAGAGAAGTGCTTAGCGAACTCTTCTTGTATGGCATATACAAACTCAAATATTAGTGGAACGGGAAGTGGCTGCGCCATGTGGTTCGGTGATCTGATTGATATCAAACGTTTTGCAAGTAGCGGGCAGAGCTTGTTCATTCGAATGTCTGCTTCTGAAATAGGTACTGGCTACATCTTATGTGCATGTCCTACTGCTGTAATTTTCAATTATATGCTTTGATTGTTAACTATATTGCTTTGCTATGTCGGAATTTACTGTCAAGGTGCGAAAGCTGAGCCTGAAACGAAGGTAGTGGTAGCTATAGTTGTTGCTACCATCGTTGTGGTTGCAGGGCTGCTTGTAGTCGGCTATTACATGTATAAAAGAAGGACAAAGTTAATAGGTAAAATTTAACTCTGCTTCGCTCCTCTATGATCATTTGTTTGTTGAGGCAGGCTTCCGATAAATGTAAATGAGAGCTGTTTCATGATTTATTGTAAATACTGTCCACAATTTCAGAGAAAACAGAAAGCATAAGGGAAATCAGTCAGAGAACTAATGACGGAAACGAAGACTTGGAGCTACCAATGTTTGAGTTATCTACGATTGCTAATGCCACCGATAACTTTTCATTACACAACAAGCTTGGAGAAGGTGGCTTCGGACCTGTGTACAAGGTAAACTTGCAATATGATACTAGCGTACAAAAGTACTTATCTTAGTCGGATAGTCATTTGCTGATACTTTGTGCAGGGTACATTAGCAGATGGACAAGAAATTGCTGTGAAGAGGCTTTCAAAGATTTCCGGACAAGGATTAAACGAGTTCAAAAATGAAGTTATACTGATTGCCAAACTGCAGCACCGAAATCTTGTAAAGCTTCTTGGTTGCTGCATACAAGAAGAGGAGAAAATGCTGATTTATGAATTCATGCCCAACAAAAGCCTAGACTTCTTCATTTTTGGTCTGTTCAAACCTCTGCATTTTTTTCTATCTTTCTTTTCTGAAAATTGAATGGGTGACATTAAACTAACCAGATACTATGACTACTACCAGATCAAAATAGAAGTAAACTATTAGACTGGTCCAAGCGTTTCAATATTATTTGTGGCATCGCTAGGGGTCTTCTCTATCTTCATCAAGATTCTAGATTGCGAATTATACATAGAGATATGAAAGCAAGTAATGTGTTACTTGATCAGGATATGAACCCGAAAATCTCGGATTTTGGCTTGGCTAGAACTTTTGGTGGAGACCAGACCGAAGGAAACACGAACAGGGTTGTTGGAACATAGTAAGCAATATTCTTTGTCTTCTTTCATTCTTTGTCATCTTTATAATTCCTTCCAATTGTTAATGAAAATGTTCTTGTACAGTGGTTACATGGCACCGGAATATGCCAGTGATGGACTATTCTCAGTGAAATCCGATGTTTTCAGTTTTGGAATTTTATTGTTGGAGATCGTAAGTGGGAAGAAAAATCGAGGATTTTATCATCCAGAACATGACCTAAACCTTATAGGACAAGTAAGTCAAAATCATTACATTACTCTTTTGACATATTTTCAGACTAACAGCAGATTGTTTTTGTATGTTCTAGGCATGGAAACTATGGAAAGAAGGCAATCCTTTAGAATTAATTGATTCATTCTTTGGAGAATCATGCAATCTATCAGAAGCCGTACGGTGCATCCACATTAGTCTCTTATGCGTGCAACAACATCCCGAGGACAGGCCAACCATGTCAGCTGTGGGTCTGATGCTGGGTAGCGAGAGCACGTTGCCTGAGCCGAAACAACCTGGTTTCTTGACGGACAGGAAATTACTTTACACAGAATCTTCATCAGGCAAGCCAGAATTATCTTCTACCAATGAAGTTACTATCTCACTGTTAGAGGCTCGATAGAGAATTTTCTGACTATATATATATATATATACCTTATAGCTCTGTATCCAACATTTTGAAATGATAGTTTCTGATACATTTACACAGAATCAAGCATTGTGACATTAGATTTTTGAATTACATGTAGTGAAGAAGATACTAATCATGATGTAGTTTAGATTAACTTTTGATGATCCTGTTGCCTTTTGAGTACTTATTATACATATTTGGTTTTCTGATTAACCATGCAAATTGGAATTCACCATCCACCATTTTACAGTTCTATAATGGTTAATTTGTGGTCTGAAAAAACAGTATAGAGTTTGCTATAAGCTGACCTACCAATTAAGAAAATCAAAGCTAAAGATCTCATTAATTTAATGTCTTTGAAGGTGACAGAACAATTAAGAAATGATTTAATGCTGATTAAGACTGAATCCTGGTTGATGAAACTCAATCTCCCACCAAGAATTTTGATTATGGATCAGAACAACTAAGAGAATCCGTGTGAGGACCATACAAGTGTCCCCATGTAAGATTTTCCCACCATAAAAGTTAACAGGTCGGTGAGACTCTGAAGTCTGAACACAATTTTGTTCTTGAGTGAAATGGAATTCATGTGAGACTCTCCCACCACAAAGCTGTCCATGTTCCCACCCAATCAGGGTAGAGTGGTAGACCAAAGCCTAACAGTTTAATGTTTTAAGTTTTTTGTAGTCTAGCGGTAACCGATATGGTATGAATTATTTTCACTAAGGAGTTTTGGGTTTGAGTCCTCTCACATGTGAATGTTTTTATATTTATTCTTCTATGTTTTGATGTTTGATATACATTTGTATTTGAGATTGGCCCTATAAAGAAGTGTATCAGAGAGTTTCATATTACTATTTAGGGCTTGAGATTGGTCCCCATTAGAGTTTCATACCACTAATTAGGGCTTGAGATTGGGCCGCGTGCCAAGTCCGCCAGCCTTGCACACAAAGGGGTGTATTAGAGTTTTATACCACTATATATTTAGAGTTTGGTTCACGCGTCAAGTCTATCAATCTTACATGTGCTTTTACATTTAGCGTTGAAACAACAAAAATCACGACATCAATAGCAGTACATGTATGACAGGATGAAGTTTTCTTAATGGTATATCTCTCACACCTGCATTATGCGGTTGTGGATTCGAGTCGTGTTCCCTCTCTCAGACCCCGAATTATTGTAATATTGCAACAACAAAAAAAAAAATAGCAGTACATGTACATGTTCCTCATTGTGTAGGCCAAAAGGATGGCTGGTTTGACATGAAGGTAGGAAGCAGCAATAGAACTTGCTGTGCCTGGAAGGGATGTTGTGTCTCCATTTTAGGATCAATCTTCTCATTTCAAAAAGGTCTCTGTTTCAGGTATGGTGTGATGATCAATAAGTGATCAAGGCATGGTAGTAGGGACCTGAGAGACAAATAAAAATCATTACTCAAATATTGCATAACTTTCTCAACAAGGCAAACTATATATAAAGCTAGATATGTAGACAATCAAACCAATTATTGTGTACATGAACATGATTCTTAAAGCCAAAGCCAAAACCAATTTATACAGTAGTTTTGATAAATTTTGATCAAATGTGGACCCTATAATAAATGGCAAGAATTATTAATTGGGATTTGTGTGATTATGATTGTTATTATATATATGATGGTGAGAGATATGGAGGTTACTGATTTTTCAAGAAAATCTCCCCACATGCATCCACTTTTTTTTTTTTTGGAGTAAAAGACCAATGAATTAATTGTATGACAATTTAGGTTTTGGATTTCATTTATTATTTGTTATTTTTATAAAATTAAGTGTCTGCAGTGATCTATATGTAAATGTGATAATTTCACCACCATCCTTGTTGATTTAATAATAATCAATTTAGTACTTGTTGTTTCTCCAGCATCAAAAAGGTCCTTGTTATTTTGTTTTAATTATCAAAAACAATCCCTATCATACCAAGTTGAATCAAAACAATCCATCTAGATTTTTTTCCTCCAAGTTTTTTCTTAGTGAATAAGGGTATTTTCTTTTTATACCTTTTGATCAAAATAATGGTTAGAGAGTGTTTTTAAGTAACTTTAGAGGAGCGAATTTATAATTTCAAAAAGTTTTTCTAATTTTAAAAAGATTTTAAAGGTAATGTTTTGTAAGTTTCAATGAATAATATAGGTTCTCTCATAAGGGATCCCTTATTTTAATTTCGGTAAGGATTTTGATGAAATCACATCCATTTTTATGAATTTTGATCTGAATTTTTTTTTTTTTTTTGTGGATGATATGTTCAATAAAATCTACCTATGAATAAAATTTGAAAATCTTTCTAGCACTACAACTATTTTTCTTGAATTTTCCTATATTTCGTCCATTTTCCGATGCCTTCATATTTAATAAAATCGGAATAAATAGTTATAGTGCTTGAAAAATTATTAAATTTTATTAATAAGTAGATTTCATTGAACTTATCATCTAAAAAAAATTCATATCAAAATTCATAAAAATCGATACGATTTCATCAAGGTATTTACCGGAATTAAAATAAAAGATCTCTTATGAGAAAACCACCCTTTAAATATTATAATAGACTTTCTCAACCAAAGATAACGGTTTACAGGGATTATAGTCTACATAATACAATAATGACTGAATTGCCCAATTCTCCAAATTCTTGGATTAAATTGATAATTTTTCAAACAACAAGGATGGTTTTGATATTTTTCGATCTGTAAATCTAATCTCCTAAATTATAGAGGTTGCTAGCTAGCTAGCACCATGTTGCTTGTGACCTTTTCCGCTGTTAAAGCCATAAATTTATAATTTGTGGGGTATGGTATTTCAATGAATTCAATCACATAATTTAATAATAAAAAATTTTAAAAATTAGAAAAAATAAATAAATAAAAACTAGTAGGCTCTCCAAAAAGAAGGCGCTACAAAATCCTTGTTACCAAAAACTTGATCATATTGGGTCATTGGGTGTGAAATCTGATCAAAATGTTCTTTGCGTACTAAAAAGGCAATACTAAAAAAAAGAATTTTAAAAAAAATGTTTGATTAAAAAGCATAATATTATATTAAATAAACATAAGTGCTTTTCATATGGATTTTTTTTTTCAACAAAACGTGAGAATGACCATGAAGAATGAGACCAATGTACATAAAAATGTTTCTTGAAACGTTTTTATAAGATTATTTAAGAAACTGGGGCGAGCCGTAAACTCGAATGTCCTGGGTTCGATCCCTGACAGCCACGTTTCTCTTGGGGTCACTAGAGGTTTACCCGGTTGGTAACTTCAGGGTCTCGTGGGATTAGTCGAGGTGCGCAAAAATTGACCCGGACACTCACGGATACAAAAAAATAAATAAGTAAATAAATAAATAAATTAAGGGTATTATGGTAATTTACAAAGTGAAAGGAATCTATCTTGAATTTTTTTTTTTTTTTTCCAAACTCAATTTAAAGACTACGTGCAGCCACAAACACGTATAGTAATCGTGTTGTTGGTTAGGTGAGATAAGTACTGGTGATAAAAAAATGCAGCTTGACCAGAAGTGATTATGATCTATAAGTGCTTTCGGTATTCGATCATCTCTTCACGACCATGCAAACCATTTTAGAATCAAAATAAAGATACATATATACGTCTGCATCCAAAAAAAAAAAAAAAACAGAATTATTGTATTTTATAAATTTTATGCAATATTGGTCATCTTCTTGGACCAAATCAAAATTAAATCCGAGTCATTTTCTTTGATTTTTTTCAGAACAGACAAAGGTGGCTATTCTGGAGCCGTACCATATTGAATTATTGTTATATTTGTAATGAAAATATTCGATGTTGTGTGATGAAATATGATCATGACTTATCAATATGATAAACGGATAAAAGTTTTACGTTTATCCGTTTATAATTGAAGATGGCATATTACAATCAAAGTACTAAAAATTGGGAAGATAGACTTGCAGGAATTGTTGATTCCAAAACAACGCTTTACAGTTTACACTTTTTTCAAGTTGATAATATTGATCTTTCAACCGATTAATTTTTTTTTTTTTCTTGTAATAAATTCTTTAACATAAAATAATTCTTTTTTTATAAATTCAATAATCGATATATGAGATTCAGATGAAATAAAGATACATACATCTGCGTAAAAAAGAATTAGGGGTAGTTTGTTTTTTTCACTTAAAACTTATTAGGTCTAAATCATAATTATTAAGTTGTTTTGTTTGGTTTTTTAAGTGGTCAAACAACTTAAAAATACCAAAAAAACAACTTAAAGTAAAAAATTCTGAACTTTTCACTTAATTGTAAATTACTGAATTGCATTAAATACAATTCAAAAAATATTTTTTTTTTTTGATACTATCTTCCATATATAACATTTTTCCATTTTCATCATAATTATATATGGTATAGAAATTTATTTTAATATATTAATTATTTTAAATAGCTTTAGAAATAAAAAAGAACCCTAATCACTTCTCATAATAGTGTTTAATATCAATACTTTATTATGATATTAGGATGATGTATTTATATATATATATATAGAGAGAGAGAGAGAGAGTTTCGTATGAGTTTTCCTGTTGTCTCTTTTATTTTTTGAAAAAAAAAAAAAAAATCTTTTCTTTTCTTAGTAAAAATTGATGTTTGTTTGTAATGAAAGAGAAAGATCATGATCATATGTGTTTATATATAATTATTATTTTTGGATTGTTTTTATTCCATATTTTATGTATAATTGTTTAACATGAGTATAAATTTTTTATTACTTATTTTCAGACAATTTTACTTTTAAAAAACAAACATGTTGACATTCAGATGTGAGGAAGAAAAAAAAATGTCATTCAATTTCAGATTTCAGTCTCTATTCAATCTTCAAAAAAATTCAGAACTATTCAATCTTTAAAAAAAAAACAAAACAAACAAACAAATGACCCCTTATTGTATTTTATATGTTTTTAAATTTTTTTTTTTTTTAATTTCAGAATACACAAGGTGGCTATGCCAGATCTTGAATTATTATATTTGTAAGCCGCCACGAATTAAATATTATAATATTGTAATGGAAATTTTCAACATTTTGTTAAATATTAACACTTGTCTGAATAGGAGAAAAGGACAAAAGTTTTCCGACTATTAATAAAAATTCATTAATATGACAAAGGTTCGAGTCTCCTTTGGTGACGGAAGACCCTTTTTTTATAGTTAAAGTTGTATATTACAAGTTGTAAGAACTCTGATTTAATTGGAATGACTTCCAAAATGGTTAAAGGAGTTTTTTTCAAGAGGAAGAAGATATTTTCTTAATTATTCAAAGTAAAATTTAATAAAATATGTAATTCCTCTTTAAATCTTGAGAATTTGAGAATTTGAAAACGATTAACAAGACTATCAATATTGGTTTTTTATTTTTATTATTTTTAAAAAAAAAAAAAAAAGAAACAATTTTATTCCAATTAGGGTCAGATTCACAAGCTTTGAAGTTTGAAGTTTATCCACAGAAGGGTTGTGTGTATGTTGCAAAGTGAAAGGAATATCATAGTGTAATCTCACCTAACAAAATATATAATTACCAATTGGAGTGTTGAATCAAACCCTTGATTATTCTATATTAATAATGTTTTTTTTTTTTTTTTTTGTAATTATTCAGATGATAAACAATATTTGAGTGTTGGACCATGCATGCAATTAATTAATTAATTAATTAATCAACCTTTCCATTTTCTTGCATCCAAAATTGAATGACTTGGAGTTGCATTTTCCTGACCCAAATCTGGGGAAAATACATTTGATCAACTAAATATCCAAATCAAACACGTCTTAAAAAATAAATAAATAAATAAATAAAATAAAATAAAATTATGTCATTCGAATTCAATTATTATGTCATATTTGTACATCCCCAGTCACTTAACTATATATGATATTCATCTCTCATTTCACGTTATTGGTGGAGAGTTCGAATTCTATCATTTACATTTTATAAGAATGTGTGAGGAATTTTTAAATTTTTTTCTAGTGTTGTAAGAATAAATATCCGAACTATAAATTTAGTGTTTGATCTTGATATTTCCCCGACAAAACCATGAACAATTACATCATATTTTAATTAAACGGATTGATTTGTGTTTGATTGAATGAGAATTCTTTTCCCAAACTCATATTTGATAGGTCAAATAAGTAAATGTAATTGTTGGTCTCTTGCCAATGTGGTTGGACGCTCCAAGTGAGTCTCCATCACCACGGTTCAACGCTTTAGTGTATGTATATATATATATATATATATTTTATCCCTCCTTGGCTTTATATCCCAAGTGTGGGTGTCCTCTTCCCAATTATAGGAGTAGTGTTCTGGACCGAGCTCGCATAGTTTAAATTCTTGTTAGTCTCGGTAGTTGTTATAATTAAAAAAAAAAAAAAAAAGTAAATGTCATTGTTTAATTAGATTGGGTCAGCATGCAACCAGTAATACGTCATCTAATTTTTGTCCAAAACGGCAAAACCCAAATTTTCTAGAAAAGTCAAAATGCCCATCGACCAATCAACTGCCCTGGATCCACAAACCCACCCAATTGGACCCACAAAACCATTAAATATCTCCAACAATACCCCACCTCCCTTATCTATTCATCGAACGGCTCACATCCATTCCCACCACTAACCACTAACTAATCCACAAATCAACGTCCCACAGCGCTTGTCCTCACGCACCCAAACACCTTCCTCTTGTCCTCATATTAACACCCAACAAATCCCCACAAAGCAAACAAAACTTTAGTTAAGAGCATCTCTTGTTAAATAAGAAAATGAAATACACTTGAAATCCAAGAACAAAATTAAAAAGAAGAACACTTTTTCCTTTATAGCAAAGGAAGAGCAGTATTTGTCTTCTGTTTTGATTGTCTGGTGTGTTGCTTTCGAATGAAAAAAAGTAGACAATTTAACAATTGAAGATAAAACAAAAAGTGAATTATGGAAATCAATTAGCGTTAATAAAAAGATTATTCTCTTTTAATTGTAGCAATTAAATCATTTGAATTAAGGATTTAAATTTCCTTTTAATTTTGAAATAAAACTAAAACGGAAATAATGCAGGTGATTGATATTCTTAAATTCAAAATTGGAAATTATTTGCCAATAATAAGAGGATTATTCTCTTTTAATTGTAGCAATTAAATCATTTGAATTAAGGATTTATGTTTACTATTAATTTGAAGAAAAAAAAGGGAACCGAACTAGAATCATCGGTTCCGAAATTTTAAGAACCGGGATCAAATTTTCCGGTACGGTCCGGTTCTTTAGGCCAATTTTCCGATTCGAACCGAACCGAACCGTGGTTACCTCTACTCACAATGAATAATTTACTAATATTGTTTATGAAAGTAAATATTAGGTCGATCCGAGACATGTGTAAGGAAATCTTTTTATTGATATTTGTTTGAGTAGATTTCTAAATCGCATAAAGTGTTTGTGGATATAAACAATCTCCCATTTATGAAAGTAGTTTCTATGACGTATATAATGCACGCTTGTGGGAGTAGATATGTGTCGATTGTGAGAGTAGATTTCGAACTTGCATATAATATTTGATATCGGCAGGTTATGGTAAACTCATGACCTATTAAATTGTTATTTAAAAAAAAATTAAAAAATTAAGAGATTAAAAGAAACAGTAATGCTACACATCCCATCTAAAATCCCATATTTTTCATCCCACTACATGTGGCATGTGCGGTGTCAAATGGTGAGTGAATACATGAGGTAGGTGAGATAAATCATCATTAATGTGTATCCACTCACAATTTGACACCTCACATGCCACATGTAGTGGGATGAAAAATGTGGGATTTTAGGTAGGATGTTTAGCATTATTGTAAATGAAATTGACAAAATCAAAGTTATATACTGTATATATAATTAACCATCTTCTAGATTAATTAGTTTCCATTTTTCCAACGACCATGATGATGATGAGCGTGACAACAACATATCATCATTAACCACTTTTTTTTTTTTAAACACCGAAAAATTAAAAACGACACCGTCCACACTTAACTCTTAATTGATAATTATAGCACAAAATCCGTCATTAACTTTTTTTTAATCTTTCTAATCTCATACACTCATATGCAACTATAAATAATGCTTTCAGGCTCTCATTTTTTTCCATCGTTGAAAATCAGAGAGAGAGAAAACAGTGACTTGTTGAAGACTTCTGCAAAAAAAAATGACTACCAAAGTGTATATTGTGTATGTATTTCTCACTTGTTCTTCTCTTCAAATTTCAATTTTTGATTTTGTTTTTTTGGATCGTTTTGATTTGTGTTTTCAGATGTTTGTTTGTTGATTGTTGTGCGAGTTTTGACTTCTTTCGTGCTCGATTCTGGATCTGTTTTCTTGTTGTAGTTAATGATTCTGTTTAGTGTGGTTATCGAGCTGCAATTGTAAATGTTGTTGAATTGTTTGATTGGAAATGCAGTTAGTTGACTTTTGATAATTGTTTTCTGTTGATTGGAATAGAAAATTTTTATTTGTTTTGGTAGAGAACATTGATGGTTGGATATAAGAGAGCTGTTATACAGTAGATTGAATCCATTAAAAGTAACATTTCAACTGAGGAAGCGTTGAAATAGTTGCTATTTGAGCTAATAAGGTGTTGATTTATAGAGTTCTTGGAATTGCAATTTAAAGTAGACAACTTTAACTTTCGATTCCAATTCTAAGGCCCGATTTATATTTAAGCTCCTTGATGCATGTTATATGGAGATATGGGGTTTTGCAATCAGAGGAATGTGTGTAGTTAGGAAATTTTAGTTTCACTTTCAGCTTTTGTTACATAGGCTTATCCAATTGATTGATGTTAATGTCATATTTGGGGAATACGATTGTACCTATGTAAAAGAAAATAAGGGGAAAATAAGTGAAACTCTTGCTTGCATATTAGGGGTTCCTTAAGATTTCATTGCATTTGTATGATTATTTAATTATCCACGGTATGGATGCTATCAACTTACCCACATTTTTATCAATATTAATAGGTTGAAATGGCTAAGTCACAGCTCTAGTATGACCCAACATACATGGAAATAGTCCAAAACCATATTTTGTTTAAATCGAAAGTTTTTGAAGCTTTTCTACGTGCTTGGTTGTGGCCATCTTCCTCTCTTACACTTTATCATTTTCACGTAGCTGAAAATATGGTCTTGCTATGCTGTAGAGCAGAGGTTTCATTAGCTTCTAGTTGCCACTAGGCGTAGCCACCTCATAGAGCAGTGTTTCACATGTGTAAAGTGTATTTGTTATTTAAATACCCTAACTTTACAGTTTGATGTCAATTCTGTTTTCACTTTTGGTCATCTTCTCTTTGTTGAAAAATTTGAAATAATTTCTTATTGTATTGTCAAAGACCATATAAGAACGTATAGGCTGGTTAGTATGATATATTTTCAGTTATCCATTCTACCCAGTTGCATTGACATCTCTGTATATCCAGCACCGACTTCATGAGTGAGATTGTAGTTGATTCATCTTTTGTCAGTTAGTCTCACCTTGCTGTTGTTAGCATTTTATCATGTCCCTAAACTCCTAAGGCCTTAGGCTCTATAGCTCTGCATACACACAGGGTGAAAAAGATCGATGGTGTTGTTAACCAACGTCATGTTCTCCCTGATTGGTTGGCGATTGACATTTGACACAGTTGTTCACTGAAGGTGCATTCCACCATTATCCTTGTGTTTTATGATTATTGGTCC
Organism: Acer campestre; assembly: GCA_954870605.1. Classification (NCBI taxonomy): domain Eukaryota; kingdom Viridiplantae; phylum Streptophyta; class Magnoliopsida; order Sapindales; family Sapindaceae; genus Acer; species Acer campestre. The sequence continues at coordinate 43,449,575 of OX940801.1, forward strand.
CCTGTTATTGGTACCCCTTTCATTATTTTGTACTGCCACACATTGATGCAATATCCTTTTCAGATGAGTAATTTTCTACAGATTATCTCCTTTTGTCTGTACAATATTTGAACCTGTCAAGATGTTCTACAGTCATACAAGGATTATTAGTATATGTCAATTTGTGCTTAGTCAGTTGTTGAGGATTCTCCAAAGTTGCATTATCATTATAGTTAGTGCTTCTCTATTGCTGAAAGCTTCTTTTTGCTATTGTAGATACTATTCCATGTATGGACATGTGGAGAGACTAGCAGAGGAAATCAAGAAAGGGGCTGCATCCGTTGAAGGTGTTGAGGCCACATTATGGCAGGTAACAACGTGTTCCATATTGTCTGTGTGTCACATTCTAATATCATTAAATGAATGATCAAGCTTACGTTTTGTGTAATTTGCCTGGTATATGATAAAATTAGACTTATTTCAAGCATAAAGCAATTTTGAGGAGAGATGTTGCCTTGATATGAAGATTAAACGGCACTACTATTTAATTACACTTTAAATTATGTTGCTTTCTTACCAAGAAAAATTGGTTAGATGATGGGCCTCTACTCATAGCTGTCTTTGGGGTCTCAGTGGAAAAGTATCTGTTTTTTTTTTTTTTTTTTTCAAGTTTCCCTTTGATATAGCTGTATTTCCACAAAGCAGTGAGGTTCCATTTTTCTTCTAACAATAGTTATGTCATCTCAATTGTCCCCATGTCCATCCAGAACCAGAAGTCATTACACAATCCCTTCCCCAATTAACCATGATTATCATCACATCTACTATTTGCTTTGTTGATTTTTCATATTATCCAGCCTTAATAGCCTTCACTGCTGATTTACTTATTCTTTTATGACTCTCTTGGTTTTGAGTGAATATTTTTCCATTCGAACTCTTTTGAATTCACTCAATTAATTTGGAATGACAATATGATCCTAAAATTTATGTTCTCTCTTTTTAGCAGCCATGTAAAATCCAGAGCCTGTGCCTTCACCGTTTGACGGTTTACTTAAAACTAATGGAACTTTCATGATTTTGTCTTATACTGCATTGTATAGTCTATATGGTTACCGAGACTGACTATAGTTGGCATGTCTAACAGGTCCCCGAGACTCTACATGAGGAAGTGCTGGGTAAGATGAGTGCACCACCAAAGAGTGACGTACCTATCATTACAGCCAACCAATTTGCTGAGGCTGATGGGTTCATTCTTGGTTTCCCAACAAGATTCGGTATGATGGCTGCTCAATTTAAAGCATTTTTAGATTCAACCGGTGGTCTGTGGAGAACCCAACAGCTCGCTGGCAAACCTGCTGGGATCTTCTACAGCACCGGGTCACAAGGTGGTGGACAAGAGACTACCGCGTAAGTCCCTATATTATGGTTACATCTTAATTGAAATTAACAAAATTCCTTGCTAAAACTAAGGTAACGAAAACTAATGACTCGATATACTTCACAGGTTGACAGCAATTACTCAGCTTGTTCACCACGGGATGATATTTGTTCCCATTGGGTACACATTTGGTGCTGGCATGTTTGAGATGGAGAACGTGAAAGGTGGTAGTCCTTATGGTGCCGGAACTTTTTCCGGGGATGGCTCAAGACAGCCAACTGATCTCGAGTTGGAGCAGGCTTTCCACCAGGGAAAGTACATTGCCGGCATCACGAAGAAGCTGAAGGGAAGTGCTTAAACTCAATATACCATGAAAGATTATACTCTTCTTATATGGCTAATGGCCTTATCCAATTTTATTTTATTTTTTGTTTAGAATTCCTATTTCCTATATCTTAAGGTTTGCAAACAATAATTCTTCCTTTGTTGGATATATGCTTTGTAAGTGTGTTACACAGGTTTTTTTTTTTTTTTTTTTTTTTACCTTAAAGGTAAAGTTGTTTCATGTTTGATCAATTATTTATACTACTCATATATGAATTGTATCGTAAAATGTCATTTTTTTTTTATAAATATATTTATGTTTGTGGTTTTTTTTAATGTCATTTTCCCACATAAAGATTAAAGCCTTTGATAAACCATATCAAGGCAAATAGTAGGATGAAATTTCATTTGAACACAAATGTCTTGAAGATAGGCCTACTGGGTCGTTGTCTCGTTGTACCGTGTGGGTCGGATATTGGTTTTGTTATTCGGGTAGTGCGTCGTGTTTGAAAAAAATGAACCGATGAACCTAAATATTAAAACAAATAAATAAAATAAAATAAAATAACTCAAATTCAAAATGACGTTGTTTTGAATAAATTAAAATTATAAAACGACGTCATTTCGAATTCGTGGGTCAAAGAATCTGAATAATTTTACGGACGGGTTCGGGTCAGAAAATATTTTACGGGTTCCAGTTTGGTAAAACCCAACCTGAATTGGACCTGTTGCTATCTCTAAACAATATACCTATAAACATATATATTTACACTCATAAACATTGCGGGCCATTTACCTAAAAGACTATGACTTATTTGTGCAAGGCCAACTTAGGTGTGAGACTGAGACTGGGCTAGATTTGGGCCAATTGGAGCAGATTTACATATCAAATCAAACAAAACATTTATGTCATAGACACATGGGTGTGTGGATGAGGAGTTTTTTTATGTTTGCCTTATTGATGAAAGGAAATCTATGGAATTGTATATTTGTAGTGATGTTTACCTGAACAACTTTCCAATACATTATTATTATAAGAATCCATATATTCTTTGGATAACTTATTTGCTTGACAAATTTATTTGAATGATCATAATTATGCTTCAGCACCAGTTGACAAAGAATGATTACAAAACTTTGAAATGAGAATTTTCATTTGAATCAACAATTTTTAAAGGAGTTTCCTTTGAATGAAACAATCCCAAATGATGACAAATTGACAACTATGAACCTTTAGAGGAATCTTATAAAAATTGAGTCTTTTATCTAGTACGAGTTTCTTGTATGTTTTTTTTTTCGTACAAGAATGATTATGTAACGTTTAACGATAATCACTTTTGGAAGTTTGTATAGATTACTCTATAATGTTAACATAATCGATTTCGTATGAAAAAACGTGTGATAATCTCATAACTACTTATTTCTAAATTGTATCATTATGGGTATGTTTGATATTGCTTTTGAAAAGTTAAAAATCAGTTTGGTATTGCTTTTCAAAAGTTATTAAATGATAATCTTGACAGTGATTTTGAGAAGTAGGTGACAGGTTACTTTTTGAAAGTGATTATACAATAATATATTTTAGCATTTAATGAATGTTTTAAAATATCGTTATTATCCTTATGAAATCAAGTTAAAATCATTTATATACCTTATTTCATCTCAAAATTAATAATTCTACTTAAATATTGATTTGATTTTTAAAATCTTTTAAAAATATTTTTATTGTTCTTGTGGATTTTTTTTTCTTTCTAATTTAAATATTCTACTTAAATATTGATTTAATATAATGAAAAAAATAAAGTAGAGTTATAAAATCATATATATTTTCTTCATTGTAACTAATCTCAGTATTTTTACAATAAAATTATCAAACATATGAATACTGTTTTTTAGCTATACGGTAGTTTTAAAAATACAATTAACCAAACATATGTGGATTAACTTTCCCGTTGATTATTCCTTCAGCGCACCTAAGAGTGATTATTATAAAAGTTACAGTAATACCAAACTGGCCCTATATATACATGTGGAAAGTTTTTCCTCATGCCCATGAGAAGATATTAAATAACCAAAAAATAAATTAATAAATCAATAAACACATGCAAACAAAATAAGCTCTTCTAATTGCTTTTTATTTTAGGTTAAATGTAAACATATTTTCTATAAATTTCAAAATTAGTCCCTTTTTTTTTTTTCCTTCTCTTCTCTTCTTCTCTTCTCTACTGAATAAAGAGGGTGTGTGCATGTGCCATGCATTAGTGAAGCACATGCATGACTGGCACACACACATATTTCACACCATTTTTCAATGATGTTGGGCAACAATAAGTGCTTTTTTTTTTTTACTTGGAAACTTATTCTGCCTTGCCCCAGTTGCCCTCATGACAATCAATTTCAGCTTCTGTAAAAGCACTTTCCAACCTTAGTGTTGTAATTCAGGTTGGCAGAACTGGTGAAAAGAAAAGCATATTTATGAACCAGTTAAAATTTCTTATTTCTTAGACAGAGACAGACAAATATAATACACATTGGAATATTGTAAGCTTTTACTCTTTAAAATATCTTGAAACTCACACCAAACCAAAAGAGTGAAAGACTACTACATCATACACACAACAATAATATATGATCATTGCTTTTGCTACTTTCTTTCTTAAGAGTTCGATCGATATTCTGATTTCATCTGATTTTAACAAAATTCGTATCTTGATCAATTACCAGTAGATGCTTTCAACGAATGAATATGTACATTTTATGATATTCTTAACAAGTTTTCTCGAACTTATTAAGTAAACTTATTTAAAACATACCTCAATGGTTAGATCTTAATCAATCTTGCTATAAAAATTCGACAACTAACTTTAACAAAAATCGAAACCTCCACACTAAAAAAGAATTATATATCATGTAGAGGTAGGGTGACTCGGTTCCGGTTCGAACCGGAGGAACCGGAACCGGGAAAACCGGAACCGGCCGGTTCGAACCGGATTCCGGTTCCGGTTCGGAACCGGCCGGTTCTTACTTTTTTTTTTTTTTTTTTTTTTAAATTACAAAATATTACATTTTATTTATAAAAAAAAATAAAATGTTAGAAAGGACATTGTAAAGTATTGAGCCATGGCCCATAACCCTTGTCCAAGTAATTATATTTTCCATTCCCTTCTCCTCCTTTTTATATAGGTTAGGCATCTCATTCACTTATCTGGTTTTCCAATGTGGGATGTGGGATAAGGGATAAAAAGTCATACTATGCATTTTTAACAAATATTTATCAATTTTTTTTCCTTTAATTTAAAACTATTTGTTAAAAAATGCATAATATTTTAAGTTTTAAGAAAAAAAAATTGATAAATATTTGTTAAAAATGCATAATATGACTTCTCATCCCTTATCCCACATCCCACATTGGAAAAACAGAGAAGTGAATGAGATGTCTAACCTATATAAAAAATAGGAGAAAGGAATGTAAAACATATTTACTTGGACAAGGGTTATGGGCCATGGTTCAATACTCTACAATGTCCTTTCTAACATTTTATTTTTTTATAAATAAAATGTAATATTTTATAATGTTAAAAAAAAAAAAAAAATCCGGTTCAGAACCGGTGGAACCGAACCGGAATCGGAACCGGAACCGGAACCGCGTCAGGCCTAGTCTATAGAGGGTACATTTATTTAATTGATTCATAATTTTACACGTTCGTTCATGTGAGAATTCGGTTTTGTAACATTACAAAAACATTTATTATATTACAAAATCGAGATCCTATACATGATAACTTTGATAGGTGTATACATAGTTTCGTCAAGCACGGCGCTGCCGATTCGTCCGACCAACGGCACTGCCGATTCGTGCGACCATCAGGCGATGGGCCACGTCCGGCGATGGGCGACAACCAAGCGATGACGTCTAGCGGCTCCGTGCTTCCTGATCGCCAACAATGTGGTCTAAAAAAAAAAAAAAAAAAAAAAAAAACCTAAACCTAATTTGAGGAAAAAAAAAAAAAAAACTGATCCTAATTTCAATTTAGTCAAGATTTCAAGTTTGGACATTTCAATTTAGTCCTAATTTCAAGTTTGAACATTTCAATTTTGAACATTTCAATTTAGTCAATATTTCAAGTTTCAACATTTCAATTTAGTCGCGATTTCAAGTTTACTTCGAGGTTTTTAAAAACGGTGCACCCATATTTATAAGTGTACCCATAGTTATAGTCAATATTGACACCTATAAATATGATAAGCACACCCATATTTATAAGTGTACCCATGTCTGAAATTTAAAATTAAATCATTACTATAAACATCCATCTTAATGCCAATAATACTCTTATTTAAATAAATGTATTATTTTAATATATTTTATAAAATCATGTATAATTATAATTAAAAAAAATGGATTAATCATGATAATTAAGGAGTCAGTAGCAGCAAGAGGGTGTCACTTTTAGCAAAGGTGTGAAGAGACATCATGCTTCCAAGATATTATTTTTCTTTATTTTTCTTCTTCTTCTTCATTTTTTAATATTATTTTGAATACGGCTCCAATAAAACAATACAATTATTGAACAACCAAAACTTTATAGTTTTAAATTTTAATGCTCAACAGAGGGTATTTTCACAGGTTGTCACCTTAACCAGATAAACACTTTTATTAATATCCTTAATTATGTATTTTGATTCATTGAAGGATATTCAGATCACCGTATTTTATACATGAATCAAAATATATAAAATCAAAAAGTTCACATCTATTTTAAACAAACAAAAAAAATCTTCTCGGTATCACCTTTAAAAATCTTAGGATATATATCTATTGGATCATCTCTTGTGTATTATGTTATTCAACAATAAAAGCTCATGATATGACCTAGTGCTAATTAATTCTAAATTAGGGTTTATCAACAATTCTAATTAATTAATTCAACAATAAAAGTTTTTTATTTTTTATTTTAATAAAGAGATATAATTTAAAATATGGTTGTAATTAATGGGTGTACAGAGTATTTGATTTATTTTTTACTAAACTATTTTGTCCTTACTGGTAAATTTCTATTGGGATATTTTTATAATTAAATTTTTTTATTAAAATATGGGTGTGTTTATCATATTTATGAGTGTCAATAGCAACACCCTTAAAAAAATAATAAAAAAATAATAAAATAAAATAAAAAACTATTTTCAAGTGTATTCTCGTAATTTACGGATATACACTGAATTTTTTTATTAAAAAAAAAAAAGTGGTTATTAATAATTAAAGTTTCAAAAGTGGTTACTAACTAAAGTTTAATGTTTCCGATGGTTACTTTGTACATATATATACGTCTGCATCAAAATAAAGATACATATAAAATATATATTTTTTATGTCATCCCAATTTTTTGTACTTTGATTGTAACATGCAAGTTCAATTGGAGAGGAAGAGTCTTCCCAATAAAAATGAAACTCAAACCCCTATCATATTAATAAGATTTAATAGACATAAAAGTCATGATCATAAAAAATAAATAATAAATAAATAAATAAAAATAAAAAAAAAAAAACAAAAAAAAAAAACATCGAAGATTTCCATTACAAAATATAACAATAATTCATGGTCCGGCATAGCCACCTTTGTCTATTCTGAAACTCAAAGAAAATGACTTGGATTATTTAATTTTGATTAGGTCCAAGAAGATGACCAATGCATGCTTAAAATTTATATATTTGATGAAGACGTGTGTTTATATATATTTTTCTACCGTCAATTCGTCTTTTTATATCATAACAAAAAATGTGGATCATAAATTATGAAGAAGAAAAATTATAAAATATCCACATTCTTCGTTCTGATATATTTTATATCATAACGAACTCACAGTAGAAAAATTATATATATATATATATATCTATATATACACGTCTGCATCAAATATTTAATTTATAAATTTTATGCATCGGTCATCTTCTTGGACCTAATCAAAATTAAATAATCCGAGTCATTTTCTTCGATTATTGTTATATTTTGTAATGGAAATCTTCGATGTTGTGTGAAATATGATCGTGACTGTAAGCATTATATGTAAATATAATTAGATCTCGTATTGTATGCATAAGTATGAATAGACGCGTACCTGAAAGTCCAGAATCCATGATAGCATGAGAACCTAAAAAAAACAAGACAACAATAGAAGGTTAATAGGAAATCTTCTACTCTCTTCTCACCTTACTCAGATTGCCTAATGGGGAGACAGTTCTGTAACCCGCGTGAGCGAGAGTAGGGACCCCCCATAAATAGTATAACTTACTAGAATCCTAACCCATAGAGGATTCTCAATCCTAATAGGATGGCTAATCCCAATAGGAATACTAGGCCCACACATATACAATAGCTAATACCATATCCTACATATAATGTAGTTAAGGTGAACCAAGCCCAACAAATATTGATCACAACTAAACGGGCTTTATCCGGTCAACTCTCTCTTACTTAAACATTCCAATCAATTCGGTTTTCATAAACTCAAAATATAATGTCATATGTTGCTCATAATTTTATAAAAATCTTACATTCTCCCACTTGAGCTACATAGACATTATCATTTTATATTTACAAATTCATTTTAGAAAACGACACTCCGAATTGACAAACAATTATACGTGGCCACAAAGAATGTTTAAGAGAGTAACACCTTCCTTCCCCTTAGTCTAATAGAACCTCAAATATCCAACTACATAGATCATTACATCTTTAATCAACATAAGACCATATGCAATCAAAATATCATTAGCTCTACTTACCCGGGTAAAATGGTATGTATGTGTGGTATGAAAATTACATGCAAATGTGATCATCATGTCTATTTCCATATAGGTCCACATTCGCATTATGCAAAGGATCTTAAGACGAGCAAACTTAATGTCTTAAGCATCTTACACTCTCTGGCCAAAAGACCATGAGTTAATCCTCCCTTAAGACGGGCAAATCCTTCTGTCTTAAGTAATGTCTACTCATCGGTGAAAACTTTATACCTTATGAGTGAACTGCCCACTCAAAGCCAAAGGCTTTGAGATACCTCCTTAAGACGGGCAAATCCTTCTGTCTTAAGTCATATTCACTCATCGGTGAAAACTTTATACCTTATGAGTGAACTGCCCACTTAAAGCTAAAAACTTTAAGATTTCCTGCCATAATCAAACATCCGTATGCATACAATAACAAATATGGCAAATATCTTAACATGCATTGAACACATGCAGTTAATATAATAAAAGACAACTCCCACTAACCAAATATATCAAAATATCAATCATCCAATATAGGATATAACGTGCTCCATAAAACCTCCGGAGTCAAGTATCTTGGTTAGTGTATTAAAAAATTATTTTACTTGTGGCTATTATAATCTTGCAACTCTTAAATCTTCCCTCCCACCATAAGATTCATATGGTTAAACCTCTAAGATCTCTTAGCATATATAGAGAAGATAAATACAGTGAAATCATCACATAATAAGCCACATATTTCCTTATCTATACATATATGTGAGCGTGAAACAATTAACCTCCAAAAATATAATAAAAAATTCCATGTCTAATGATACATGCCAAATTGGTTTGAAATTCGCAAAGTATGCTAATGTAATAATAGTATCAATACATATATACTAAGCATACATTAAAACCTCAATTTCAGATATTTACATGATATTTTCTTATGAGAACGCTCCAATTTATTTCAGGAATTAAAAACTTATGTAAGTTTATCACTTTTATCAATAAATACCTTAAACAAGTAAACTTACTCCCACTGACCCTCAGTTATGTGTAATGACAAAATAAAACATTTTAACAAAGTCATACAATGTCACTACTTTATTAAGAATGTTTTACTATGTTAATTTTCAAGTAAAACCTTCAAGCCATAAATCTGACCACATAACTTTCCACATTTAAGTTGAAAATATTATTACTTAAAAAAAACATTTTCAAACAATTAGTTTGCAAAACCTCAACTCCAATGACATCCAAAATTGCAATTCAACAAACATGAAATTTATTCAACATAAATATCACAAGCATACAATTTCTTCCTTGAATGCAAATCTTTGAAATTATACATTCTTAACAACATCACTCTCTCCCCCAAAGAATGTATAATGCATAGATACATTTATTCTCATAAATAGAACATAACAAGTTTTATAAACTATTATTAATAGTTTCTAACCTTTTGCAATCATATCCTTATATTTTATGAGATCACTTTTAATACAATTATTCAAAAGACTTAAAAAACGAGAATTTTTTTTTTTTTAAAAAAAAAAAAATATCAAAATGCCCTACGAATCAATTATCTTCATTCTACCTTTGGTTAAGTGATTAAAATGATTATATCTAAACAACAATATAATTTAAAAACCCAAAAGTAAAATTTATAATACAAGAAGAGTTCGAAGACCCACAAAGATTATTAAAAAAAACCACCATATAATTCACTAGGCGAAAAACATAAGCAAAAATGTATTATCTTGAATAAATTTTTAAGATATTACTTCAAATTCTCAATCTTATTATAAAAAGTGTACTATGCATTAAGTGACCAAAATCGAAAAATATCATCCAATAAAACTTGTAGAGGTTAAAGATAATCTAAATATTACCACGAATTCAATTGAATTCTAATAAAACCTCTAAACTATTAGGTCCAAGTTAAATACTGAGTTCATTGGAAAAATTTACAATATAAAATGTATCACAAGAAACAACCCGCTAAGTGCTTAATTGATAATCAATCAAATATTTCAAAACATAAATCAAGGGGTACATTTTCTTGCAATAGCAAATTATTTTATGTCGTCGATATTTTCTTTGACTCGCTTTATTGAATTGTCAAAATTTCCAAACTACTTTTATGGTGTTTGTACCCTGTCACCCTTTATCATAATAGCAAACAAAAAACATAACTTCATAGAATATATAAATCTAAGGTAAAGACCTTATCCAAACTTTCAACAGTGGGTTCACTAAACTTTATTTATCCTTTAATCCTCAATAAAGTAAAAAACCAATTGGAGCGTCTCATTTAGCATGCATTTAGAAACAGTAGAGGTAAAAAAAAAAAAATTAAATCATAGTATGTTCATGCTCACACCGATTTCCATAATCATTATAAATGATAATTTAACCTCCCTGGAAATCCAACACAACATAATGATCTGTCTTTAGGACAAAGACCACAATGCACGTGTTAAAAAACTTTCCTACAAGTGATTAACCTCTTTGGTCAATCCACTACGTAGAAACATAACCATCCAATTTTATAATAATTTCATAGGTTATACATTTGTAAACCAAAAACTGTAAATCCAATATCATCATATCCAACATAAATTTATATATTTCTCTTAATCAAAATCTAACACGGTCATACATAATTTTTATTTAAAAAATAAAAATTATGCAAAATAATGAGAAATAAATAATTTTCTTAAATTCATGTTGAGTAGATATTATCCGTGAGCTATAGAATATGTAGGCATCAATAAGTGTTGGGCACTTTCACAATTAAATGAAATATATTAAAGGCAACTTCCAAAATTTCTAACATTTACATCACATTTTATAAATGAATACCTCAAGGTAATGAACCTTCTACGGAGAAGAACATCACCCATCACATGTGTCTAACATTCACAATATATTATATAAGTGAATACCTTGAGATAATGAACCTCCTACGGAGAAGAACATCATTCATCACATGCATATAATTCAATCATTGCAGTTCAAATTTAATAATTGATTACCATCGAATTTCTCAAAATCTTAATGATTAGTCACTACGTGAAAGCATAATCATCCAATTCACGAGAATATTCAATCAACTATTAAAACTTACCAAATTAATAATCGTTAACTGACGAATTTCTCAAAATCTTAATGATTAGTCACTACATGAAAGCATAATCATCCAATTCACGAGAATATTCAAAACAGATTATTAATTTTAACCTCATCAATAATCGATAACCGACGAATTTCTCAAAATCTTAATGATTAGTCACTACGTGAAAACATAATCATCCAATTCACGAGAATATTCTATCAATTATTGAATCCAAATCATTAATAATAGATAACCGACGAATTTCTCAAAATCTTAATGACCAGTTCACTACGTGAAGACATAGCCATCCGATTCACGAGAATATTCTATCAATTATTAATAATTTTAAACAAACTAATAATTATTATGAAAACTTAATGATTAGTCACTACGTGAAAGCTTAATCATCCGAAATCATAATAACTATTTATGAACTGCAATTATTCTCACAAAAAAAATTTAGGAAAATTTTAAAAAATTGCCTCATGATTTTGGTAAATTACAAATAGGCCCCTATATTTTCTGAAATTAGAAATCTGCCCCAACAACTAACCAATTACACATAGATGCCTCAATGTTATATTAATTCTAAAAGGGCCCAGGAAAATAACAAAACAGTCCAAAACTATATCAAATTCACAAAACGTGGCCCACACAAAATCAAGGTCTGCAACCTAGCTTTCATGGCCGCCATTCAATCCTTGTTCCTTCGACCAACAAAACGGCGGCAACCGCTTCCCGACGACGGTCGACCGCAAGAAACTCGACGAGTTTCCAGGACCAAAACCAATCGATCCGTGAAAATCCGTGGATATTCACAACCCATGAGATCCGCATCCGCGTGGATCCCTTACAGATACAACCCATGCCGTCGCCGGAAAAGCAACGGTCATCAGCAACTCAAACAGAGCCGCGTCGGAGCGTGGGTCTTGACCGATCGACCCATGTCTGATTGCAGGTTTGGTGAGAGGTCCATCAACCCGCGTCTGATACGGGTCTGAAAGTCCAAGATCCATCGACCCGGGTGTGACCCAGGTCTGGTGCAACTGCACATGGGCATGGGTCTGGTGATGAAACCCACCGACCCAAGTGAGACCAAGATCAGGTGCTTTCTGGTCCTAAAAACAATCAGCCCTTCAAATTGGCTTTTACTCAACCAAATATTCTAATACACACCAGAAATTACGCCATACCAGATTCATACCAGGTAAGTCAAAGCAAAATAAAAATAAACACATGCTTTTACTATTATTATACTAATATAATAAATTAATGCCGAAATTATTAGTATAAAATAATGCCGAAATTATTAGTATAAAATAATGCAATAACTAATCCAATTTCGATGGTCATAGAATCAGGTGTGTGTTAGTTCATATCTTCATGACAACTGATTCATTCAAATAACATGATATCATATAATCTCTTCTACACTAGATTCACACCAACAGATTAGTCAAAACAACACAAAATAAAACACCTATTTCAATTTTGTTGTTACCGAATACATGACTAATCTTTTATATAATAAATTAATAACATGCCATATACAGTATAGAATGCAAACACATATTTATCATGGCAGCAATAATTAATTCAATCTGGTATGTGAAAAAAATAAAATAAAAAATAAACCCATACAATATCAAAACATTCAACCTATACAACAATACGATCGGCTCTGATACCACTGTAAGCATTATATGTAAATATAATTAGATCTCGTATTGTATGCATAAGTATGAATAGACGCGTACCTGAAAATCCAGAATCCATGATAGCATGAGAACCTAAAAAAAACAAGACAACAATAGAAGGTTAATAGGAAATCTTCTACTCTCTTCTCACCTTACTCAGATTGCCTAATGGGGAGACAGTTCTGTAACCCGCGTGAGCGAGAGTAGGGACCCCCTATAAATAGTATAACTTACTAGAATCCTAACCCATAGAGGATTCTCAATCCTAATAGGATGGCTAATCCCAATAGGAATACTAGGCCCACACATATACAATAGCTAATACCATATCCTACATATAATGTAGTTAAGGTGAACCAAGCCCAACAAATATTGATCATAACTAAACGGGCTTTATCCGGTCAACTCTCTCTTACTTAAACATTCCAATCAATTCGGTTTTCATAAACTCAAAATATAATGTCATATGTTGCTCATAATTTTATAAAAATCTTACAGTGACAACATATCAATATCCTTAACCACTTTTTTTTAAAACACCGAAAAATTAAAAACGACACCATCCCCACTTAACTCTTAATTGAATTCTTTATATATATATATATATATATTTATAGCACAAAATCCGTCATTGACTTCTTTATATATATATATATCTTTCTAATCCCATACAGGCATACACTCATATGCAACTATAAATATTGCTTTCAGGCTCTCATTTTTTTCCATCTTTGAAAATCACAGAGAGAAAAAACAGTGACTTGCTGAAGACTCCTGCAAAAAAAAAAAAAAAAAAAAAAAAAAAAAATGGCTACCAAAGTGTATATTGTGTATGTATTTCTCACTTGTTCCTCTCTTCAAATTTTAAGTTTTGATTTTGTTTTTTTGACCGTTTTGATTTGTGTTTTCAGATGTTTGTTTGTTGATCGTTGTACCCGTTTTGATTTCTTTCGTGCTCGATTCTGGATCTGTTTTCTTGTTATAGTTAAAGATGTTGTAAATATTGTTGAGGATTCTCCAAAGTTGCATTATCATTATAGTTAGTGCTACTCAGTGTCGACCCTAGAGGGGTGCATCGAGTGCAACCGCCCCGGGCCCCAATTTTTTTTTTTTTTTATTAAAGTAAGTATGTATTATTGGGTTTTGAGGGTCCAGAGAAAATAGAATTGTGATGAATGACCTAATTCATTTTTAAAAAAAATTATATGTATAGAATATATTTATAAAAATGGACCCAATTCATTTTTTATATAATATGTATAGAATATATTTAATAAATTGTGACTGTGAAGGAAGGACCCAATTATTTTTTTTAATTATATGTATGGAATATATTAAAAAAAAATCAGATTTCTGAATAAAGGGAACAAATTTTGTTCATGAGGGACCCATTTCAAATTTCTCACCCCAAGCCTCAAATACGTCAGGACCGGCCCATGGTGCTACTCTTTTGCTAAAAAGCTTCTTTTTTGCTATTGTAGATACTATTCCATGTATGGGCATGTGGAGAGACTAGCAAAGGAAATCAAGAAAGGGGCTGCATCCGTTGAAGGTGTTGAGGCCACATTATGGCAGGTAACAAAGTGTGCCATATTGTCTGTGTGTCACATTCTAATCTCATTAAATGAATGATATTCAAGCTTACGTTCTGTGTAATTTGCCTGGTATATTATAAAATTAGACAAGAGATGTTGCCTTGATTTGAAGATTAAACGGCACTAATATTTAATTAACACTTCAAATTATGTTGCCTTCTTACCAAGAAAAATTGTCTACTCATAGTTGTCTTTGGGGTCTCAATGGAAAAGGATCTGTTTTTTAATGTTTTTTTTTTTTTTTTTTTTCAAGTTTCCCTTTGATATAGCTGTACGTATTTCCACGAAGCAGTGAGGTTCCATTTTTCTTCTAACAATAGTCATGTCATCTCAATTGTCCCCATGTCCATCCAGAACCAGAAGTCATTACACAATCCCTTCCCCAATTAACCATGATTATCATCACGTCTACTATTTGCTTTGTTAATGTGTCATATTTTCCAGCCGTAATAGCCTTCACCGCTGGTTTACATATTCGATTACGACTCCCCTGGTTTTGAGTCAATATTCTTCCATTCGAACTCTTTTGAATTCACTCAATTAATTTGGAATGACAATATGATCCTAAAATTTATGTTCTCTCTTTTTAGCAGCCATGTAAAATCCAGAGCCTGTGCCTTCACCGTTTGACGGTTTACTTAAAACTAATGGAACTTTCATGATTTTGTCTTATACTGCATTGTATAGTCTATATGGTTACCGAGGCTGACTATAGTTGGCATGTCTAACAGGTCCCCGAGACTCTACGTGAAGAAGTGCTGGTTAAGATGAGTGCACCACCAAAGAGTGACGTACCTATCATTACAGCCCACCAATTTGCTGAGGCTGATGGATTCATTCTTGGTTTCCCAACAAAATTTGGTATGATGGCTGCACAATTTAAAGCATTTTTAGATTCAACCGGTGGTCTGTGGAGAACCCAACAGCTCGCTGGCAAACCTGCTGGGATCTTCTGCAGCACTGCGTCACAAGGTGGTGGACAAGAGACTACCGCGTAAGTCCCTATATCATGGTTACATCTTAATTGAAATTACCAAAATTCCTTGTTAAAAAACAAAGGTAACGAAAACTAACAACTCGATATCCTTCACAGGTTGACAGCAATTACTCAGCTTGTTCACCACGGGATGATATTCGTTCCCATTGGGTACACATTTGGTGCTGGCATGTATGAGATGGAGAACGTGAAAGGTGGGAGTCCCTATGGTGCTGGAACTCTTACCGGGGATGACACAAAACAGCCAACTGAGCTCGAGTTGGAGCAGGCTTTCCACCAGGGAAAGTACATTGCCGGCATCACGAAGAAGCTGAAGGGAAGTGCTTAAACACAATATACCATGAAAGATTATACTCTTCTTATATGGCCTTATACCATGAATTCCTATTTCCTATATCTTAAGGTTTGCAAACAATAATTCTTCCTTTGTTGGGTATATGCTTTGTAAGTGTGTTACACAGTTTTTTTTTTTTTTTCCTTAAAGATATAGTTGTTTCATGTTTGATCAATTATTTATACTACTCGTTTATGAATAGTAAAATGTCATTTTTTTTTACACTATTTTCCCACATAAAGATTAAAGCCTTTGATAAACCATATCAAGGCAAATAGTAGGATGAAATTTCATTTGAACACAATGCCTTGAAGATAGGCCTACTAGATCGTTGTCTCTCGTTAAACCGCATGGGTCTGGTATGAGTTTTGTTATTTGGGTCGTGGGTCATATTCGAAAAAAAAAATATGAATTTGAACACACAAACCTAAATATTTAATATTAAAAAAAATATTATAAAAAAAAAAACCCCAAATTCAAAATGACGTCATTTTGAACAAATTAGAATTACAAACTCAATACGACGTCATTTTGAGTTTGTAGATCAAAACCTGAATTCGAATAATTTCATAGGCGGCTCAAGTTGGAAAATATTTTGTCAGTTCCGGTTTGGCAAAACCCAACCTGAATTGGACCCGATGCTATCTCTAACCAAGTAACCATATACCTGTTAACATCGATATTTATACCACTTAAAGTGGGTAAGGGCATCTCTTAAACATTGTGAGCCATTTACCTAAAAGACTATGACCTATTTGTGCTAGGCCAACTTAGGTGTGAGACTGGGCTAGATTTGGGCCAATTGGAGCAGATTTACATATCAAATCAAACAAAACATTTATGTCATAGACACATGGGTGTGTGGATGAGGAGTTTTTTTATGTTTGCCTTATTGATGAAAGGAAATCTATGGAGTTAGAATTTTAGTATATTTGTAGTGATGTTTACCTGAACAACTTTCCAATACATTCCATCAAAAAAAAAAAAAAAAACTTTCCAATACATTATTATTATAAGAATCCATATATTCATTGGATAACTTATTTGCTTGACAAATTTACTTGAATGATCATAATTATGCTTCAGCACCAGTTGACAAAGAATGATTACAAAACTTTGAAAAGAGAATTTTCATTTGAATCAACAATTTTAAAAGGAGTTTCCTTTGAATGAAACAATCCCAAATGATGACAAATTGACAACTATGAACCTTTAGAGGTACCTTATAAAAATTGAATCTTTTATCTAGTGCGAGTTTTCTGTATGTTTTTTTTTTTTTTCTTCGTACGAGACTGATTATGTAACGTTTAACGATAATCACTTTTGGAAGTTTGTATAAATTACTCTATAATGTTACATACCCTGCTATGTAACATTACATAATCGATTCCGTATGAAAAAAACGTTTGGTAATCTCACAATTATTGATTTCTAAATTATATCATTATGGGTCAGTTTGGTATTGTTTTTGAAAAGTTAAAATCAGCTTATTTTATAATGTTAACAAAAAATTATGTTTGATAAAACTTTCAAAAGTGATTAAATGATAATCTTGACAGTGATTTGAGAAGTAGATAAGAGGTTACTTTTTGAAAATAATTATAGAATAATCTATTTCAACATTTAATGAATGTTTTAAAATATCATTATTATCCCTATGAAATTAAGTTAAAATCATATATATACCTTATTTCATCTCAAAATTAATAATTCTACTTAAATATTGATTTGATTTTTAAAATCTTTTAAAAATATTTTTATTGTTCTTGTGGATTTTCTTTTCTAATTTAAATATTCTACTTAAATATTGATTTAATATATATATATATATTATGAAATCATATATATTTTCGTTATTGTAACTAATCTCATCACTTTTACAATAAAATTACCAAAATATGTATACTGCTTTTTAGCCATACGATAGTTTTAAAAATACAATTAACCAAACATCTGCGGATTAATTTCACCACTGATTATTCTTTCAGCGCAGCTAACAGACAGCAATACCAAACTGGCCCTATATATACATGTGGAAAGTTTTTCCTCATGCCCACAAGAAGATATTAAATACCACCCCCCCCCCCCCCCCCCCCCCCCCCCCAAAAAAAAAAAAAAAAAAAGTCAATCAATAAACACATGCAAACAAAATAAGCTCTTCTAATTGCCTTTTATTTTAGGTTAAATGTTAACATATTTTCTATAAATTTCAAAATTTGTTCTTCTTTTTATTTTTTCTTCTCTTCTCTTCTGAATAAAGAGGGTGTGTGCATGTGTCATGCATTAGTGAAGCACATGCATGACTGGCACACACACATATTTCTCACCATTCTTCAATGATGTTGGGCAACAATAAGTGCTTTTTTTTTTTACTTGGAAACTTATTATAAGCTCTGCCTTGCCCCAGTTGCCCTCATGACAATCAATTTCAGCTTCTGTAAAAGTACTTTCCAACGTTAGTGTTGTAATTCAGGTTGGCAGAACTGGTGAAAAGAAAAGCATATTTATGAACCAGTCAAAATTTCTTAGACAGAGACAGACAAATATAATACACATTGGAATATTGCAAGCTTTTACTCTTTAAAATATCTTGAAACTCACACCAAACCAAAAGACTACTACATCATACACACAACAATAATATATGATCATTGCTTTTGCTACTTTCTTTCTTAAGAGTTCGATCGATATTCTGATTTTATCTGATTTTAACAAAATTCGTATCTTGAATTACCAATAGATGCATTCAACGAATGAATATGTACATTTTACGATATTTTTAACAAGTTTTCTCAAACTTATTAAGTAAACTTTTTGTAAACTTATTTAAAACATATCTCAATGGTTAGATCTTAATCAATCTTGCTATAAAAATTCGACATCTAAATTTAACAAAAATCGAAACCTCCACACTAAAAAAAGAATTATCTATCATGTAGAGGATACGTTTATTTAATTGATTCATAATTTTATACGTTCTTTCATGTGAGAACTCGGTTTTGTAACATTACAAAACCATTTATTATATTAAAAAATCGAGATCCTGTATATGATAACTTTGATATGTGTATACATAGTTTCTCGGTAAAGAAGATGATAGAAATGAAAGAGAAAATTTAAAGGTGAATTTCATAAAGTAGTTGATGGCAGGATGCCAATACCGGAGCTTGGCAAGATATATATGCTAAAATGCTCTTTAGCCAATAGGTCTGAAAAAAAAAAGTCGTGAGAGGGAAAGTGAGATGCCAATCAAGTAGATTTCAGATGAAAGATCTTTTGCTTTTTTTTTTAATAAAAAAAAAATAGTGTTTCATGATTAGCTAGTATGTTATATTAATTTAAAGCTTTTTTTTAATAGTCTAGCTAGGGTTTAATTTCTCCTATGATATTATATGCCTTTCCTATGGACTTTTGTGAGAATATTTTTACAGTAGATAAATAATCAAAAGTTTTCAAAAATAATGTTAAGAGAAAGATAAGTCACTTGACATACTTTTGCCCTGTTGTTATGAAGGAGAGAAAAAATAAAAAAATAAAAAAAACGTTATGTAGCTTATTAGTTGCATTCTATTCAACATCAAGACATTTCTCAAATAACCACCAAAAGTTTCGGTTAACACTTTCATTTAACACCGTTATGTATTTTATTGAAATCTAGACGTGTAGGACTCTCGCACATGATAAATATGAAAACCATATACTATATAGTTTTCTAATTCCACTGAAAATAAAAATACACATCGGATAAATAACATATGAGAGAGAGAGAGAGAGAGAGAGAGAGAGAGAGAGAGAGAGAGAGAGAGAGAGAGAGAGGTATTTTTTCTGGCTTCTCTTTACCTTCCAATGGAAGCTCCTCAATGTGACCATTCGATGAAAAGCACAAAAGCTATAATATATATCTGATATAGCATCTCTGCACTTACAATATTATAATTTCTGCAAATTCTAATCATATAATTATATATATATTCAAAAATAAAAAATAAAAAATAAAACCTGAAAGGAGGAGCCTTGTGGGTCAGGTTCTGACTTCCACTATCATATTCCCCAACACTTAAAACAATTCAAAAGTGAGATTTCCAATCAAATGACACTCCCTCTCATCCCTCTTCTGCAATTCAATTATTCTGTAAAATAACAACAACAAAAAAATTCTCTTCAACTAAAGCTAGTGCCAGCTCTATTATTCATAGCAGGAATAGAATTAAATAAAAGCTGATCCTTTAATTACCATCATCATCGTCATCATATATAATCAATCTTCTATTGTACTACTAGAACCTTTGAAGGTACAATATATAATAATAATAATTATTAATTAATTAACAACAAATTAATAATAATAATATTTTCTCTAAACATTCCCTAAAATCATCAGCTAGCTAGCAACCTATAATTATAATATAATTCCCACATCCCTAAACCAACCATAAAAAAATTTATCATGATTCTTCAATTATTACAACAATTAAGATGGTCCCCCTATAGAATCATTTATGTAGGCTAGCTTCTTCTTCTGCTGTTTTCTGTTCTTCTGTGTGTCTTCCTTTCTTTCTCCATTAATGATATCTTAATTATTATGATCATCAGATCATCATCCCCAACTTGGCTAGGGTTTTGATCATAAGATACATAAAATATATATGTTTACACATATGTATGTATATATATAATATAATATGCGCGCTTAGCAGCAGATAGAATTAATCAGTTCTCTTTAATTTGTTGATGATGATGATGATCTATCTATCTGTATGTTCCTCCAAATGTAGGGGTCCAAAACTCCACAGTGGAATCGTGAGCAACTGGGAAGGTGCTTGAAACTGGTACTAGACATAACCCTCGGCTTCTAAGATCTTGTTTAGGCCCTTGATCACTCTCCTTGTTAGATTTATCACAAGTCTGCATATCATTAATTAATTAACACTAATTTAATCTAATTTTAACAGACATTTTAATTTTACAAAGAAGATATTGAAATTATTGAATTAAATAATATTACCTGCTGGTGTTGTATGGCAGCTCCACTTTTCATGTATGGAGTACTTAAAATCTGATGTTATTAAATATTACATAGAAAGAAAAAAAAAAATTATATCATGTCTGAATTGAATTCATATTATTATAACAATGACAAAGTCACAGTAGTCTTTATTTATGGAAACTTACAGAAACTTGGTCATGGAGGAACTTTATGTATTCAATAGCTTCAGAGAGCACTGATGCTGTATCAGTCTGCAGAATTTTTTTTTTATTTTTTTTAAAGAATGACACAATTAATTAAAACAAAACTTCAATAACAAAAATTAGATTGATTTCATGATATATATGATGAGAAGGAAAATGAACAATTCGATCATAAAAGTAAAATCAAGAAATTATTGGGAAAGTATATACCTTTCCAAAAGGCGAAACCAATTGTTGAAGTGTAGTGATTCTGTCCCCCATCTTCTCTTTTCTCACCTAATCAAGAAAACAAAAACTTCAAATAATTCTCATCCATGTCTACATATAAACATTAATATAAAGCTCAAAATATATAGTTTTATATGAACAACTTAGTTATGTATGTACCTTAAAAGCAGGCAAATTTGTTGTCGTTTCATTTCGAGGCCTCTTCGATGTGGGTTCACTTCCATTTTTCTTCACTGCTGAGCTTGAGTCTCTAACTTCAGATATATTATGCTGAAATAAAAAAATAAAAAAAAATTTCAATCAAATACTCGAAACCCTAATCCTGAATTGTCATGCATATAATTATTAATTAAAATATAATTAAGTACCTTTGGTTTCTCATCAACAAAAGTAGTTTGTGTAGGATATAATATTGGTGTTTGGAGAGATGGAAAAAACCCTGATGATCGAGCTTGATGATGATGATCAATATTGTTGTTGATGGAGCTACCACCACCAGCAGAAGCGTTCCAAAACGTTGCGTTGTTGGAGAAATGCAACTGTCCAGCTGATTGATGATGATGATGATGCTGATGAGCCTCCTGTTTCGGTGGTGATGATGATGATGTTCTTAAAAATGGTGGAACTTTGCTTGACCAAGAAGGCATTAGTACTACTTGCTGATTATTATCAATATTAGTACTACTACTCATCATCCCATAACTACTCGTGCTGAATTGATAATTGTTCATTGATGGTGATCGATTATTCGAATCGAACGAGGACTGCTGCTGCTGGTTGTTGTTGTTGTTGTTGTGATCGGATCCTGCTAACAGTCCTTGATATATAGTTGGAGGACTTTGTTGATAGAGCGTTGATGAGTCCATTTGAAAACTAGTGGCTGCCTGTAGACCTTGACATGTCACCGAGCTATCGCTTGAACTTCCACCGTGATGATGAGAAATAGAATCACTAAACTGTGGTGGTTGATGATGATGTTGATGATGATCTAAAGAGAACCCTCTGTTGTTCAAGTTCTCTACTTGAAGCATCGATCGAAAACCTACGTTCTCCGATTTAATATTATCTCCACGTCTGATGATCAAAAAAATCAAATTGGTATATATCTTCTTGTTGAAATTAAATGAACTTAATCTCCATATCAAACAATTAAAAAATAAATTGAAATTTTGAAATGGGGTTTTTAGTTAATTTACTTACAGTAGAGTGTGATTCCAATCCAAGGAAGAAGGAGAAGAGAGGCCTAGACCCATCATATGCAAATCAGAAGCACTGGGAGAATCATGATTATGATGAGTAGCTGCTGAAACAGAAGAATCCATGGAGGATCTTGCAGCTGATGCTTTCATGTCCACCATTTCACTACCCCAACCAAAGCTCACCAAACTGTTACTGATGTTGAGACCAGAAGATGCTCCTGAAGACGAAGAACCGCTATCGAACCTGTTGTTGTTAACATTAATATTGTTCCTCGAAGACGACGATGACGACTCCCACCAGTTTGTGCCTCCTGTGTTGAACTCCTCAGCCATAGCTCCTATATATATCTTGATTTTCTTGCTGTTTAATTTCTATCTCTGCTGGTGATTAATTTTCTCGAGAAAATATTGAAAACTGAAGCTCAAGTTAGCTCTTCTAGGTTTAGAGGTTATTACATGAAATCATGATTGAAACGGTTCGCTGCATCTTCACAGCTTTATATATAACAGGTTACAACCTCACTGTAGACTTATTTGGTTGACATTTTCACTGAGGAAATGTCACTTTGAAATTGAAACAGAATTTCTTCTTCTTTTTCTTTTTTGTAACATTTTTTTTAATTTCTCTATTTTTTTTTTCTTCTCTTTTTATATAATATATTATTATATCATTGACTTGTTTAGTTAAAAAAAAAAAAAAAAAATTCTAGTCAATCTACACTAATGATCTTCTCTTATTTTATTTTATTTTTTCCAAACCAATAACTAAGACTATTAAGTTCATTATGATCAAGACGATTATTTTATTACGATTTAATATTGTTAAGAGGGATACGATTTAAATTCACAACAGCATTAATATGAATGTGAAAGATTTACCACTAAATCTAACGTCATCCCATTATTGAGATTACTACTCGTATAAACCAGACGATTCGATAAGTTTCGAAAAAATTAATTAGAATTATAATGAGATTAGAAAATAACTTTGTGTAAAGGAATATATAATTAAATTTATGGTAGCACCTTTTACCCAGTAGTGTCATACCAAAATTAGCCTCCACAGTCCATAGGCACATGGAGCCCATTGGCCAATCTTAGGGCAGAATTTTCATATAAAATTTAGTGACCATCATTTTGTTTTATACTTTTATTTAGCAGCATCACATCTGAAAACTGGAAAAGATTCCAAAGGTCACAATATATTTTCTATATTTCATTGACCCACAACTCATCTTTAATAAAAGAAAAAAATCATTTTATATAGATACATATGAAAATTTTTAGGTACAAGAAATCCTGTACGGAATCGTTGATAGCTACTAGTAGCAAATGACGATTTTGTATGGGATTTCCCGTACAGGAAAGTTACTACATATATATAAGCTAAATCAATTTAGATTTGTGATTTAAAATTTTGACTTCAACATCTTAATCATATGTACTCTTAATCCAATGGTTGAGATTTATAAATATATTCACACATCCATCTCAATAATTTTTACATATACCAATGTGAACTCATTTCTCGTCAGTTTAACAATCATTATACAAGATGAGAGTTACATTTCGGACTCTGTAGGCCCCTAATCCAATCAGCATCGGATTTCAAAAACAAAATGTATTTTTGTTATAATAAATGACCTTTGTAATCCTTAAAATAACAATTTGCATGTAGGAGATAAATTTAACTCTGATTGTTTTTACACCACCCATCAAAAATTACAATATGTCAAGTGTAATTGATACACAAATATACACAGAAGAAATGTCAAGTGTAGCTTGAGAGCAACCGGCTGTGGTGTTATCAAATAATTTATTGACCACGAAAAGCAAATTTGTTGGTGATATATGACTGATCAATTTATGTGTTCTGGGTTAGGTGAAATTCAACATTTTCTATCTTTTCTTTTTCATCTGCCGCTTTCGATTTCTTTTTCTTTTTCTGGATAATTAAGTTATTTGATAACTTTGTTGTTGAGGATATGAGATCGTTAGAATGAAATTATTTGATTGTCAACGGGGTACTTATTTATGAAGTCACTTCCAAATTGATTATTTATAGGTTGTCAATTTTGATTTTACATGCTGTTAAATATGGTTTAACCGTACAGAGTGTTTATTCAAAATGTAAATATCTATGTTCGAGCCGCCATACAGCATATAGTATATATATAATACAAAAATAAAAAATAAAAAACTTTGTTTTTTTGTACTCTCATATTCTTATATGAGACTATGAGAGTATTGAGATATTTGCCAATCAGTTATTAAATATTTTTAAAATGTGAGAATCAATTTACCTTTCTTTATTTAAAAAATATATATATTTTAAATTCAATTTTATTAAATCATCACCAAATTATTAAAAAAAAAAAGGACTAATTTACATCTACCAAGGCATTCTTCTCAATCCCTAGATTAAAATTAAATAAATTTGTAGATAATATATAAGTTAGGATCCTCTCCTTAATCCTTATTTTTCTTTGGCATTCTTCAAGTGTAATTCAAATATCAAGTTGCATGTGAGATAAAAAAGTGAACCAATATTGACCATGTATTTTGTATTTTGCTTAGGTGTCATTGGATTATGGAAAGTTATGAAAAAACAAGCCAAGGAGATAATCTTGATCCATAATATATCACCTTTTAGCAATCACATTATCAAAAACTCGTCAATTTACATTCACTCTAAACAAAGTAGTTGTTTTGCACTCTTCCCTTTCACTCCAATGATATATAGGAATTCAAATTTTATATTTACTTATTAAATCGTAAAATGTGGGAAGATCCAGATCCATATCCATCAATGAGAGTTGCATTTTGAGTTATACATATAGCAATCAATCTCATTAAGTTCTAGTAAAGTCTGATCTAATTGGTTTCACATTTCAAAAAACAAGGAGTTTTAAATCATAATATACGTCCTAAACATAAAGAAATCCCAACAAATTAAAAAATAATAATTTAGAATTGACCAAAAAAAATTAAAAAAAAGAAAAGAAAAGAAAGAAAAGGTGGAGAATTGGAAATTGACTTGGACGGTTGAGGGCGGCAGACTTGATCGAAAGGAGAACTGGTGGCGTCATGCTTATAGGTATGACTTTTGATTAAAAGTCAACGTGTGGGCTCCACGCGGCGTGCACGCGTGCAACGACATGTGGGTCCCCTCCCTCAACCTCAGAGTCAGAGCCCCCCCTGTCTCTCGCTATCTTATCGCTGTATTTTCTTCAAAATTATAATGATTTGGTTTGGCCTACCCATTTTTACACGTACCCTAACCCTAACACCACATCGTAATCTTAATATTCCATCGCTAACAATAAAATTATATAATTTTTTTTGTTGGATTGTGTTTTGAGCAAAGCAAGCCATACATGCATGTTAAAGATTTAGATTTATTCTTTGAATTATAATACAAATAACTGAATTAGAGGGCAAACGTAAGGTAGTGTTAAAAAAATTGTATAATAGTGTTTATTTTTTCCGCCTAAAATCTAATTAGATTTGAAATTTACTGAAGTCTGAAAAATGACTGAAACCTGAATCTGGCTTACACCCTTAACAATTATTAATTTGATATATTTATATTTAAAATAAAGTTAATGAAATTATTATTAACAATAATAATAAAATAGAGTAGGAAAATAAATATGTGGAGCAAGATTAACAATGGAGTGATGATTGCATTAAAATAATAATAAAAATATTATTTTTAAAGTAAATTTTTTTAAAAAAACTAATAGAAAAAATGGAGACAAGACAAATTCGTCTCCAGTTGATTGAAGGACATAAAGGAAGAGGTCAATGGCCTCCTCTAACTTTAAAGAGAAGGCCGATCAGCCCCCTTTAACCTCAAAGAGGAGGCAGTCGGCCTCCTCTGTCATCAAGAAGGAGGTCGACGATCTCCTCCAGCTATCAAAGAGGAGACGGGCGGCCTCCTCTAATAGTACAGATGAGGCGGCTGTTGACCTCTAACAACCTCCTCTAGCTATCAAAGAGGAGGCGGGCGGTCCCTTTTGACAATACAAATAAGGCCACCTGCCTCTTCTGTCATCAAGGAGGAGGTCGCCGGCCTCCTCCAACACCAAGGTGGAAGTCGACGATCTCCATCTCCAACAAAATCACCTCCCTTTTCAATTTATTCAATGTTTATTTTGTAATATTTAGAAGATTTTAGGGTATTGTTGGAAAAATTGGATTTAAATTAGTTAGGATTTTCAAACTTCAGATTTAAGTTAGGATTTCAAACTTATTAGATTTCAAACGTTGTTGACACTATTAAAAAAAATAATAATAATATTTGTTCAGACGTCTTCAGACCTCAAACCAAAAAACAAACACCCCTTAAATGTCTAGGAGGTTTTTGAGTTCTTAAAACATATGTTAAAAAGTAAATTTACTTTCGGTTGAGCAGTATATATATATATATTCCCTCTCTAGCATATTCGTGGTGGAAGGTTCAAATCTTACCATATATATTTCATCCTAGTATTGTTGGAGTATAATTCTAAATGTTGTTACGAGGGTAGACATCTTAATCTTACAATTCTTTCTCTACAAAAATTTTATAATTCTTTTGTTAGATAGTGTTTAAGCAAGCCACACATGTTAAAGATTTAACAAGTGATAAAGAAAAAAAATAGATTTATTCTTTGAATAATAATAATAATAATAATAATAATAATAATAATAAACACTAAAAAAAACTCATTAAAAGAGTAAGGGGTCGTTTGTTTTTTGCACTTAGAACTTAATGGGTCTTAATTGAAATTATTAAGTTGTTTTATTTATTTTTTTAAGTAGTCAAACAACTTAAAAAAAAAAAAAAAAAAAAAAAAAAAAAAAAAAAAAAACCTTAAAAAAAAAAGTAAGAAATCCTGACTTTTAACTTAATTACAAATCACTTAATTGCATTTAATGTAATATATTTCAAGATTATCCTCCCAAAGATAGCATATTTCCAATTTTATCATAATTTATATAATAAAAATTTATTTCTTCTAACCTTATTTCTTATGAAAATCAACTCTAAAAATAAATAAATAAACATTAATCATATTGTCATTTTCAACACCATCATTTAACTTTCAATTCTTTATTTTTATTTTTAAATCAAAACCATTTCTAAATCATTATTTATCATTAAAAAAAATAATTATTTATCATATCTTAATAATGAATAACATCTTATCATTATTACGTAAAAATGTTTTAGGATTTGTTAAATTATTTTTATTTAGTTGTTTGTATCATATAATATAAAAATACATCACAATTAATATAGAAAGGGTATAAATGTTAAATTACTTGTTTTTAAAACATTTTATATGTAAAAAACAAACAAGTTGACACCCTATCTAGAGGTGACAAAAAAAAAAAAAAAAAAACAAGTATATCATTCAGTTTCAGATTTCAGTCACTAATTCACTATTCAGTTTTCAATAAAATTCAGGACTATTCAGTTTTCAGAAAAAAAAAAAAAAAAAAAAGACCCCTAAATATGTGTCTATGAGGTTTTTGAGTTCTGAAAACTAGTTAAAAATTGCATTTACTTTCCGTCAAGTGATGTGCACCTTCTCTCTCACATTTGTGGTGAAATGTTCAAATTTTATTGTGTATATTTCTTTTTGGTGTTGTTGGAGTTTAATTATATTGGTTGTGGAAAGAATTCTAATTCTCAGCAAACCCTAACAACTTCCATCTTTAGTGTCTAGGTTGCACATGTAGTAATTGATCTCAACGGAAAAGGTACTGACAGACCCTTACCAATGATTTTATTATACATTAAATTATTTCTTTGGGCATTAATCTAGAATTATTTCTTGCAAAATAAGGAGACTTTTACTTTACACAATTCTAATGTGTATAATATTCTTCTAAATTGGTCCTTAAGGTTGCATTTGAAAACTATCTTTGAACTAAACGTTACTTGTTAAGATTTTCTATTCCACACTTTTCTTCAAAATTCTACCTTGCAATCAAATAGAGTCCTTCATTTTCTTATTTAATTCTTATTATAAGGAAAAAATTAAATTGATTGGGACTCTAAAACAATCATAAAAATACAAGCATGTGTTTGGGTATTGGAGGGTTATGGCAAGTTGTTGTTGTTGTTGTTCTTGGGTTCCTTTTAATTGGAAAATGAGTGGAGGTAGTTGGCAACTTGGGAAGAGAAGGGTCTAACCAAAATACATTTCTACTTTAAGAACCTGATCAAATCCAATCTTCCTTTGATTCATATATATATATATATATTGGTTGAATCTTCAGCACAACTTGGCTTTTATAATACATTAGTCATTTGAATTTGGATCTCCAAACATTGTTTCATTGCATGTGTACCTAGCTTGTCTTTTAATTACCAAAGGCTATTAAGTGTTTGTATCGGAAGGATATTTTTACCACAAACCCATAATTTAATTATAGACTTTGTTAATAAAATGTCTACTAAAAACTGTTGAGAATCAAGTTATGTGAATATCTCAAAGAACTCAGGAATCACATTCCTACCAAAAAGGGATAATTAAGTTCCCTTTCCCAATTCAATTTCCAATAGAACTTAATTCCTTGTCATTTTCCTTCATGATTAATAAACTCATCATTTTTTTGTCTCCCCTTTTTCTCTCTCTCTCTGAAAGGGAAAGTGTGGGGGTAGTCCGGTCCTCTGGGTAGCTCGTCTTCTCCGTTTAGAAGGAGGATCTTTTTCTTTTCTGGTGCTCTTTCTTCTTTTCTTTCTTCTCTTCTCTTTCTATTGTAGTCTTGTGGTGGTTTAATCATGTACGCGACGGAAATAGCTAAGTTATATGGGAACTTATCCCTTGCGGATGAGGATGGAGAAGTCCTTGAGATTGTGGAAGAGGCAAAAATCGACGGGATGGAAGATGTTGAGAAATGTCTGGTTGGTAAGGTTCTATCGGGGAAAAGGGTAAATCGGGAGGCTTTTAAAGGCTTGATTGAACAGATCTGGAGCCCGTTCGGACAGGTTGAGGTGGAATTGGTGGGGGAAAACATATTCATGTTTTACTTCATCAACAGGGAGGACCGAAACAGAGTATGGATGAGGGGCCCTTGGCATTTTGGTAACAGCTTGATAGTCCTTGAGAAACCGATGGGATCTGGGAATATATCGAAGTTAGGGTTTAATATGGCTGACTTTTGGGTTCAAATACATGACCTTCCAATTATGTGTATGAACCGGAGAATGGCGAGATGGCTAGCTGAACAGATTGGTGAAACGGTAGAGATTCCTTCTGAATCTAGAGAGTGCTGGGGTAAGTATATGAGAGTGAAGGTGCGCATAGATATTTCTAAACCCCTAAAACGTTGGCTTAGACTTAAACTTGGCAAAACAGATGAAGTTACGATGGTGGGTCTTAGATACGAGAGACTTCCAGACTTCTGCTATGCTTGTGGTAGAATTGGTCACGGAATGAAGGAATGTCTGGATGAGGAAGCCAAAGCGGCGGCGATTGAGGGAACCTCCACTAAGTATGGTGTTTGGTTGAGAGCTTCTCCTCTAGAGAAATCAAACTTCCGTTTGAATAATCAAACTCCGGCGAGCTCTTCTGATAGGGGACGCTCAATAGGGAATTCGCGTGAATTGGAGGGGGGTGGCTCGGTCAGTCAAAAAACTGGATCACTTTCATCTCCAGTGGTTGAATCGGGGAGAGTGGGAGCGGCGGTGAAGGTGACATCGAAGGAGAAGCAACTTGTTAACCTAATTACTGTTGCTAACAAGGGGCCCATCCAGATGGATGAGATGTGTGTTGATGGGCCGGGTATAGATTCTGTTGGGGCCCCAAAAGAACCTGGTATCCAAAGTTGTGAGTCCAGCATGAGCCCGTTAAATGTGTTAGTAGTTTTGGAACCGACTGCTACCATTCAGCTAGAGGAGGTGGGCCAAGCCAGAGAAGAGGGCCCTTTTCCTTTAATTGTCTCGGCCTCTGAAAAACTGATTCCAGGAGAATCAGAACCTTGTATTTCCCCTGCTAAGAAAATTACCAAGAAATGGAAGAGAGCTGCTAGGGAAGGTCAAGCAAATCAGTTGACAGGGAAAATCTCTAGTCCCCTCCAAAGAATGTTTAAGGTTGGCATAGCGGCCAGGAAGAGTGATAAAGGTAAAAGTCCTATAAAATCTCCGAATTCTCTCCATCTCTCTCCCAGAAAACAAAAAGGTGCCCTTGATTCCTATTCGGGAATGGAGATTCAGATGTGCAAAAGGAAGGTGGATTTTGATATCCCAATGGAAGATAATAGAGATCAGAAAAAGGGTAGATTCCCATCTCTAGAGTCGGCAGAAATTATATCGGTGGAGCCTGTTTCCCAGGCCCGCCGGGAACAATGATAGGCCTGTGTTGGAACGTTCGGGGGCTGGGGAATCCCCGTGCGTTCGCGGCCTTGTCAAGGTTGCTCCAAAAACATTCTCCTACTTTTGTATTCTTGTCGGAAACTAAATTAAATGGTAATAGGTGCAGTAACATAAGAGATTCGCTTGGTTACAACAGATGTTTCAGTGTGGATTGTGTAGGGAACAGTGGTGGTCTCTTGTTATTATGGAAAGATAGTTTGGTGGGTTCGATCCTTTCGTCTTCTTCGGGCCACATAGATGTTCGCTTCATTATGGATGATGGTTTTGGGTGGCGGTTTACGGGTTTCTACGGGGAACCTAATTCGAGTCGGAGACATGCCTCATGGTCTCTCTTAAGGCGTCTCAGGGATGTTGATACTCTTCCATGGATATGTGGGGGGGACTTTAACGAGCTGCTTAGTATGAGGGATAAGGTTGGGGGGTCGGAAAAGTCAGTCTCTGGTATGGTTCGGTTCCGTCAGGCAGTGGACGATTGTAACTTGATTGACTTGGGTTTTTCGGGGCCTATGCTCACTTGGAACAATAAGAGGGATGGTAAGGGGAATATTCAAGAACGGCTTGACAGATTCTTGGCTACCAATCAGTGGAGGGATAAGTTCGGGAATGCGAGTGTTTCTCACCTGGGGTTCAATTCATCAGATCACCGTCCTATCCTCTTAGCTGGCAATCCTGTCTCCCCTCTCCCTCTTGGAAGAGGCAGGAACTTTAAATTTAAATTTGAAACTTTTTGGCTCAAGGAAGCTGATTTTCAGAGTACGGTGGCCGAGGCTTGGAACAAAAATAATATCGCCTCCCGTCCTTCTGCAAATCTTTTGCATAAATTATGGGGGTGTGCCTCCAGTTTAGGGTGCTGGAGCAAGAACCGTTTTGGGAACCTTCGCAAGCAGATAGAGGACAAAAACAGAGAAATTGAGAGGCTTTATGGCATGTGTGGCAAGCCTGGGATTATGAAATCAATCCGGGTTCTTGAGACAGCGGTTGAGGGATTGATTGACAGGGAAGAGCTCTATTGGCGTCAACGATCAAGATTGGACTGGTTACAGGCAGGTGATCGTAACTCCAAACTGTTCCATGCTAGAGCAACAGCTAGAAGGAAAAAGAATCAGATAATTAGTTTAATCGATGGTAATGGGCAGGTCCAGGATTCGGCAGCTGGTATTGCTAGTACGGTGAAAGAGTTCTACTCTTCCCTCTTCTTCTCCTCTAGTCCCTCCGCTCAGGATTTTTCAGAGGCTTCGAAGGCTATTAGAATGAGCCTTTCTACTGACATGTTCGATAATCTTAGACGGGGGTTCACTGCTGATGAAGTCAAGAAAGCAGCTTTCGATTTGAATCCTACTAAAGCCCCGGGGCCCGATGGGTTCCACGCGATTTTCTTCCAGAAATCGTGGGACGTGGTGGGAAAAGATGTGATCAGAACATGTCTAGGGATCTTGAATGGTTCGGATTCGATAAGAGTCTACAACGAGACAAATGTTGTTCTCATCCCAAAAGTTAAAAATCCGACTGAGCTGAAGGATTTTAGACCGATTTCTCTGTGTGGCGTCATTTACAAAATTATAACCAAGGCAATGGCTGCGAGACTCAAACAGATTCTGCCGGAAATTATATCGACTTATCAGTCGGCTTTTGTCCCGGGCAGACAAATATTCGATAACGTCTTAGTAGCTTTTGAAATTCTGCATTCCCTTAACCGGAAGAAGTCTGTCAAGAGGGGGCAGATGGCCTTGAAGCTCGATATGAGCAAGGCGTATGACAGAGTGGAATGGGGGTTCCTGACTACAGTGATGGAAAAAATGAACTTTCCCCCTTGTTGGATTAAGTTAACTATGGACTGTATTTCGACATCGAAACTTTCCTTTCTCCTTAATGGCCAGGATGTTTGCTCGGTGGTCCCTTCTCGGGGATTGAGACAAGGTTGCCCGTTGTCCCCCTATTTATTCTTACTGTGTGCGGAGGCTTTCTCTGGGTTACTTTCAGCTTCCGAAAGGAATGGGAGGTTGCTTGGTTCTCGGTGCTGCAGGGGGGGTCCCTTAATCAGCCACTTACTGTTTGCAGACGATAGCATTCTGTTTTGTAATGCCTCGATTGCTAGTAGTGATAAAATCCGGGAGGTGTTAGATATCTACGAGAAAGGTTCGGGCCAGAAGATCAACCTCCAGAAATCTCAGATTACTTTTAGTCCTAAGGTTGATAGGCTTCTGAGGACGGAGATTATGGGTAGTCTGGATATTGAAAGCTGCAATTCTCATGATAATTACCTTGGGCTGCCCTCCTTGGTCGGCAGAAATAAAAGGAGGGTTTTTAATCAGATTAAGGAAAAGGTAGGAAATAAATTGAGGGGTTGGAAGGGTAATTTATTTTCCTATGGTGGCAAAGAGGTCCTTCTCAAGGCTGTGGCTCAAGCCATCCCTAACTATACCATGAGCATTTTCAGAATTCCGAGCGGCCTCTGTAATGATCTCAGTGCGTTGATGTCCAAATTCTGGTGGGGTACGAGGGAGGGGAAGAGAAAAACCAGTTGGATCAGCTGGAAAACAATGTGCCTACCTAAGTGTCAAGGTGGGATGGGTTTTAAGGACTTAGCTTTGTTCAATCAAGCACTCTTGGCAAAACAGGTTTGGCGCCTTCTTCTTTCGCCGGACTCGCTGGCTGGTCAGCTCCTTAAGGCCAAGTATTTTCCTTTGTCTGACATCTATTCTGCTTCGCTCAAGTTAGGCTGTTCCCATGTCTGGCGCAGCTTGATGTGGGGTAAAGATTTGCTCTCTAAGGGTCTCCGATGGTCGGTCAGAAATGGTGACAGCATTAGGGCGTTCTCGGATAAATGGATTCCTCGTCCCTCTTCTTTCCTTCCGGTCACCTTCGATCCAGGTACAAATCTTCTTGTGGCTGACCTGATTGATAATGCTAGGAATGGGTGGAATTTGGATATTTTGAATCAGGTTTTCCTCCCAGTGGACAGAGACATAATCCTCTCCATTCCAATTAGCGGGAACGGTGGTCAGGATGTCCTCAAGTGGCATTATGATGAGAAGGGGGAGTATACGGTGAAGAGTGGCTATGATCTGGCTGTCAGAAGTAATGTTCAATCTTCTGTCTCAAATTCTGGTCAGAGTGGTAAATGGTGGAAGACTCTTTGGAAGCTCAACATCCCTCCTAAGGTCAAGGTTTTTGCTTGGAGAGCTTGCCTAAATGCTATCCCCTCCCTCGAGAATCTCTGGAAGAGAAAAATCTTGGAGGACCCCCACTGTCACTGGTGTGACTCCAGGTCAGAGTCTATTTCTCATGCATTGTTTGGTTGTAATGCAGCAAAGAAAACGTGGGCTGAATCCCGGTTTGGCAATCTTTTGGTAAAATTCAAAGGCCTCCCTGTCCAAGATATTCTTTCCCTTCTTGCGAACCAGCTCTCTTCGGATGACATGGGGGAAGTTTGTATGATTGCTTGGGCAATTTGGGGGAATCGCAATGCCCTGTTGAATTGCGGTAAAGCTAAGGGCCCGGAATATGTGGCAACTGGGGCTCTGGACTTTCTCGCTGAATTCCGGTCCTCTAAGATTGCCTGTGGCTCTACCCCCTCCTCGGTGAAGGCTAAACCTCTCCAAAAGTGGGTAGCTCCCCCAAGTGGTAAACTAAAACTTAATACTGACTTTGCCATCCATAAGTCCTCCAGGTCTATTGGCATTGGCATAGCTATCAGTGATGACAAAGGTAAAGTGTTGGCAGCTCGGGCTAGTTCTTTACATGGGGTCTTTTCTGGGGAGATTAGCCACCTTCTGGCTCTGCGTGAGGGTCTCAGGTTTGCCAAGCTCTACAATTTTCCGGTCTCCTTGGCAGAGGTCTCGTCCCATCTTGTGGCCTCTCTCCTGTTTGGTTCGGTTCCGAGATTGAGGGATTCTTCCCCTATTATCAATGATATTAAGGCTCTGTTAGCTGAAGCTGATTATTGTAAGTGCCAAGCCCTCCCTTTAGTGGGGAACTCCTTGGTGCACAACATTGCTTTGTCGGCCTTCTCCTCTATTAGGGAGCGTGTGTGGCTGGATACCAGCCATTCGTCTGCATTTCCGTTTGTTTAATTTCGTCGTGTTTTATCAAAAAAAAAAAAATAAAAAATAAACTCATCATTTAATTCTATTTTCTTTTTTTATTTATGAATTGAAATAGACAATTATTTACTAAACACTCTAGTCATTTTTGATCATTTTTTACTTCTCCAAAATGAAAAAATGAGAAGCTACATTGTAGCTTCTCTCAAAAGCACCTCAGAAGCAATACCAAACTAAGTCTAAGATTAGTAGCTTTGTTTTGATAAAATTAAATAATGAGTACTTATGTATCCATACACTAATTGACACATCAGCTACTACATGGGTTGTGACTGAAAAGTTGTGATAGTAGTTTGTAATGTAAAAAAAATTTTTAAAAAAAATGCATTACTCTTAAATAATTAATAAAAATACACCCAATTGATAAAACATTGTCCCATTACCGTATCTATGTTCCGATGAAAATTACCAAATATAATGGTAATTATAATAATCGAATAGAAATTTTTTTTTTTTTTGAACAGCATAATTTTATTTAGGCCAAGAGGCAAAAACGCAAACAAAAACTCCATAGAGTTATAGAGAAAAAGAAAACAGAAGGGCAGAAAAAAAGCCCCAAAACAACAGAAGCAAAGCTGAAACACTTGAGACAGTCCACACTATAACGCAACCCCAAGAAAACAATTAGACAAAACAGAATTAATCACCCAAAACAGAATAGAAATTTTAAACATATATATAAGAGATAT
This sequence comes from Acer campestre, assembly GCA_954870605.1. Lineage (NCBI taxonomy): Eukaryota > Viridiplantae > Streptophyta > Magnoliopsida > Sapindales > Sapindaceae > Acer > Acer campestre. The sequence goes on from OX940801.1 coordinate 43,485,530, forward strand.
GACAAACATATATTTGACAAGTGTAAAAATGTTATAATTGATACTATATTTTTTTTTCTTAAATTGTTTTTCACAAGATATCTTATATCAACTCTCTGATCTACTATGGATTGGGATCTAATTGAAATGCCATATATAATTAATCAAGAATATATATATATATATATTATCTTTTCAAAAAATATATATATATATACACACATTAATGTAGATTAATTAATTCTCTATTATTTCTTTAATCCTTTCATAATATTTTCTTTCAATCAATATTTTTCAAGAATATTTATTTTTTTAATTTTATATATAGATAGTAATTAAATTGAACTTCTCCTTGCCACTAATTAAACATCTATGATCACCTATTTTTGCACATTCTCGTATTTGACTCAAGTGGCGTGCACCGGTAAATGCCCTTCCATGTTTGTGATGGGGACTCTATCAAGTCCAACTGTACATAATTATTATTATGATCATAATATTGTGGGAGTAGTTATCCTAAACACACATTTAATTGATCTTGGTAGGTCCAGATAAATTCTGACCCGTTCGGTATCAGATTTCAAATATATATCATAACTTAAGCTGAAATGGGGAACAAGTAGAGTCTGCTAAGTATTCCACTAATTATACGATAGCATTGACATGCATATTTGACTGACAGAAATCACAGAACGGAAATATTATTGGATCATATTTTGCGGTTGTTTTTGGCACCATTGCATGTCTTAGTCACCAAAGATTGATTGCCGACTCAATTCAAACCTCTATTTCCATTTCAGTTTCAAAAAAAGAAAAAAAAAAAAAAAAAAAGCTAGAGAGAGAGGTTTTTAATTTGGTTTTATAACATATACAATTTCCTCAAATTAATGAAATAAGTATTTTGACTTATATATGTTAGCTTAAGAACAAAGAATGAAATAATCATATAGTATTTTATTGAATCCGAATGATAAAAATGTCACATGTATCACTAGTACTGAGAAAATCCCGAAGTAAGGTATAATCATATAATTAGTCTTAGATTTCCTCAACTAGTTAACGTATTTTGGACCCGACTCGAGATAGATAGATATGTAATATTCATACTTAATTAAAGAATCATAGATGATGATCAATTAGGTGGAGGCCATTGTACTTTCAGGTGCTTTGGATGATTGAGGGTGATCATGAAACCCTAGTCATTTGGATGCAAAATTTCATGAAATAAAATGATGTCACAATGCTGTAAGCTGGTGCTGTGCAAACTGTAAAAATCTCTGAGAGAGAGAAAGAGAGAGAGGGTACCAAAGGAGTACTATAAGGATGAGAATGAATGAGAGGGCAATAGAAGCAAGCAAGGTGGGGTTTGTGGGGTCTTTCGACAAACCCATTGAAGAGTGAATTTGGGGACAATTTTTGAGATTGGACATAATATTTCCATTCTATTGAATGATTGAAAGTTTGAAACATTGATTTCCCTCAATTTTATGTACAACATCATGTGGGTATATATGTATATCTTTTTCAATTCAACAAACTTTTCATATTTCACACTGTTTTCCATATGAGCATTTAAAGCAAAACAAAAAATAAAATCATTGAAAATAGTTTATCAGTTTATCATGTTTCATTAAAATGGATATCAAATATATTTGAGTGCTTTAAAGAAATATTTTATGGATTTTTTTTTAATAAAATAAATAAACACTTGCAATTTTTTATATAAAGAATAGTCAATACTACTCAATAGGTACCTTTAAGAAACATTTTTTAAATGCATTTTAAAGGAAGTGGTTTTATTTGAAGATTATATTTGTCTTCTAATTTTTTTTATTTTTTTTTACTCATTGTCATTTACATGTTTCATTTTATTGTGATGATCTCTAAAAATAATGGTAGACGAACAGCCTAATTAATCCTGTTAAAACTCACAATCTTTAACAAATTAATTAAATTTGTTCCTTAATTATCAACTATATAATAATAGCAGAAACAAACCAAAAAAAAAAAACCTTTCAACATAAGAGTAAGACATTGCACATCTACATGTATTTTCATCTCTCCTTCCGTGATTACGGATTTAGGGTTGAGTCTCATTATATACATTTTATAAATAAATGTGAAGAGTTTTCTATTAATACTGTGGAGTTAATATCAAAACCGCGTATATATTATTCGAGTCTTGAATTCTTTGCTGACACATAGAAAGAAAAAGAGTCAAGCTTGACTAATAGCTGCGTTGATGGCGGATCCAACACGTGTTTTAGTCAATCCAAGAACGTGTGTGACTGTGTTTGCTTAGTGTCAACCAACCTTAACTCGACACTTGATTAGATTTTTTTTATTTTTTTTTTTGAAAGAACACTTGATTAGAATTAAACACCCACTAATGAGTAGATTTACTTGTCAAACACACACTAATTATTTCGGCTACAAATATCAATAATAAAAATTAATAAATTAATTAAACTAGATTAACTGATTGATTGGTGATTCAAAAACTAAACTGTTGGATAAACAGTTGATTAAACTAATTTGATGTGATAGATAGATAGATAGATGGGTCATGAACCAAGATCATCATCAGTTTTTTAAAATCTTGCTAACAATTAAATTAAGTCAAACAATTCTAACCATTTAAGTGTTGTCAACTAGTATATATATATATATATAATTCTTGGTTGACTACATCTCAAAGTCATCAAGCAATTTGGACGGTCCAGATTGGTGGATTTTTTATTTTATTTTATTTTTTTACTTTCTCATTTCATCAATCAAAGCTATATTCTTACGGAAATCTCGATCCATCGAAATAACTTATCTCTTTAAGAACAACAATTAGTCAAAAACAATCAATATTTTTTGAGTAATGCTATATTGCTCAAATCTGGTGCGATCCATCGAAATAACTTATCTCTTTAAGAACAACAATTAGTCAAAAACAATCAATATTTTTTGAGTAATGCTATATTGCTCAAATCTGGTGCCTAAATGATGTGGTAACACTGTAGACCATTCATTTAAATTGTATTAAATTTTCATGATTTAAATTAATAGTCTACAATGTTGCCACATTATTTGGGCATCAGAATTTTATACCAAATTTGGATCATGTAGCATTACTCATATAATTTTTTTAAAAAAATATCTCAAATTAATATGAATGTTTTCAAATTAATATGAATGTTTTCACCAATCAAAGCTATATTCTTACAAAAATCTCGATCCATCGAAATAACTTATCTCTTTAAGAACAACAATTAGTCAAAAACAATCAATATTTTTTTTTAAATATCTCAAATTAATATGAATGTTTTCAAGCCACGAAAATAGGATAAGTTTTCTTTTTAAAATTGATATGCCACTATTAATGATTTTTATATATAGTATCAATATATATTAATCATTTAATTGAAATCTAATAAAAAATTTATATTCACTTAATCTACGCAAACTTTCTAGTCTTTATGTTTTTATTATATATATATATTAGTTTATTAGGATAATCTAACGAGATTAATCACTATTAGCATTAATCACTTTCGTATTTTAAAATTAATTACCATATATACATTGAGAGATTGGGTTGTGAACTAATTCTCAAATCCGTATATATACATAGCACATGAATAATTGTTATGTCAAGTGGTAAACGGAGGCGGTAACTTATAAAAACATATTATATATATATATATATATAGTTGTTTAGGCTATCCAAGAAATAGGACATGCCAAATTAATATTTTTGAAAACCCAAATGACAACTTATAAATGATATATAGCTAGCTCTATATCAAGGAAGCTAGCTAGCTAGCAAATTAAAACAAATTGATTGCCTACCACTTGATGAATACCATCATTTTTTTTTTTTTTTTTTTATCAATAATACTACTTTGTCTAAATTTGGTGTCCAAATCTGGTGTCAAATGATGTAGCAACAATATAATCCATTCATTGAAATTGTATTATATTTATGTAATTTAAATGAATGAATTAGAATATTGCAACATCATTTATGCATCGGATTTGGACATTAAATTTAGATAAAGTAGCATTTTTCTTCTTTTTTTTCATCAAAGAAGAGGAAAAGTCAAAATTAATAAAAAAGATTGGATTGCCATTTCATCAACTTTTTTTTTTTTTTTCCATATCAATTCACATGTAAATTTAATTCATATTCATCATTTATTTATTAAAAACAACTATAATATACTACTAGCGAATATCAGCGTAGCTCAACTAATATATGGAAGAGCTTGGGGTTTAGGCAAATAACTCTCAGGTCAGCGGTTTGAATCCCACAAATGTCGAAAACTTTCAATACATAATCCCATATTAATAGATATTATAAAATAATAATAATAATAATAATAACTATAATATACTAGTATATATAGCCGTTTCTTCCCACTCATTATACACTACTCTTGCTATACAAACAAAACAAAAAAAAAAAAAAAAACAACTAAGATTTCCACTAAGTTTCTAATATTTTTGTATATAATAATAATTTGACAACTTTTTGAAAGTTGGTTCCCTAGTGGGATAGAGTTTTTATGGATAAAAATGTTTTAAAATATATGAAAATTACTTAAAATATTATTTTTGGAAGGGCAGATCCACAGTTTCTTGTTCTAGTAAGATCTTTATAAATTATACTAATTGATGGTTTAATTAGTGGCAATATAATATATATATTTAACTTTGCTTTATACATTATAATCAAGAAGATTAATTGATTATTATAATTTAATGAATTTTTAATGGAAGTCTAAACTTGCTTTAATTTTATGATGATCATGAAAACAAATGTCAAATGTAGAATTCTCATATCTTGGGAACTTGCCTTAATTCTTGTTATCCTTACCAACTCCCTGCTCCTACCTCATCACCTCTCTAATAATGGATACTTTCTTTGATATTTATATTATAAATGTTTTTTTTTTTTTAATTTAATGCAATTTAAAAATAATTTCATATTAAGCATTATTGTTTGGTAAGTATCACTTTTTTTGTAAGGAATATTTGACAACAATACTTTTTTTTCTTTAAAAAAAAAATAAAAAAAAAATTATGCTATTGGTTTTGTAAGAACACATGGAAACACTTAATTTTTAATCCAAATTTGATAGTTCTTATATTAAAACAATGCAAGTACTATGAAATACATATATACAAATGTAAATATCCTTTCAAAAAAAAAAAGGATACAAATGTAAATAAATTTTTGGAATTTTTTTAAACAATTATAATCATCGAATTAATTTACTCTAAAATTATAAAATTTACTAATTATTACAAAAAAAAAAAAAAACCTTTAATTATTAAATTTATTTTTCCATTTCCATTGACTATGTCGATTAATTGAAGGGAAATTTAATGTTGTGCCATGTAACACCATCTCTCTTGTCGTTGACTTTTGTATGAGTCCCCTCAATTAAAAATTGCATTCCTCTAATTTTCAACCATTAAAAAAATGTTAAAAAAAAAAATAACGATAATAATATAATTGTGTGTCTCATATTTCAAGAGGATGATGAGTGAATATACAAATTGACTATATTTATATATAGCTAGTGGGCATGTGTCTTGTCACCCAAATTAGTCTATCAAAGCCTTTGATGGAGTTTGACTTTTATTTCTTGATTCTTGACTCTCTTTGATGAAACATTCCTTGTAGTCCATCAACTGGTTTTTAATTGGACCCACTTATCATCACAATCACATAAAAAATACTTGTTAATTCTTTTATTAATCTTTACAATATTTGAAGACTTTGGTTGAAATTCAATTCATTGCTTTGTGTGTTGTTAATTTGTCCTTTTGTGCACTAATTTTTTTGTTTTTACTTTTTTTATTTATTTATTTGATTTTTATATATTTATATTACATGTTATGAATGATTTTGGTCGGTGAATTATTATTCCTTTGTCATGTAGCTCCATCATGCTACAATTATTGATGTGGGGGAAATTTATCTATTGAAGGGAAATTTCATACTATTTGTTCTTGAGTTTTTGTGCAATTATTATGAGTATTATTAAAAATAATATCTTTATATATTTATATATATATATATACAATTAATCGGTTTTTGTCTTATTGGGACGAACTGATTTTATTTTATATTAACTATTGAATTCATATACTTCAACTTAATCAAAGTCTTTTTAAACTTGATCAATAACTCACAAATCTCATTCTAATTTTAAAAGTTCAATCTGGTCTTGAAAAGAAAAAAACGTAAAAATAATAGTTATCATGCTATATGCCTATATATATAGTACTTTATTTTATGTCATTTTAATTTAGTTTTCCTTTTCATAAAAGAAGAAACATTAAGGTTTTGTTGGTAGAATCAAACATAGATCATGTGTACATTTCCAAACAAAATAAATGTTAATTAATTACATCTCTTTTTTTATTAAAAAAAAAAAGTATGTTAATTAATTCTATTGTTAATTTGATTTTTTTTTTCTCTAATCTGCGACAGGATTTAATCTATAACAAATTACATATTATTTTAATTGTCAAAATAGTAATTCCTATTCAGGTCATTTGAATCTAAAACTGTATTTACACCATCGTCATTTAGGTAAATATATTTTTTTTCATTCTTTTTTTTCTTTAAGAGAGTAATTTTTCAAAAGCATTATCGTTTCATAGTGTTTCAACAAATAAAGATAAAGTTTTATTTTTGGGTCCGAAAAATCATATAATATATAAAGAAAAAACACTTATAGTCAAGCCAATACCATTTCTAAAGGAAAAAAAAATAGCATTCTTACTACATTTCTAATTATTTCCTAATTAATAACTTTTCTATCTATTCCAATGAAATATTAACATATTCAAAGGAAAAAAAAAAAGAAAAGAGAAGTTTATTATTATAACTGAATTGTAACTCATTAATCATTATTATCAAACCCAAAATCATCCCGAAAAATCATCTGTAGAACACAACATTAACAAGCTAGTCACGTGTACAAGCTTTTAGGCAAACAAGTGCACAGCATGACTTCATTTTTACATCATTTAAAAAGTATATATATATAATGTGTAAATAATTATTATTTATCATTATAGTATATATGAATGAATGATAAATAATTTGAAGAAAAGCAAAGCATATATATAAAAGCAATGAGTTATTTTAAAGGTTTCATGATTGTAACAGGAATATCAGAAAATCCAATGGACCTACTCCTTCCTATTTCTTTTCTTCTCTTGTCATCATTCATGTTTCTGTTCTCACCATTTTTTTTTTAAAAGAAAAAAAAACTTCTCAAATGATTTTAGCATGTGAATTGTCTGCGAAACCTAGATAATTAATTATTGTGATCTCGGTAATTTTTGAAATATGAATAATTTGTTTTGAAACTTCGATGACGACAATTGGTTTCACAACTTCTTATCGCTTTTTCCTTTTCATATAAAAATGATAAAATACAAGTCTATTTAAAACAAGAAACTTTATTTCAAGTGATTTTTTGTTTGGTTATAGATTATTGTTTGTAAGTGTCTTTTTTAATTTTTGAGAAATTCTTTTATGTTTACTGAAAAAAAAAGTAGAGTTCAATCGTTTTTTTTTTTCGAATATAGATTTGAGTTGCAATATTTGCACCCATCAAAAACTGTATATGCATCCCTTTTTATATGAACACCCCATTAGTTTTGTGAAAAAACTTATATCTTGTAAACAAACCCTACACGTTACCAAATATGTCTTTTTATTATTATTAATTTGAAAAAAAAAAAACTATATTATAAATAAATAAATTATAAATAATTAAAATGAAAAACAAAATGAGAGGAGCCACACCTAGATTTGGAAGAAGGCCACGGGCAGCTGTATTCTTCATCCTTTTAGATTTAGTTTGGCATTGCTATACTGTGGGAAGAATTGCTTTTGGATTTGATGTAAGAATAATCAATTGAGTATTTGATAAACTGATTTTTAAAAATGTTGTGACCGTACAAAATTACTATAAATGAAACAAATGCATATTAAAGTTTATTTTTGTGTGACCAAAAACATGCTATCAAATAAATAATTAATTTGTTTTATTTTTGTGTGACCATAACACATTATTACATTTTTTATTTATTGCCACATATACTGCGAATATATCAAGAAAATCCTTTGAAAATAATTTGCTTTCATTATTGCTTCCATGCGAATTAGTTTTTTAAAAGCTACAAAATGTAGCTCCTCATTTTCTCATTTAGGAGAAGGCAATAATGACCTAAAGGACTTCATTGAAATTTTACCAAACACCCTAGTCTATACTCAGAATCACTTTTTGTTCCAAAAGCACCTCAAGAAGCAATACCAAACTAAGCCTTAGAGTATATCCAATGCAAGTGTGAATTGTGGAAAAAAAAAATGTCACATAGGTTAAATAGACAACCTATTAAAAAATGTATCTCTAATGCAGCTATACATATTCAACCTCATGCTATTGTGGCAAAAAAATTATTATACATTGTCAACATGACCATCTACTTTTAGACGATCTATTGCATATCTATTTATTCGGTTGACTTAGCAAGTATTTAAAATTGACATTAATTTTTCATCTATTTTTTTGTAAGGAAATAAAATATATATAAAAAAAAGGAAAAAATTGGGCATATCATTAAAATAAATGTGTTTTAAACAAAAACATTGGAAATCAAATTTTAAGTTGATTGTTTATTAAGTCTATCTTTATGCCACATATGATACAAGTGTCTTGATATTGTTGCAATGACAACGATTTATGGTATGCAGGTCACGTTTGCATTGGAGATAATTTTAGAATTAGTCTTTCTCTCAAGTCTTCGATATATGTTTTCTGTTTTTTCTTTATTTATTTTCTTTTCTTTTCTTTTAAAAAATATACTTTATTTTATTCCTCATTATATTTAGTTTAGTCGGTAAAAAAAAAAATGTTTTGTTTAAAATAACAATAATTTAGTATAAGGTAACGTTAAAATTTTCAAATTTTATAAATTTTGGGTGTACATACCATTTTAGAGGGGTACAAATATTGACACCATAGATTAATAAAATATTGATCAAACCACTCTCAAAGGCACAAAATAGGTACACAAGTCGGCCCATTTTGGGGCTCTACCCACTTTAAAGCCCAAATTGAAAATTCAGAACATTTTTATCGCTTACTAAGTTAACTCAAGACATGTACGGGCATGTAACAACGCAGACCTACCAAGTAAATATTGTCTATTGTAGGCTTATCGTACGCCTCCTTCATCCTCACAAATTTGTTTTAGATCATGGGCTTTGAATCTCACTCGCTAGCTATGTGAGGACAGGGCACGTCACAAATCAACTCAGAACCTCATATATCACTTCTCGAGTTAGCTCGTGATGTGCTCGGACACATCACGAGTCAACCCGTGACTCGCCGACTCGGCGATTGACTCATATAGTATAATCACACGTCACAGGTCCAGCTTTATGGGCCTGACATGTTTTAATAGGCTCAAACCCAATAGCTTGAATTCCTTTGGGCTCAGCCTGCAAAATGAACTTTGAGTTTGAGGTAATATTGGGGTGCAATTAGCAAGTCTCTTGTTCAAACAATTTTTTTATACTAATATATTTACAAAAACAAAAACAAGCAAACAAACAAACCGCTTGTGATTTGTGAACCCGAAATTCTGACAAGTTGAGGCTATGGATCTTCTCTGCAATGCCGACCCGAAGCACCACCCTGACCCTTTTCATGCTCTGCCGTGCCTCAAACTACAGTTCCGGGATCTGTTTCCAAACGAAGCTCCGGTTGCCGACAGACACATTTCGAAGAGAAAGCGAGCCGCAGAACTCACAGTTTCGGGTGGCCCAACAGTTCCGGACCCGAGCCCCAGCAAAGACCACCCGGATCCACCACCAGTTGTTGTCACTCCACCAAGTAATTCGCTTTCTTCCTCACATTATGCTCCAAGCAAAGAGTAAAATACTATATTTGACACATTAATTTAGTATTGTACTCCAAGCACAATCCTATTTAAAATGCTATTTTTATTATTTTATTAATTAAAATTATAAAAGTAAACATTTACCATTAATACATTCATTATTTTTTTTAATACTCCAATGCAAAGTTCCATTCATGCATTCATTATTTCATTTAATATATATATATAATGGTATTTTCGTAATTAAAAAAAGAGCATTTATTGCTGTGTCAAATTTGGCATATGCTATATTGTGTGTCAAAATTGACACACAATATAGCATATGTCAAATTTGGCACTGCATTGGAGGATGATTTTTTACACATTGTGCTAAATTTTAGCATTGGCACAGTTATTTGGCACAACATTGGAGATGCTCTAATTATAGGTTTTGATGGAAATTGCGATTTGCGAATTTTGAAAATATCATTGAAAATTTCGATACATTTTTAAAAAAAAAAAAAAAAAATTAACTTATAAGATAGTAGATGGATGAGACTTGAGAGAATGTCATTAGAATTTCAAAGATGAAAGATTTTATATAATGATTGACAATTTCTTATGTGTAAACTGTTTGTTTAAATAAGAAAGTAAATATCGATGCTTTGATTGAAATATCTTATATTTTGAGGATATAGACGATATTTCGATATTTCAATCGAAATTCCTAACATCGGTTTTCTTGGTTTGCTGTTTTGCTTACTTATCCATTGTTTTTCAGGTGCGACAGTCGCCCTCGTCCCATCTCATATGGGACCTCTTGTCGGGGATACGCGAGAGTCAGGGTTATCTCCGTTGATTGCTGCTTATTGTTGCCGCATAGCAGAAGTGATTGCTCCAGTAGAGGACAACCTCATAGAAGGTCCCCTATCTGACTTGCTCTCATCGGAGTCATCCTCATCGACTGCTGGTTATAGTCGTGGCGTGGTAGAAGTGATTGTTCCATAAGAGAACAAGCTCATGGAAGGCTCTCTATCTGACTTGCTCTCGAAGGTATTAAGTTGTTTGATTGTCTATTTCTGATGTGAATGTGTATTCATATACCTAATATTTTTATTCCCACCTTGCGATTGTATAGGCTAGTTATTTGTCATATCGTTTGAGTGATGCTTTCCCGAAAGTGATTAATGAGCGTAATGACTTGAAAGAGAAGTTTTCCACAGCTTGTAGTAAGATTCAACTGTTGAATCTACCCAACAGGACTTGTCGACATATCAAGATGAATACTATATGGCCGCACATAAATGGCATCTCTTGAGAAACGGGGACTGGAAAAAACTTTGAATGAGGCTAAGGTAGACAACGTGAAGCTGGAGGCGAAAGTTATAAGGCTAGAGAAGTTGCTGGTGAGGAAAAAGCACGCATAGGCACCGCATACATGAAAGGGTACAGGATGGCGCAATTGGAGATCAAGAGGAGATATCCCAATTATAACTTCGGGTGGATGAAATTCCTGCTTATAGAAGATTTGACATGTGACAACAAGGAGGACACGAAAGATGAGGACGAGGGAAGCGATAGCAATGACGATGAGGCAAGTGCCGAATGAGTCATTCACTTTCATGCCTTGATTAGCTTAATTATGTAGCAATATAATGTACTTTTATGTATTGTCGTTGTATTAGCATTTGTACTTTGTATTGGCCCCTTGGACCGTGTATGCACCTTGGCTACACCAATTTTGTACCCCGGACCAATTTCTACGCTATTTATATAATATCGGCTATTATGTTAGCAACCTTGGTCCTTGGACGCTTACAGGAAAAATATAACCAACTACCTTGGACGTATTCGAAAGAAATCTAAAAAGCTTATGGCTCAACAGTTACCGTTAGGCCATGTATGATCCAAGAGCTCCACCAACACCGGATTGGGATGGTCCCAACTCCCATGTTGCCTGATTATATATTTTTCACTGACATCCTTCACCTCATAGGTTAAGTTGTTGGCTTATGATTATACATTCCTATGTTGTCCATTGGAATTTGGTCTGGACCCTCCCAATTTGGCCCCATATCCCCCTGCCATGGGATCCGAGTGATTTGCCAAGGAAGAATAGGAGTTGAGAAGTCAATACCTAACTACTCACAAAATCAACCTTTGAACTTGATTTTATCTAAATGCTTGCTAATTGCTATTGTCCATAACAATTAGACGTGGGATTCCAAATGAAATGGGACATTCACATCCACACCCACCTTTAAGAAGTTGTGAGTTTGAGTCGTGCTTTCTTTCCAAATCTCAGAATATTATATTTAAAAAAAATAAAAATGAAATTGATCGTTTTCTTTTCACTTATGGTTACAAGTGGTTTGATCTCTTCCTATTTGGTTTACTAGTCGGTTGAAACTATTGCGAACTTTACACCTCCTTCATCGGATGGAAATAAGCAAACCAAAGCGCTTAATATCATATTATCATGACAAAAAGCTCTTATTAGATTATGCGTTTTGAAAGCACATAATCTCGCACATTTTTTTGTAGGATATTTAAAATAGCTATCAACAGCTAGGGATCCTGTGCAGGAAATTCCGCACCTAATATTTTTCTTGAGGAGTGCTAGAATTACTCTCTCAACTCACTCTCTCAACCCACTCTCTCTTTTCCTTTTGACACTTGTCTATTATTTACTTTTTAAAAATAAATTTTAGGGCCATCATTAATGAATTTTGTTTACTTGTTATTTACAATTCAAACCATCATATCTTCCCAAATTACCCTTTTTCTTTACACCTAATTGTCATAGTCATTTTCTTAAATATTATTATTATTATTATTATTATTATTTTATATACCACTTTTTTATTTTCTAAAACATCATAACAAATAAAATTTATATTTGAAAAATTACCGTTTTTGTCTATATTATCATAAGTTCATCATATTTTATAAAATGATTATTTTTACGCAATTTGAAAAATATAGTTAAAAAATATAGTTAAAAAATAATAATTAAAATTTCATTAATAATATCAAAACTCAAATATACTAAAAAATGCAAGATGCTAATGTTTATTGTATTTTAATAACTTAGATATTGTTAATAATATATTTGCCATTTGAAAAAAATAAATATAAAATAAATTTAATAAATATTATCCAACCCATTTTACCTTTGAAGATTTTTGCCCACATAATTGGAAATGACAATTTAGTGTAAAAACGGTAATTTGGGAAGACATGGATGATTTGATTTTAAATAACATGTAAAAAAATAATTCATTAATTATGGCTTTAAAATTTATTTCTAAGAAGTCAACATAGGACAAGTGTCAAAATGAGAAGAGAAAGTGGGTTAGAGAGTGAGTTGAGAGAGTGTATCTAGCACTCATCTAATATTATATGATAAATTAATTACTTATTTATCAAATAGATGAAAAATATATATATATATATATTAATAATATTAAATAGATGCCACGTGTCGCTTCCAGGAAAAGTAGCTATATATATACACATGATTATATACGATTATAATATAATAAATTAACTACTTAATATCAAATAGATAAAAATAATAATAACAACATTAAATAGATGCCACATAATCGCTTCCATATGAAAGTAGCTATTTTTATATTATATAATATGATTAATTACTTAATATCAAATAGATGAAAAAATAATAATAATAACATTAAATAGATAACGCATGTCGCTTCAACATGAAAAATAGATATTTTTATATAATATGATGTTATATAATAGTGAATGTTCACCAATTCATGGAAGTAACTTCCATCCTTTTGTATTCTTACTTGCTCCATTGTCATGATCAATTTTATTATTCATTATGTTGTAATTTTTAAATACTTAATGTAATGTGTGATTGTGATTATGTTGTAATTTTATTATTCATTATGTTGTAATTCATAAAGGGCATGAAGTTTGATGACATAATTAATTTTGTTGAGTTCTTAGGGCATCTTCAAAAGACTCTTCTATTTTTACTCTTCAAATGTCTATTTGCTTATCTATGTGGCAATTTGAAGAGACATTTGAAGAGTGAAAAAAGAGAAGCCCCTCCAAAAGACTATTCAATTAGAAATAAGTTTATATTATTTTAATGAGTCCCCCGCGCCCCCCCCCCCCCAAACAAATCTAATTACCCTCCATTTTTTTCAAGTTAGATATAATAATATGTTATTAATTAAAAAGATAAAAAAAATATAGATGTCAAATATTAATGATGATATGATATAAAAAATAATATAATAATAATTGAAGAGGGAGAAGTTGCTCTTCAATATTGAAGAGAGAGAAGTAAAATCTTATTTGAAGAATCTCATTTGAAGAGTCTGTTGAAACCAAATATGTTGATGTGGCTCTTTTGACTTTAACAAATATCTCATTTGAAAAGTCTTTTGAAGATGCTCTTATGGAATTGTTTTCGACACTTGACTAATGAAGATTTGACTCTGGTTTGTGTTATTATGTGGCGTGTCTGGTTTTTACGCAATTTCTTGGTCCATGGATCGAGTCCTCTAGGAAGGGAGTTTGTTTACGAATGGTCTTCAGAATTTCTAGAAGGATACCAAGCTGCTATTGTTGAAGTTAGGTCCCTTCTAGTATTGGTGGAGCCGAGTGCTATTAAATGGAAGCCTTCGTTAGAGGGCTTCTACAAGGTTAACTGCGATGAGACCATTGAGGCTCGAAATCATGTTGTTGGTTGGGTTTACCATTCGTAATCACTTGGGTCAGGTTATGGTTGCTGGTGCGTAGCATGTGGAAGCTTGTGTTTTTTGCCTTTGATTACAGAAGCAATGGTTGTGTTATATGCCATAAACTTTGCGGTTGATACAGGCCTGTTTCCGTTCGTCGTTAAGTTGGATGCGCTTGGAGTGGTAAGCCTAATTAATGAGGGGTGCCCACCGCTTGCTGATATTAGGTTGGTTATTGGTGATGTTTTCACTCGCTTGCGGGCTTTTCCGAATTGTTCTATTTGTTTATGCTTCTATGAAGGCAAATTATGTTGCCCATACCCTTTCCAAAATGGCAGTCAAGATTGCGGCAGACTAGTTTTGGATCGAGGATTACCTTCCATGTGTGGAGAGGTTTTTGCCGGATGATTATCCGGCTTTGTGAGTTTCTTTGGTTGGTTTAATATTATCATTTCTTTTCAAAAAAAAATTAAAATTTTAAAAAAATAAAGAGCTCTTCCATTTGTATTTGATACACTCTTGATGAGAAGTCTTGAGGAATAAAACAATATATATTTCTCTTGGGCTATTCTTTCTCTCTTCTTATATTTTAAGTTTATGTTTTTTGTTCTTGTTTCTTTTAATTGTTTCATAAGTCATTATCGGCACGAGTCTCTAACCATTTGTTTTTAGTTTTATATTTGAAAGTTTATTGTTTAGAGACAAGATATCATATGATCAGCATTCGATATGTGAATAAAGTCAATTTCTTAATAAGATCAAGCTCTTCACAAATTGTAAAGTATTCTTAGTTTATTATTTTGGTTATAATTATTATTTCTATTGTTCTCCGCTTTGTTTTTGTTTACAAAATTTATTTGTGTTGTCAAGAAATAAAATAATAAGTAATTAATTAATGGGAAATTATCATATCTTCCCCCTGAGGTTTTCTATATTAGATAAACTAGTCTATCTAGTTTCAATAATAGTCAATCAATCCTCTATAACCCAAACTATTAGTCTTTTTACCCCTTAGGGTTTGAGCCTTAGACTTTGAGGTTAAAACTAGAAACCTTAACCAACTAAGCAATTGAAGGTGTGTTGATTTAAATGTATATATATATAGTTATATACTGTAATTTGTTTAAAATAATTTAAATTTATTTATATAATTTAAAATAAACTCATATATATAATTTAAAATGAACTCGCATTTAATAATATATAATAACAGATTTATGAAAAAAAAAATTATAAAAAAAAAAAAAGAAAAGGAAAAAAATTCTAAAAAAGGAAAATTTATTATTATTATTTTTCATTCTTTTTTTTTTTTTAATTTTTTCCCTTTTCAATTTATTGGCTTTGATTTTCTGGGGTGTTTTTTTTTATCAAATTCAAAAAACATATTTTTTGAAAAGGAAATTTTTTTTAAAAAAAAAAATTATAGGCTTTGATTTTCCAAATTTTCTAGGTTTCCTTTTATTTACTTATTTCCTTTTTCTTTTACTTTTTCATAAAACTGATTTTATGTATTATTATTAAATACTGGTGTAATAGCACAGACTTGTTTTAAAGGAAAATAAAATATGTTATGTAATAAAAAAAAAAAAAAACCGGCAAATATTGATAGCTATTAGTACTTTCGATGCGACAATATTCATAACCAATACTAAAAAAAACTTGTTAGAGATCACTTTTAAAATGATATAAATATATAAAGAGATAGGTTTTAAAAACGATCTTTATTCACGAGATCTTAAAAAATCATTTTTTAAAAATGATCTATATTTATGATATTAATTATCATATATTAGTAATACACACTATGTTTGGTTAGAAGGAATTGGAGAGAAAGGAAAGGAAAGGATTTGGTGGGATTTCTAATTTCTTGTTTGGATGGTTAAATGAAGGGGAAAGAAAAGGAAATGAAAGGAAATTGGGGGAATAATTTCTTTATATTTTACACTCTTTGGTTTTCATCCAAATTTGGGAGGAAAGACAGAGAAAGGAATCCACCATTAATAATTTTTTTTAAATCCAAAAAATAACCCTATATATTGTTGGCATTCATATTGTTAAAAGAAGAATATTTTTGTACATAAAATAATATCTAATCATTAATAGGAAATTGTTTTTTTTTTTTTTTCACAAAAGATTAAAATAGGAAATTAATTAATAATTATTAGTGGGTGTACTTACAAACGATTTAGTCTTATTGGTAATTTTACTTAAGGGTATTATTATATTTTTAAAAACATACTAATTTAGGGTGTATATACAGTTTTTGAAGGGTACAAATATCGTTACTCTAATCTTTATCGTGCCCGGCACGGCACGGCACAACCCTTTTAACCGGCTAGGCCTTAATGGGTCGGGCCGGCATGAAATGACAACATTAGTTGGGAGCTCTATTTATAAGTATATAACTAGACAAGTATATTTCTTATTTATTTTAGTTTCACTCAAGGAAGAAGAAATTGATCAATCCACTGGCTAATTAACTTACTATTTTGGCATGGGCTTATTAAAATTGATTAATTTTTTTTTACTTGGAAAAGGTTTTACGGTCGGTGGGGCTGAATTATTGTTATATTTAACAATTTTTTTTTTTTTATAAAAAAATCTCATGTTTATATAGAGTCCATTGACATGTGATTGACATCAAACAAATAGTAAAGTATCTCACTTTTTATATAGAATCAATTGACATATATGATAGAAAATCTTCAATGCACCCGGTGTATCTAACCACCGGAGAACATACATGTAGTACAAAAATCACGTGTCACTCTCATGGCCAGGTTCACTACTCGATAGTAGATTTCCTCTGCATGAAGACTTTACCTTATTGAGAGTTGAATACCGATAAATGAAATAATTATACAGCAATCAATAATTTAATATATATATATATATTGTAATTTATACACACGTCATCAACAATAAAAACATGGATTAATATCATTATTATGAAACTAATTTAATACGTGTGTTTAGCTGCTAATATCTTGTTGACTCAAAGGACAGTTAACTGCACTTGACATGTAAATGCGAGTACATGTTGAGTGGTACGTGTGTCCGTATGGTGGTAAAGAAACTAGAGACTCCCCAAGCATGAACTTGTGCTGACAGAATATGTACTTGGGTTCTTGATATCACAGTAACAAAATGGCTTTGAACCTGAAACTTGGAACGTTGTCAAGAACCATAAGATCAGCGGACACCATCCCAATATCTCCAGAATCGGTTCTCGGACTAGGCCTAGATGACCTACAGCAGAAGAACCACACAAGGAATGGGACAATGAAGCTGATGATTAAAACGCCTGCAAAAATGAATGATTATTCTTATCCATCAAAGCATGATCTGGTGGATTAATAGGTAAAAATGGGAACGTGGAGTTGTTATCCGCCACAGAGAGAAAAAAGAGAGACACGGGTGGGAATGTGGAGGGTGTAAGGTTGTTGCTTAACTTGAAGTTCGATATGTTGAGTACTCTTTCTTTCAAACACAGAGGATGAAGAGAGAGAAGAAGAAAGAGAGAACGGTGGGGAATTGGGGATTTTGATGATCGAATGGATGCTGATCGCTGAAGAAGATGTTAAATCTCAAGCTCTAGGATCTCGTCTCCTGCTGGGAGCTCTATTTGTAACCAGACAATTAAATTTATTTATTTATTTTTGTTTCATTTAAGGAAGAAGAAATTGAATCCTCTAGCTAATTAACTTACTATTTTGGCATGGGCTTATTAAATAAATAAAAAATAAAATTAAAAATAAAAAACTCATCATTGACTATTAGTAGAGGCTTATTTTAAATCCACCATAACCGATAATATTTTGTCTTTTGATTCAGCAACAAATTTTGTTCCAAAGGTGTGCAATTTTTCTTTGATAGACATATCATCGTATTTTTGCCATATATATTACTATTATTGAAATTATGTTGCTTACGTGGTAAAAGTATAGTGATGTGTATTAGTATGTTATAAATATGCTACTATTGTCGTAAAAGTGCCAAAAACTTTTATTAAATTGTGACAATTTTAATAATACATATATGCAGAGTGTGGATTAAATATGTCAAAAGTAACTTCATGTATTTTGTCGCCAAAATAAAACTATAAAAAGTGACCATAAAATTTAAAATGCCTACAAAAATTATTTGCAAAAGAACATTCCTATCCAACAAAGCATGATCCGGTGGATCAATGGGTAAATATGGGAATATGGAATTGTTATAGCGTTATAGAGTATAGACCATTGAGAGAAAAAAAGAGACACATGTGGGGCCGGGGAAAACCCAATAGAAGATCACTCAGTGTTCAAATCTCTAAACATAACCAACGGTGTCTTGGTCTAGTGGTGCCAGGGGCTAGACTTGGAAGGGCGAACTGCGGTTCGATCCCCCGCAAGACCGTTGGGAGGAGCTTAACACCTTCACCCCGGGACCCGCTCCGAAAACCGGATTAGTCGACCCAGTGGGGCTCGGAAACCGGTTGGGAAATAACCCTAAACAAAAAATCTCTAAACATAGTTGTACAGTAGTATGGTACGATATGGTACGGTACGGCACGGCACGGCACGGCACGACATGACATAGTATTCTTATATTTTTATTTTCGTTCCAGAGCAGCACAATGGCGGCTCTTCAAGAAGCTGCAGTGGCTTATTTGTAAAAAGATAATTTTTATAGTAAATCTTTTTTTTTTTTTTTTTTATACAAGCACCAATAAAATCTTTAGTTGCTTTTATTTATATATTTATTTTTATAAAAAAAAATAAAAATTATGAAATCACCCATTAGTAGAACACACTATCATCATCATTAAAAGTTATTTTTGTTGTTTAGTTTCATATTTGATATAATTAGAATTATTTATATATATTTTATTTATTTATATGTTTATTTGTTCATGTCTATTTCTACCTATTTCAATTTCTATTTTTATTTTTATTTTTTATTTGTTCCATAATTATTCTTAATTTGGAAAGACAATTACACCCTTAATATATTTCAAAATTACACAAAAGATACAAATGAAATATTAGGTAAAAAGGTGAAAATGCCTTTTTGTTAATTGAAATAGGGATGTTATTGAATTTTTAAATGTAATTTGTTATTCCACTTTTACTTTATTTTTTTATTTTATATAATTTCTATTACCTATCTTTTATCCCAACAAGTTCCCAAATTACTAAATACAAAATAAACTGAATGAGGGGTTAAAATGTCATTTGTGCTCTGTTCACTTTGTTTTATGTTTTATAATTTTATAGTTTTATGTTCGCTTTGATGGTGGTGGGTGTGTGTACAGAGCAGGAGGATTAAAATAAGGTTAATTATATTATGTAGGGATGGCAAAATTCCCCGTGGGGATGGGGCCCCGCGGGGACCCGCACTTTTTGGGTGGGGATGAGTTTCAATTTGGTGGGGATGGGGCGGGGATGGGGATAGATAGTATAACCCGCAATGGGTATGGGGTGGGGATGGGTTTTATACTCCCCGCCCCGCTTAGCCCCGCCCCGCTTAAAATAATACTTAGTTAAACTACGTAGTTTCAAAGAAAATTTTGATTTCGTACTTTATGTTTATGCTTGAAAATGATTGAATTACTTGTGAGAATTATGTTTATGAGATTTTTTTTAATAGTTTCTTGGAATTATTTACTACTTTATATATTATATCATATTCAATGGTTATATATTTATTATTTAAATAAAAAATATATATAAATGGGGTAAATGGGTGGGGATGGGGAAAGCACTCCCCATTGTACCCCGCCCCGCACCGGCCCGCTCCATCTTTGGTGGGGTTTTATGAGGGGATGGGTTTTCAAAAAATAAATGGGGTGGGGTATGGGAAAGGCCACCCCGCCCCGAACCCGCCCCATTGCCATCCCTAATATTATGATGTGATAATGAATAATGACTTCCATTTTTAGACCCATTTCAATTTGTTTGAAAGTGAAAAGACATTTTTAACCTTCAATGATTCAAATTTACCATCAACATTTAGAAAAGTTATGGAAATGAATAGAGTAGCATTTTGAAATTACAAAACCAACCTTCAACCAATAAGATCCTTAGTATACTAAAATTTAATGGTAGCTTTTGGTGGGTATAAACGGACTACATTTGTTGTTGGATTTGGCTTTACGTTGGTGTGATCATGGATTAATTTTGATTTTTTTTTTTTTTTTTTATACATATTGATATATTTTTTTTTCTATGAATTATATTTTTGGATGGCTTTGAGCTTTCATAAATTTCAAAGCTTGAGATAATTTTAGAGGTGGCACCGGTTCGGTTTGGTTCCGGGTTCGGTTTCAAACCGCCGGTTTCGGTTTTTAGGCGGTTTCGGTTTTTAGACCACCTAAAACCTAAAAACCGAAACCGAAACCGGAAAAACCGATTTGCTACCGGTTTCAAACTGCAGGTTTGGCGGTTTCGGTTTCGGTTTCAAAACCGGCGGTTTGGGTACGGTTTCGGTTTTGGGCAGTTTTTCAAAAAAAAAAAAAAATCAAAAAGTGCCACGTGTCAACTTCTGATTGGTTGATTTATTATTATTATTTTTTTTTTTATAAACCCCCGGTTTCGGACGGTTTGGAGGAATCCCAAACCGGAACCGGAACCGGAACCAGAACCACCGGTTTCCAAACTGGCGGTTTTGGTTCTGGTTTTGGTTTGGCCAATCTGGTTCCGGTTAAACCGCGGACAAAACCGACGGTTTAACCGAACCGTGGTCAACTCTAGATAATTTGTTGGATTCCTCACAAATCATAATTGGGTATTCTATTTTCTCAATTTCTTTGTTGATGAACTTTGGTAAGACTTTCTTATATGTAAGTTGATGCTGAGATGAAAGTAAGTAGTTGGAAGTTGCCATTTACATATCTGGCTAAAAAAATAAAAAATAAAGCTTATATCTTTTATATATATATATATAATTATTTATAGTATTACAACTATTATATGTGCGCCCTTAAGCTTTTATCTTTTCTAATTCTCTCACATAAAAACATAAAAATAGATTAACACCTTATTTTGAAGTCAACAAGTTAATTATGATCCTATAATACACCATGGTTTGTGCTAATTAATAGACCTTGATTTGCATTAATCGTGTGCTTATTCTAGATTTAACAAGTTAATATCATGAGGAGTGCTAGAATCACTCTCTCAACTCACTCTCTCAACCACTCTCTCTTCTCCTTTTGGCACTTGTCTATTATTTACTTTTTAAAAATAAATTTTAGAGCCATCATTAATGAATTCTTTTTACTTGTTAGTTACAATTCAAACCATCATATCTTCCCAAATTACCCTTTTTCTTTACACCTAATTGTCATAGTCATTTTCTTAAATATTAATATTATTATTATTTTATATACCACTTTTTTATTTGAGAGAAAACCATAAATAGCCACATGAATTATTAAACTTTTGTTATTAACCACTTTTGAAATTTTAATTGTTAATAGCCACTTTTTTTAAATAATTTCAGTGTATGTCCATCAGTTACCAGAGTACCCCTGAAAATAGTTTTATTTTAAATCTCGAAGCAAACTTGAAATCATGGGTAAATTGAAATGTCCAAACTTGAAATCAGACCTAAATTGAAATATCAAAACTTGAAATCAGGCCCAAATTGAAATACCAAAACTTGAAATCTGGACTAAATTGCAATTTTCCCTTTCTTCTTCTTCCTCTTCTTCTTCCTTAAACATTAGGGTTTTTTTTTTTTTTTTCTTCCTTCCCTTTTCCTACAGATCAACTTGCCGGCAAAGAGGGATGGATTTCATCGCCGGCGAAGCAGCAACGGACGGCGAGGAGGCAGCGCACGACCGTGGCTCGTCCCCGTTGCCCACGCCTGGCCGTCGCACCAGCGACGAACCAGATGCCACCAGCGCCCACCATCGACGCTGCCGTGAAGCCCAGAAGGTCGCCGGCGCTCGGCGACACCTTCGCCGGCGCTCGGCGACCCTCAAAGCAAGCCGGCGAGGAGATCGGGGGAGAGAGAGAGCAGAAGAGAGAGAAAAAAAAAGAGAAAAGAGAGAGAGAGTGTGGGTTTGGGGACCCTATTTATATGAGGGTTTTCCAGTAATTTTACAAAAAAGTGGTTATTAATAAATAAAAGTTCGTTTGTGGTTAAAAACAAATATTCCCTAATATATGTGGTCAGTTTGTGTAATTTCCACTTTTTATTTTCTAAAACATCATAACAAATAAAATTTATATTCGAAAAATTATTGTTTTTGTCTATATTATCATAAACTCATCATATTTTACAAAATGATTATTTTTACGCAATTTAAAAAATATAGTTAAAAAATAATAATTAAAATTTCATTAATAATATCAAAACTCAAATATACTAAAAAATGCAAGATGCTAATGTTTATTATATTTTAATAACTTGGATATTGTTAATAATATTTTCCATTTGAAAAAAATAAATATAAAATAAATTTAATAAATATTATCCAACCCATTTTACCTATGAAGATTTTTACTCACATAATTGGAAATGATAATTTAGTATAAAAACAGTAATTTGGGAAGATGTGGATGATTTGATTTTAAAATGTAAAAAATAATTCATTAATTATAGCTTTAAAATTTATTTCTAAGAAGTCAACATAGGACAAGTGTCAAAATGAGAAGAGATAGTGTATCTAGCACTGCTCATTTTTCTTAACGTTAGATATCTCACATTTATATCACTTAAGCACGTTTGAATAACTTAAATGACTAAATTACCCTGTACAATACCTATATTCCCAAGCCAAAAGAGAGAGAGAGAACAGTTTGTGAACCCGAATTCTGACAAGTTCACTCCATGGATCTTCTCTGCAATGCATACTCCAACGACTCAGACGACGAACCCGAACCCGATTCCAAAACCCCCATATTTCCTGCATCAAAGCGACCCAGACCTGACTACTCGTATCCCCAAACAAACCACCACCATGTCCCTGTTCCCGCGCCGCCGCTCCCCAACCAACGGTACCGGGGTCTGCTTCAAAACGAAGCACCGGTTGCCGGCAGATACATATCGAAGAGAGAGCGAGCAGCAGCGCCACTCTCTGTTTCGGGTACCCCAATAGCTCCTGACCCGAGCCCCAGCAAAGATCACCCGGATCCCCCAGATGTTGTCACTCCACCAGGTAATTCACCTTCTTCCTCTCATTTTGTTTTTTAGTTACTGATCAGTGTAGCTTTACAGTGAAACCATTTTTGTATTAAAGTATTACTTTTTATTTATTTATTTATTTATTAAGTTTATTTCTTTAGTGCTTCATTGTTTGTTCATATTTTGTGAGTCTGCTTTGGGGTTGAATGCAATTTTCAGATACATAAAAATTTTGTGGAAGTATAATGGTTATGTGAATGTAGGCTAAGTGTATGTAAAGAACATATTTTGACTGGTATCAGTTGTTCATAACTTGAAGGTTTTTATTGGTATTGGTAAGTAAATATCGGTGTTGATAGATATATCGCCCTATCGGGTGTATAAATTTATGGAAATATAGGTGGAAGTATTGAAAATATCTCTAGAAATCTGATATTTCGATGAAATTTTGATGATTATTATGATATTTACTTCCTTGTTTATTAGTAAGATAATAGATGGATGAGTGAATGTCTCTATTCATGTAATGGGGTGAAGGCATTCGAATTTCAAAGATGAAAGAACTTGGAGATGAAGATTTTATAGAACGATCAGCAGTAGGAGAGACTTTTATTTAAAAATCTTGTACTTGTGTTTTTGTATGTGTAAAGTGTTAGTTTAAGACATGACTCAACATCAGTGTTCAACACAACTACTTTTGAGTTTCTACAAAAAAGAGTGTCCAGTAGCTTGAGACAAATTGATTTCCCATGTTTCTGTGAACTTTCCTTATGCAATAGTTTGCAAGTATGGAATACAATCAACAAATTAGTGCTATTTGTGATTTACAATGGTTGTAGTAAATTAGAGCTGTATTACTTTCGTGATTATCGGTTTAGATGGTCTTAAGTTACGAGTGCTCTTGAGTTCTTAAACTATTAGTGAACTAAGTCCAATAAATTTTGACTATTTGGGGAGCCTATAAATACCTTGCGTCCTGGTTGTACCATCTAATAAACATTTAATCAATTTGTTAATAATGAATTAAGGTAAATAGATTTATCAGCTACTCTGCAGCAGTAGATGGAACACAATGGGAGTTAAGAGTTAAGACATCTTAAATATGGTGTTAATTCTTAACTTGCCTGGACATGTGTATTCGTTGAACAGACTATAATGCTCACAACTAATAAGACACCTCACCTAATATGTTTGGATTGAATGCATAATTGCATATACAAAAATGTGGATCAACTGCTTGGTGTCGTGATCAAAATCTGAGGCTACAAAGCAGAAACATTTGCTTTCAAGTTAGACTGTACCGAGATCACTTCACCTGTTATTTTCTTCTTTTTTTCAGTCCAGGGAAGTATTTTAGATACAGGTCTGCCACGTGATATCTTGTCATTATTAAGGCGTCAATCAAAAAGCCACGCACAACAAAGCAGAGTATCTGGAAGGCTGTCTGCGGCTCTTAATTACCATAGAAAGGCTGTCAATGCAATACATTGGTCAGCAAGACATGGTATGCTCTTGTTGTTGAGTCATTGACTCGCTGACACAGTTGAAATGATATATTTCATCCCCTAACTTTTATTTTTCTTATTTGTTAACAACTTCTATCTTTCTACAATTGCCTTTATCTGTGAACTTCTATGTAATTACGGGTCTAAGGATGTGCCTTCTATGTTTCCACTTTTCAGTTTGCTAACTACTTAAATTGAAGTGTTGGTTCACAAAGTATTAATCTTGTTCATTATATTGCTGGCCTTATTGATCTGTTCATTAGAATTAGTCTACAGCTCACCTTCTTGCTTCTGCCGGGATGGATGGCACGGTCTGCATATGGAATGTGTGGAGTAGAGATCAGAAGTTAGCACGTGTATTTAGCTTCCACAATGCAGCTGTCAAAGATGTAAAGTGGTCACGGCAAGGACATTTTGTGCTTTCTTGCGGCTATGACTGCTCATCGAGGTTAATTGATGTTGAAAAGAGTATAGAGACACAGAATTTCAAGGAGGAAGATGTAGTCAGAGTTATAAAGTTTCATCCAGACAACTCCAACCTCTTCCTTGCAGGGGGGTCAAAGGGCTCTCTCAGATTGTGGGATATTAGAAGTGGCAAGGTGGCACATCAATACATTCGATGTCTGGGTCCAATTCTTGATGTTGAATTTTCCCTCAATGGAAAGCAATTTATCTCTTCCAGTGATGTATCTGGAGTTAATATGAGTGAGAATTCTATCATTGTTTGGGATATCTCACGAGAGATTCCATTGTCTAATCAGGTAAGAGACTCCTAAATGTCCTTTGCATTGGTGAGAATCCATGTTAACTATGTCCCAAGCTCCCATTCTTTCCATTAGAGGTCATTTTAAGTAACAGTAATGAACCCGATGAGTCTTGCTGAAGAATTATGCTTATGCTTAGAAAAACCATCATAAATTGGTGAAGTTTCAGGTTAGAGTGATGAACAATTCACTAAAGAGCTGAGCCTTTGTAGGCAAAAATTTAGGACCAAAAAAGATACTGACTTGCCATAGAGAGTCAAGTAGATTTGCCCACAGTCTCAAAGACATCCCATTGGTATCTCTGGCCAGTAACAAGACTATATGTTGCTCACACATCACACCTGCTCGTTCTTTTCATTTTATTCTGAGTTTCACCTTTTGTTTACGTTTTCCTGGATAGGCAAAGTAGTTAAATGCTTATTGAATACATGAATGTTTTTTTCCCCATATTTAAGGTAAATGCTTGAATAAAATTGATAGCCATTAGTGTTGGGAACACTAAACTAGTTTTACTTGAGCCATAGGTATCCAGTGGATTTAGTTGATGGTTTGAAGGCAGATTACTCATCAGCAGAAGCCTAAATTCCTCACCGAAGACTCTTTTCTCGATTTATTATTTTTAAGATTATTGTTTTCTTTTCTCTGCTTAGTTTTTGCATAAGTTGTGAATATGTGTGTTTAACAAATCCAACTACAAAATTAATTATCATCTTTTCAACCAATGTGTTTTTTTTTATCTCTTACTCTTTAATAAATTTTTGGAAAATCATGCCCTGCTTTTATCCTTGATGACACAAATTTAAAGAGTCCCATCCCATTCAGCCTCACAAATCTCAAACTAGATTTGACCTTTGAACTGCTTTTATTATAATACTTTTTTTTTTTTTTAATTGCTCTAACTAGTAGCGATGTTTCGATATTAACTTTTCAATTGATTATGATCAGATTCCCTTCTAACGTTGATCAACTAACCATTTTTTTTTGGAAGCTATGTCTTGTTTAATTATGAGGATTCAAGTTTAGATACAGCATATTTATGGAGAACCTGTAAGCAAATGAAGAAACAAAATATTCATTAACTTAAGAGTAGCTAAAATGAGGATAGTAGGACAAATAAGGGCTGACAAGTAAAAATAGAACTAGAGACATGCATTATTGGAAAGCTAATAGTAGAAGAAAAGAAGATATAGTAAATATGATAAACATGTAGTACCAAGGCTGTTGACTACATCTGTGAAAATACAGGATATATAGTTCATGTATAGGTGTTGTGAGGAAATAGTGAGCAATCTGACTGAAACTTCAAATTTTAGATGTTGCATATGCACTTTGAGAAGCTTAGAAAGATGGGGACCTTAGATTACTCTGTGATGATATCTCTATGTCAGTCTTAAAATGGCATGAGACAGTCACACAGATCAAGTTATTAAGAGATGCAACTGATTGTATCTGTGCAAATTTATAACATAGGAAAACTAAATATATATGTGTGTGTGTGTGTGTGTGTGTGTGTGTATAAAACAATGCATTCATATCCCAAGAAAATAATTCAATAATCACTTTCTCCCTTGACTCTTCTTGTATAGCAGTAATATTATTTATAATAGATTTTAGTTTTCCTTCTTGATAAAAATTTCATATATATTTTACTATATTTATGTGTTTTAATGCACATGCAAGCATGCTTAATGTTGTATTTTCATGATCCTTTTTGAAGTTTTGTTTAAGTATAGATAAAGTTGTTTTAGTATTTGTAACTTGTAAGTTAAATCATTTTCTTATTTCCTGAATAATATTTGTACGTTAGTAATAGAATAATTATCTAAAGTTTAGTGTGCTGATATATACTCCTAGAACCCTAAGTTGTTCTAAATGGACTCTTTCAAATGACTTTGCATATAGGTAAGGAATATAGGAGATAAACTAATTTAGAAGGTGTACATAGCTTGTTTATGCTCAGTTCATCATTTCTCAACATCCTGGTAGTCCCCGAAACTTAAACTCGAAGGTAAGGATCCAATTAATAGTTTTGAGGTCTAAAACACCCCACAAACACCTTTTGTTTCATATTGGAATACAATCGAACTTATGTGTTGGGAACTTCTTAGCAGCACTGAAACCATCAAAACCTCATGCGCAATCATCTGAGGTTTCTACATCCGATATGTTACTAAAAAATTATACGATATGGCACCTTGCAGTATCCTCAATATGAAAATCCTGATACATGCACCAATCAGTCAATTAGAAAAAGTAACAAAAGTTGGTTGTCCAAGTTGGCATTCCATTGATAGGATTCTTTTTAGAGTATCGCTGCATGACATGTCCAATTTTTATTTTTTTCTCAAAATTCATTGGCACACAACCTTAGTTTCATATCACATGACTGAAAATTCAATATGTTTGTCTACACTCATAAAGGAACCCTTAAAATTGTCACTTCTTTATTTTGTAGATTAGCTTGAATTTAGGCTTTTTCCATGTGTGGTGTAGGAAACGGCTGACTAATCCCCTTTCATGTCAGCATCTATTGTGCAAGAAATAATATTTTATTGCAGCTCAACTTTTCATATGTTGAATCAAGTGGTAATGTATGTAAAATATATGGATATGGTGATCTAGATTAAGTTTGAACTTTGATTTTTACCTTTTGGCAGCAAGAGTAATAACAATTTCAGTTGTCGATTTCTTTTTTAGTAATGTTTGTCTTCCTCGTGTATCAGGTTTACGTGGAAGCCTTCACGTGTCCTTGTATTAGGCAACACCCGTTTGATCCATATTTCGTTGCACAGTCAAATGGAAACTATATCGCAATTTTCTCTTCAAGTCCTCCTTTCAGGCTTGACAAATACAAGCGGTATGACAGCCATGGCGTATCTGGGTTCCCGATCAAGTGCAATTTCAGCTTGGATGGAGAGAAGCTTGCCTCAGGCTCCTCCGATGGTTCTATTTACTTTTACGACTATAGATCATCAAAGCTAGACAGAAAAATCAAGGCATATGAACAGGCTTGCATAGATGTAGCGTTCCATCCCATCATGCCTAACGTAATCGCTTCGTGCAGTTGGAGCGGAGATGTTTCAGTTTTCGAATAAGACACCTTATTCACATCTTAAACTATTTACTCCCTGAATTTTGATTCAGTATATGAATTGTTGTATATTTCTGATGAACTGCAAGGGACATACATTGATAGGTTTGTAAATATCCTAATCATCTTCAACAATATCTATTTCCTTACTCAGAAAATGTTTTTGTATGTTTTCTGGATATTTTGATAAGCAATGTTATACATGTGCTTTTTGTCTTGGAACATGGCCCATCAAATATTCAATATGGATTTTGGGCCCATGTAAAGTCATTGTCACATATGTGGCTGTCACACATTTTTGTTTGTTCTGATTATATGTTCTCATAAAATCATAATTGATGAAGAAAACTTCAATCAACAAGTTGCAGATACAAAATTAAAACAACAAAAAAAAATGAAAAAAATGTTGTTGAGGGTGTGAAATTAATGTAAGTAGAAGAAATGTGGCAATATGGCAAATGTCTAGGTACCCCTAACCCATACCTACAATGATATATGATAACAGAAGGCAAAGTGGGGGCATGCTTGCTCAAAGCTGTTGTTGTTGTTTATGTTCAATTGTTCATCAATATCATCCACCCTCTTCTTTTTTTCTTTTCTTTTTTTATAAAAAAAATCTCAAAGAGGAGAGAAATTAAAGGGGGGGCCAATTTTGATACTTGAATAAAAACATAATTATGCATTTTTCCCTTTTTCAATTCTCCTTTCATGGTGGTCAATTTTAAGAGAGGGGACATGACACACAAAAAACTTTTCCAAAGCCCCTATCTTTCAACACCACCTCACAAAACATACCCAAATAAATTAAAATAAAATAAAATAAAATAAAAAAACAAAAACAACATGCTCATATGATCTTCATTTTCCATAATAACCACTATCTAGACAAAACCAGCAATATTATGGTCCACAAGCAGTGACAAGCTAGGTAGATGTTGTGAAAAACTGTTTGTATTGGAAACAAACATATGCAAATCCCTTGTAATCCCATTTTTTAAGTGATGATCAACAATTCAACATTCAACAACACATTTGGTGCACTAGTACTTCAGCAGTCTATCTGAATACTTAACTTATATTTTTGTCAACTTCCATATGAATATGTTCCCCACCTTACTTGGTCTCAAGCTGCTCTCTTCTCTTCTCCATCTATGATCATCTCTTTTGATATGTATAAACAAATGGTGGGAATATTGGATGGACCCAGAAAGGCAAAAAGAAAGTAAAACTCCAAGTCTATGCAAGCCCCTACTGCTACTGCTACTGCTACTGCTAGTATTAATAGTAACGCAAAATGCAAATGACTGCAATGATAATCTAAAAGAGAGAGTTGCTAGCTACTTTTTCTTGGGTACTTGTGGTGGTCAATTTTAGCTTGTGTTTGCAATGCTTTGCACCAAAAGGACCCCACAAGTCAGCCTAAATGGGGACAAGAAACGATGGGCTGAAAGGTTTTACCTAAGCAAATTGATCATCATCATCATCATCGCTTATTGGATTGGACATGAACTCCATTGTCTAAATCATCAACTTTGATTAGAGCCAAACCCAAATTAAAAAGAGGAATCTAAAAGCAAAACCATTGCTTAACAAGGGGAATTGTGCACACCCCCACTTCTTGGTATTAGTCATCCACATCTTACAAATATATATGAGAAGTTGTGAGATCAGAGATATCAGACCAGACAACACATATATTGTTATTTTGGGAATAACAAAACATCACCCTGTTAGGATCCCATATTGACGAAGTATGAGATTAGTCAAAGTATGAGATTAGTCAAAGTATATAACCTATTAGGCACCCTCTCCTATAAGCCAGTATTTGAGAATGTGTTCTACCTAGTGGGTTTGTATCATTTGGTATCAGAGCCAGTTATGAAGCACTTCTATTAGGTTCGTGTCGAACTACCATTATGCTTTTTGGAGCAATGAATTCAGTCGGCAATTTATAGGCTAGATTAAGATGTGTTAGTATTATGTATGGGCATAATATTATCGCATCGAATATTGATAGTCGAGTGATAGGTCAGTGCCAATATGTTGACCAACGAGGACGCTGGATTGGAAGCGTTGTAGAATGTTACGATTATGTTTTTAAGAAAATAAAAATAGTTTGTTTTTAGTTTAAATTTGAATAAGTTGTTAGCTCATAGGATTCTTATCATATTTAATCTCTAATGTTATCATTTGAATTTCATGTATCTGTCCTATAAATAGGACTTGCTATCAAGGATTCTTATCCTATTTAATCTAGGGATAATCTATAATGTTATTATTTGAATTTCATGTATCTGTCCTATAAATAGGATTTGCTATCAATGAATTAACGTATGAGTTAAAATCTATCAAATATGTGTTAGTATTTCTAACATTTTGGGAGGTTCTGGTTTCCTTCAAAGCAAACCAGCATTTTATTTTTTATTATCAAATCGTGCTCGTACCATTTGGTATCAGAGCCTTACACTCCATGGAGATTCGAGGCATGAACAATGCTGAG
This sequence comes from Acer campestre, assembly GCA_954870605.1. Lineage (NCBI taxonomy): Eukaryota > Viridiplantae > Streptophyta > Magnoliopsida > Sapindales > Sapindaceae > Acer > Acer campestre. The sequence continues at coordinate 43,517,107 of OX940801.1, forward strand.
TTTTGGATTGATGTCTGTGAAATTCTGAACTGTCACGAATCTAGTTTGGATCACCTAAACACCAACCTCAAGCATATCTCTACCACCATTCAATTCATCATCATTTAACTCAAAGCTTTATGTGTTAACCATAACGGTAACATGATACGAACCCACTTGGTAGAACTCATCCTTAAAACCGGCTTGTAAAGAGAGGTTGCCCAATGAGTTATATATCATTGACTAATCTCATACTTAGCCAATGTGGGATCATAACATTCCACCACGCTTCCGTAGCCGTCGTCCACTGCGGCCCATCTTTCCCAGCTGGGTGACTTCGTGGATCCCGCTCTCTCAGGTAGCAGCCCTCCCCAGGTCGCCTCGTCTGTGACGAACCCACTGCTCAACATGGTGCCGGCTCTGATACCACTTGATACGAACCCACTGGGTAGAACTCATCCTTAAAACCGACTTGTAAGGAAAGGTTGCCCAATGAGTTATATACCATTGACTAATCCCATACTTAGCCAATATGGGATCATAACATAACACCGTCGAGGCTGAATTCAACCCATTAGCGCCAGCAGAACCTTCTTACCATTCACAACTCACGCACACTGCCACTCCATCCAACCACACCATGAATGAGTGCCACCATACCTAATTGAAGTTATCTTTTCCAACCTTCAGTAGCAACCCCACATGCTGGATTTTTAAGGCCAAACAATACTTTGATTTTAATAAAATTGCTACCGATCAACAGGTGCAATTAGCCTCTTTTCACCTGAACGAAATCACTCTTCAGTGGCACCGTTGGCTAACAAAATTCAAAGGCCCACTTACATGGACAGAATTCACACAAATGCCACAGTTGTTCATGATAAAGGATTCTCCTTCAGACGTTCCTACCAAATCAGTGGTGATTTATAACAACATATCCAAATTTCATCCTTGCAGACAAGGATGATTTTAGGGGGATGGAATGATGTGTGCATGGCTTAAGTGCTTGACCTGGTCAGATTATTCAACTGTTATTTGTTAAGTTGTTAGGTTTGCCAAATAAGTTAATTAGTTGCATTAGTTGTGGTCTTTGTTAGTTGTCATGTTTTTTGTTGCACGATATGTGATGGATTGCACCACTCACATTAGTTGCTTGTTTATCTACTTTGTACCTATTTTATTGGTACTAGAAATGTATGACTTGAGTTTTAGGCTTATAAATAGCCAGATACTTAAATAAATGATGAGGAAGTTATGCAAATACAATTGTGTTCCGGCCATCTTTCATTCTATCTCTCTGTTATTTTTCTCTAAATCTCTAATCTTAATTCTTTTATGTCTAAGTACCTAATTGGTACATAACAATTGGTATCAGCAGAGTGCGGTTCTAATCATGGATACTCGCGAAACCAATACTGTCTTCAATCAAATCAACTCAACTCTACATGCAATCCTTATTGAGCTGAGAGCTCTACGTGTCACCAATACCCAAAACCTGAACCTCATTGAGAGAGACACCAACCCCTTTGCTCGAGGTAAAAATTCCCAAAACCAAAACACTAACCAAACAAACAACTCCCAAACCACCTTTCATATTGATAGAAATCAACATAACTTAACTCTCCTTCCCCAAATTGAAGAACAAAGAGGTTACGGTTCTTATCGACAGTGAAAGCAACCACAACGTCATAGACCCATTAGTGTGACAAAGTGTAAGCTGCCAATTACCCAAGACAAAACTTGCAAGAGTCACCTAGTCCAAACCAATTTCTCCGTGTTACTGATGACGCTTGTCAAGTTGTTTTGGGATTTCAATGGCCCAAAGACGGAGATTCTGGTCAAATGGGTAGGCGCACCTATTAGAGATGCACATTTGGGAAATAAGGATGGATATAGGTCTCCCCATCACCATCCCCACTTCCCAAACCCTTCTCCCATCTCCCCAGAGGGAAATGGGGATGGGGAATTTTGGGGGGACCTATATCCATCCCCATCCCTAATTCTCCAATTTCCCCGTATCCCCCGTTCCCTCATTTCCCCATTTGACTAAAAATTACAAATTAAACTTAAAAAAAAATAAAAAAAAATAAATAAATAAAATAAAAAAAAAACATTCCATTACAAATACAAAATAAAATTCATTAGTGCATTTTATATAAAATGTGTATATATACTTAGGGAGTTAGGGTTTTCAAAGAATAAATATATATATATATTATAATTATATTTATACATGTTTGGGGGAAATGGGGAATCCCCCCATCCCCATCTCATTTCAATTTGGGGATGATTTTCATCCCCATCCCACCCACCATCCCCCCATTTCCCTATTTCCCCCACCCCCCCCCCCCCCCCCCCCCCCCCCTAAAAAAAAAAATAAAAAATTCTCCAAATGGGGATGGAGACGCTGGGAATTGAGGTCTCGGAGAAAAATGTGCATCTCTAGCACCTATAGAAGATGCCACTTGGAAGAACTGTTGGCGGATCTCTAGAACCTTTCTAAGTTTTATCCTTGCGGACAAGGATGGTTCGAGCAGGGTGGAATGATATGTGCAACGAAGAAGGAAGAGGCTTAGTCATAGTGTTGTTAGTTATTGTTAGTTGTGTTGCTGACATAAGTGGGGGATCGATGAGTGAATCATAGCCATGATGGTATGAGTGGTGCAATTCCACAATTACATGTGTGGTGCACATCCCTATTATTTAGTTTAATCAGTTATTGTTATTTGCAAACTCATTCACAGCATCTTCATCCTATAAATAGCTGGATGCAATTGTATTGAGATCATGATGAATTTATAAAAGTAAATCTTTCCTTCAAATCTTCCCATTTCCCTCTTCTAAATTCTGCTCTTGTGTATTTCATACACATCAATTGGTATCAGAGCCTACACCACACCAAGCAGTGTGTTCGTTGCGGACGGGGTGACCTGGGGAGGGCTGCTACTCGAGAAAGCGGGATCCGCAGAATCACCCAGTTGGGAAAGATGGGCCATTGTGGACAACGGCTACGGAAGCGTGGTTGAATGTTAGGATCCCACATTGACTAAGTATGGGATTAGTCAAGGTATATAACCCATTAGGCACCCCCTCTTTACAAGTTGGTTTTTTGAGTGTGAGAATTACCTAATGGCCGGGTTCATATCACACCCATATAAAAGGCATCTTCTTTATCTATTGCTAAAAAAAATAAAAATAAAAATTTGCATCTTTTGTTACCTTTTCAATCCATCTTGTCATATTTTTATTAATGTTTATCCTCTCCTAGCTGCTGCTGCTACTACTAATACTAAATGATGCTAGATCATAATCAAAATGTTTTGTGCTTGAGACACAACGTGTAAAACATATATTCACTAAGTCTTTCCAATCTCAGCCCTAAAAAGTGACCCGACAAACTCATTTTTTCCCTCAATAGTATCATGTGATTTGTGGCCAAAACCTAGTCACCCCCATTTGCTTGCTTCTTTATTTTTGCATCCCAAATGGTTCAAATTATTTAATAATTAATATACTAATATATATTTGACAAAGAACCAATCATGATTTTTGTTTAATGTCATATATATTTATATTTTTTTCCCTATTTAGGAAGTTATTCCATATAAGGTCTTATACTCTTATGTGTAGGCCATGTAGCCATTTGATCAACTAGTGCTGGCATGCACTTTTAATTACATTTTTTGGTTTAATATTATAAAAAAATTATTATATATTATGCTCCACAAACTTGACAGACATGATTATTATTATAATCTAATTACCCTCTCTTAACCTTGAATTTCTTCAAGTAATGATATTGTAAAAAAGCTATGTGGGCAATACATGTTTGATCTGTGTCACCAGTTTAGAGCACCAATGTCTAGAATTGCTGATGAGTCCAGCTAGAACCCAGTTGCTCTCTAGATTCTGTGTGTCATTTTTTGTATGCTTTTTTCAATTAAAAAAAGAAAGATTTGATTTCAGCTTTTTGATTGATTGCATATATATTTAATACTGTTATTGCATGGCATCATCAACTTATTCAATTCTAGTCAACTAAACTTTAGCCTTCTACTGTTAGCTTGCTATTTATGCTTTAGTTTAGTTTAGTTTTATATTCATTAACATGAATATGAATCTGCTTTAGACCCATAACTTTCTGATTAATAATATAATGGATGTTTTTTTCTAGACACCAATAATTATTAAAGTAACTCCACTTTCCGAGTAAAAACGCTTTCTGAAAAAGTATATACAGTGTCTTTAAAGAATCATTTAAAATGTTTCTTTGTCTTAAAAAATGTCATTGTCTATTCTAATCGAACGTTTCAGAAACGTTAAATTAAATCTCACTCTAACGAAAAACAAGAAAACACTCCAAGTGGTATTATATAATTTTTAATCAAAATCATTTTAAGAAAAATCAGCTGATGGTCATGAGTTGTTAATAGTAACTACTGTGGCATACTGGCATGTATATATATGTTCACTGCACATAAACAAAACAACAATGATTCTTGATTCTTCCACTACTCCATAGTTGAGTAATTACTGTGTCTGATCAGAGGGAAGGCAAGGCATGAACAGTTGAGCTACTTTACCGACAATTGAATTCATACACAGTAAGCGGATAACATGTACCAACAGCAGCAGAGAGCCCTCCTCTCCATGATGATCATGATCACATTACACTATAGCCATATTTGAAGGTGAAACACTATTTTCCCTCAATTGGGTAAAATCACTTTTAATCAAAGTGAAAGAGAGACAAGAACAATTAAATAATAATAATAATAATCATAATAATAAAAGCTAATCAAGTGTGCCCATAATAATAATAAAAACTAGCTAGCTATGCACTTCAATGGATAAAGTTCACTCATATAAGGACTTGAGTCTTCTTGTCCTCATGAGATAGTACTGCATGAATATATATATTGGTTGAAAAAGCCTTCAATTTGTGCAAAAAGAAGTATACATTTTCACCTTTCTAATAGTGTATTGTTGATTTCTTTTGATCTTTCTTGTTGGATGTTACCATGGATAAAGTTCTTAGATAGGGACTTCACAAATCTTCACCACCCATCACAACATAATTATATTTGATTGAAGGATTCTTTTAACATGTATATATTTAACGGGTATTAGTACTACTAAACTCAAAAGCGCGCTTAAACTGTTAGGTAAGAATTCCAAAGTTTCAAACAATGATATAAAGCACTCTTAACACATTCTCTTAGGAGTCTGACCAACGGACATGGCACATGAACCAATCTCAGATATATATGGAGGTTACGGAATAAGCACGGAACAAATACATTTAGAGGGGTTTTTGAACCAAAAACTTGAGTTGTTAGGTAAGGGTCCAAACAATGATATAAAATTATTGTAAACTTTAGGTCAAATCAAGCTTTGATACCATATCGGTCATCACTAAACCTAAAAACTTAATTTGTATGGTAAAAATCTAAATAATGATATAAAACAATCTAATTCATATAAGCTAAGGTTTTTATCTATATATATATTAATTTCAAAACATTCATATATCTATAGAATTATTATGGTGAGTATTTGATTGTTTACAATCATCTTTTTAATAGTTTTTAACTAGCTAAAAAGATTAGTTTTCTGCGAGTACTGGGTTGTTGTTGATAGTTCTTTACTTGAATTACTTATACTTGGAGAGTGAAAAGAAAGAAAAAATGATTGTGATTTGAATGGTGTTCGATCTATACTAGCTAGGGTTATCTTATTAATTATCTATCTATATATGGCGTGCATGATATATGAAGAACATGGCATCATATTAGCCATAAAGTTATAATACGTACAATTTTTCTACACACATTCATTGTATGATTTATTTTATTTTATTTTTTTTCTGCTTTTGATGAGAGAATATGTAAGGACATGTCCGGAATGGTGGTACGTGACAAAGTACCGGCATTTTGAGTTGCTATACAATGTTGTGTTGTCATTTCAATTCATCTTTCTACATATATGATCATGATGATGATGAATATGATGTTATTCGTGTCGGTCAAATGTATGTCGGCAAGTGAAAATAATATTCTTGTAATTAATTTAAGAAAGATTATAGAAATTATAAGAATTTAAAGTCTTTAAAAACTTTGATTTCCATTAAACCTTTGGATGTTTAAGTCAGTATAAAATCTTTTAAGAAAAATTAGAATTTGAAATTATAAAAAGAATGTAAAGCTTTTTGTCTCTTAATTTGTTGTTAAAGAATTATTCCCTTTTGTATAGAGAGATTAATTAAACCAAAAATCATTTTAGTCCATTGACATAATTCTAATTAACTAAAATCGAACTTTACACGTGTTTTCAATGGTCAAAAATCAAATCTTAATTGCTAAAAAAGAAAAAAAAAAAAAAAGGTGCAAGCATTTAACCATATATAAAATAATCTAAAATGCATGGCCGGTGAACTTTTTACACATTTAATCTAATTTTTTTTAAGTGGAATTAATATTATACCAAATTAAGTGAAAATTATATGAACATGAATTGAATGTGAGTCACATAAAAATCTAAATGGTCCACACCAGTAGTATTGCAAAAACAAGGCTCACATTTTGAGATAGGACACTACTCAATGACACAAAGGATAGAATTTGAGACATAAAGATTCAAATGCCACATTTTAATTTCCTTACTTTCAAGCATATTTCAAACGTTTTCATGATTTTGTTATTCGAATTTCTTTTTCAATTTCACCTGAAGAGATCAGGATAATATAAGAGACCCCATGAGCTACAATAATGCATCAACAAGCTGCCGCAGGCAGGGCTGCCTGTAGCTATATATATATATATAGTTGCTTCAACTGCTTATGTCATAATTATTTAATTTATGTGAAAAATTGGGGAGATGGATCTATTTGAACTTGTATGGAAATATGGAATAGTCAACAACACTTAAAATGATATACAGTATATTAGTCTTTTGAGTTCGTTATATATACATATACATATACATACTCAATAATCCATAATAAGTAGTGTCGGAGAGCAAACTCAGTTCTTATGTGTTATGGCCAACTTCATCACTACTACTTCAACCAATATTTGACAAATAGATTGGCTATATATCAAGTGAATGGAGCAGTGTGTACCGGAGTTCAGGCGTGAATAGAGGGTGTCATGTGATTCAATGGAGGAGACGAGTCTGTAGACTGTAGAGGTGAAGCCACCTTAACTACGGTAATTTTAAAAAAGTTTATTCCATTCTTTATATTTTTCTATTAGAACTTTAACAATTTTTTTCAATTAAGCTAGCTTCGCCTCTGCAAACCTGACAAATAGATATATAAAGTATAATCTCGTAGATAACTATATACAGTATAATCTAGCTATTTACCAAAAGAAGAGAAGTAAAGTCTAGTTATGAAGACGTCATCCCCAATTAAGTGGGATGAGAATGAATGTAATTAATTGTGAAATTATAATGTTATTGGTGCTAATAAGTTGATAAAAAGTAAATGGGTAAATATATATATATATATATATCTTCACTCTTGAATCCATCATTACATGAATTGGAAGCTGATCATATCATAGCTTTCTGTTAAGCTTACATATGAAAAGATGAGAAATTCAACACTACAACACAATCTCCAAAGCCTCTTTTGAAGTGTCAAATATTATATAAAGTATCACCTTTAATAATTCCTTAAACTTTAACCTTAATCACACTATAAAAAATCATCAGTTGCATGTGCCATCTCCTTTGACTTCAATCTTTTAACACTCATTTACACTAGTTACATACTTATATATATCATGCCCACACACACATTTTATTAAAAATAACGCGTCATCAGATCAATACAATCAGATTCAATAAGAGTTATCTTTTATGTAATTCCTGTTTCATTTAATTAATCACGGTAATGAAACTAATGAAACTAGTGCCATGCAAATAAATAATTAAGGTATGGATGCAACAGGATCCTGCCTTAACGATGCAGCAGTGATGGTTCCTTTATGGGTCCTATAAATACCTAAAAGATTAGCTAGACACGCACCCAAAGGGCAAGGTATAATGTGATAATTGGGACCACTAACATGATATATGTAATTAGAAGTTGTTTAATTAATGGCGATGTATAAATGCGTATATATACTGTGTGCTGTGAGCTGGGGGTAGAATTTTGGGGGGTATATATATAATTAATTAAAGTAAATTAATCAGAGAGCTCGTGCTATAAGATATTAAGATCTGATGATCATCATCTCATCTGAGTGTACATGTTGTGGTAACTATGATTTGATGCAAAATCCAAAACCAATGTGAAAAAAAAAAAGGCTTTTTAATTAATTAGCAACTTTTGTTGTTCACGTGCCTGTGTTTCTCTCTTACATGCTTTGCTGCCCTAATTACATTGTTAATTTGTATATATATTGCATGAAAAGTCATCATTTTGCTCTTTTAATTTGATTAACAACTCTCTCTATTTATATATATATTATAAACATGTACTTGACCTAATTTAAATTGTTTTAATTTGAGAGTTAATATATTGTACAAAAATACTTTTGTATATTCAATATTAGTGCTTTTTGTAGCATTTATTTTGCGATTGTTTTACAAAGTACTTGAATTAAAATCGATTTTAACTATATTATTACATCTTCGATTCACGTATAGAGTTAATTATTTTGGAATTCTAATTAACACTCCTAAGTAGACATTTACTTGCTCCTTAGACTTACCAAGAGTCAATAGAAGCTAGATCTATCTAGGATTGTGTATTGTTTCTATTACAATTTGCTCAATTCAAGGCACCCAACTTGTTTGGAAATCATACTTTTTGTCAAGAAGAAACAATACAATTATTATACAATAATATAAGTATATAACCACAGCAATTTTTGACTCAAACTGTGTGCCCTATTTTAACTTTTTTTTTTTTTTTTTTTTTTTGATTAACCCAAACTTTACATTACAAAGCCACACGGCGATCCTCCGAAACACAAGCAGAAATACAAGGAGGAAACTCCTCCAGCCAAAACATATCCTCCTCACAAGAGAGGCTGTTTTTAGCTAACAAGTGGGCTACCTGATTAGCCTTACGGGTTAAATCATCGAAATTTTCAATTTTTTTATTTTTATTTTTTATTTTTATTATTATTTTTTTTTAAACAAAAATCAGAAGATTCAGAACCCGTATTAAACCAAAAGGCAGAAGAAACAGTAAGAAAGCTGGAATAATGGGAGACAAGATAGAAGAGCAAGGATTTCAGGGTTTCTAATTATTTTTAATTATATGCTCAAAAAAATTAATTACTTAATTTAGGATAGATTGTATAAATATCATTGAGTTTTGTGTAATTGCAGGTATATGTAATTTTTGGTCAAATTTGCATAAAGAACCTCTGCCGGTTGTAGTAGTACGTTAACTTTAAATGGTTGAAAGGTAAAAATGTGCATTTTCAATAAATAAAAAATGAAATTTGATTATTTTAACAATATAAATGTTATTATTTTTAATAAAATAAAAATATATATAAAAAACGAAAATGAAAAAAATCCACCAACGATGTAGAATCTTCTCATCACATATGAGACAAAATTTATTCCTTTGATTGAGCACATTTATTCCACCAGAGAATCGGATCGTGATCTCCTCCATCGATTGGGCGGAGGAGAGGATCACCTCCATCGATCTAGTGAAAGAGATCATTTCCTCCATCAAATCAATGAAGGAGAAGATCTTGTCAATGATTAAGTGCAAGTTATCTTATCCATCAGATTAGATGGAGGAGATTATCATATCTAATCGATGATGATCTGATGGAGGAAATCTTAACGATCCAATCTGATTATAAATTATTAATTTTAAAAGGATTAAATAAAAGATAAAATAGTTAATCATGGTTATTTTAGTCAATTTGCATTTATTATAATGTATTGAATAGTTAAATTTGACCAAAATTTACTAACAACAGAGCTATTTATGCAATTTAGAATCAAAAGTTCTATATAGTTGTAATTACCACTAAACATGGGAAATGTTTGTGCAATTTGCCCTCTAATTTAAGTGTGTATATATTATTTTAAACATTCACGTCTTTTGATTTATTTCCTATAATTTAATATTCCAATATTTCTCGAGATGTTAAAAACAAAGAAAAATATATTAAAAAAAGAGAGAAGTCAAGGGTCAAAGATTTGCATTAGTGTGTGTGTCTCCCACAGTGACCACACTCCCCTTATATACACAACACATTCTCTCCCTTCACTTGCACCAAGCACAACCACTATGCCCCCCACTTGGTTGCGGCCCTACTTGCTGCCTCGGTGCACCCACTCCCCTCTATTCCTCCTCCCACTCAACCCACCTATTCCCCCACCCCCTCTTTTTCCTTTTTAATTATTTATTATGTTAATTCGAGATTTGATAGTGAATCACAGACTTAAACCCATAGCTTTATAATGTAGGTGTGATGGGCAAACCATCGAATCAATCTCATCTTATTAGTTATTTATTGCATTACGATGACAATATGTTAATGAAACTGTATTAGTTGTCATTTTTAATGACGTTTTTATGTGGGAGTAATGTTACACTTCTCTCGATTAGAAAGGATCCGTCAAGTGGTAAACCCTATGAGATTATAGGTTCGAATCTACCCCTTCCCCACGAGCATTGAACCAACTACAATGGTTCAATGCTACTTCACTTTAAACAAATGGATTGAAAAGATACATGAAGTTTGGGAATTTTTTTTTTATTTTTTTTCTCTCATCTATTTGATGCACGATCACAATTGCATTTTAGCATTTAGCATTTCACATTCGTAATCATTCAATCATATACTAACGAGTAAAGATCGAAGGGTGTGGGGTGAGTGTGAGGCACGTGATGGTTTCTTGATCGTGGGGTATATATTTGGAATGCCAAAAAAAAGGGGGAGGTGGAAGACAAGTGGCGACAGGGGCGGGACTAGTACACGTGGCAAAAGTGGAGACATCGTTGGTGGAGGACAATGTGATGACATGGCGATGACATCAGCTTGAGACTCTTTTACCCAACAAACTCTCTTGAATTCCTGAGAGAGGGAGATAGGATTTGGTCTTCCAACTTTCGGTGATTTTTATTATGACGTGGCGATTTGTTTCCCTTTTCCAATCCTCGGTCAACATCCCTTCCATTGACTTTTCTTATTTATTTTTAAAGAAAATCACAATCCTACTTCCCAAAAACTTTTATCCATATTAATTTCACAAATAATATGTTTAGATATTTATTATTATTATTATTATTATACTCTTAACATTTTAAAAAGTGTTTTTAAATATTAAAAATAATTAATTTGTTAATATATATATATATATAATCAAACTACACAAAAATTGAACTGTTTTATTTATTTATTTATTTTATTTTTTTTTATGATTCAACATCAAAAGTGTTAGATTCATGATAAATTAAATGGCTTTGCTCCTTTTTACTTTGAGATCTTAATTAATTTACTCTTTAATGTGATGAAGAAGATAATGCATTAACATGCATGTTTTAATTAAGTTTAATTATATATAAAAAAAAATTATAGATAACACATTAGTCTAATAAATTATTCAATATATATACATACATATAAGAGGTAATTGACAAATGTGACATAATTTTGACATTTGGGCATTGCGTGTGGTTGTGTGTATACATTTTTTTTTATTTTATCTTTTTGACTAGCTTCAACAAACAAATAAATTTTAGGATATGTTAGGTGCCGAATTCCAAGTACATATAATATGGTATGGCCGGCTTCTAGTTCTAGCTATGGATTTGTGAGTTTCATGTAGTTTTCTTGGTATTTCTTGAAGTTGAAAAACTCCTCCTCCTTATTAATTAATTTATGTATATGCTAAAACATCATTATCAAAGTGATTTCTTGAAAATGCAAGTGAAACAAACATATATATATATATGAAGAAAAGTCAAGAAATATTTTTTATCTTTCAAAGGATTGATTGATGCTAGTGAAATTATATATATATATATATATTAAGAGTAATTATATGAAGATTAACTTTCATATAATTCAAGTATTTTGACTTATGAACTTAATCTTGACCTAACATCTTATAATTAAGCTTTGAATGCCGCCTCTAATTTTGATTAAGGCTTTAAAACAACTAATGGGTTATTGATAAAAACAAAAAACAAAATTTATGTCGACATACATACGATATATAAATTTAATAATGATCTATATTAATTAACAGGTCGAATTAATCGAAACATAATTTCATATTATCTATAACTATCATACAATATGATTTTATGGTCAAATTTGAAAGCAACCAAAGATATTCTCATCAAACAAAGCAAGAAAAGAAGAGAAAAGAAGAAAATATATATATACTTCACACTAAAATTAACTAAGTTAAGACACACTAAAAAATATGTGATGTTTAAGTTTAACCACCTTAACAAGTACTTGACCTCAAACCGTTTCTCACAAGTTACCAAAAATTGTTTCTATAAAACACTATAAGAAAGTCTTTGATGTTGCCGCGACATGCAATCCCACCAGCCGAATAGTAGTCTTATTTCAAGAATCTTCTTATATTAGACTATTAGTGCAAATTTTAGTTATAAGTCTATTCTATTCTGTCATCCCATTTGCAACCCATTGTTAGGTTACCCATATCTCTTTTTTATTCAACCCCCATCACTATTGTGTCTTTTGAATTCGAATGTCTGAACGATTTGCTTTGATCGAAAACTTATATATAACCTAATTAACATCAAATTTTTATCTTAATCAAAGTAGTACGTACATGGTAGTTGTTAAGGTAATGAGTCCAAATGCGATAATAGTTATTCAGATTATAATTCTAGATGGAATCAGGGCGGTTCTAAATTAATGAGAAATTTTAATTTTACTTTCAAAGGGAGGAGAGGAAGAAATGTGAATAAATGGTAATGAGTGTAGATGCGGAAACAGTTGTGCATATGATAATTCTAGATGAAATCAAGACGACTATATTCGAGAATTTTTAATATTTACTTAGGAGGGGAGGAGAGGAGAGGAAGTAATGTGATAATCATAATGTGAATGAGTGGCAAAGGGAGTCCCATACAAGTATACAACATGATAAAATATCCAAAATACAACAAATACGGCCCGAGTTAATGCCGAGGAAATGTTAACCGCCCGAGTTAATGCCGAGGAAATGTTAACCGATTTTTTTTGGGTACGAAAATAACTACGTGAAGGCACTAAACACCCATTAGTACACGTGTCAAGCTAACAAGTTTGGCGGGCAGCTGGCTGCTGGACCCACTTGGATACTTCAATAAGAAACACCCCCCATCCTCCAATTATTTACCGTACACCACCACCACACACACACACACAATTTATCGAGATATATTGACCGCACTGGCTTTGAGTTCATCATACCGCGAGAAATAAAACGTGACGCCGTTTTTTGTTTTGGTGAAAACGAAAACACCCGCAGTACAGGCACCCTTGTAACCGGTGGAATTACTGCGGGTCTACCGGAGACTGCCGGTCATACTTCTTCACACATACCCAACATAACCAGTTAAAAAAATTATTTATATATATATATATATATTACCTTTCAATGTAATTGTGTGGTACATACGTCTTATTCAATTTAACAATATTTTAAATTCGAATCTCCGTCGACCCATAACACAGATAGTATGTTAAAAGGAGGTTCTCTCATTAGGTCGTCCTATAATTTCAGGACGACCAACTATAACCACATATTTTAATAAAATATTGATTTTTTTTTTTTAATAAACATTTCAAATTCTCAAAATATGTGGTTGTGGTTGGTCCTGAAATTATAATTTCAGGACAACCTGATGGGAGAACATACGTATAATTTCAGGACAACCTGATGGGAGAACCTCCCGTATGTTAAATATATATATACACATAACATTTATGATTTTCTTATACAACAAACACACAATTTAGAATTTTATAATGGTTTGAATTTTGAATTGAAAATATTCATATAAGAAGAAGAAGAAGAAGAAGAAGAAGAAGAAGAGTTGTAAAGATAATGTGACATCTTTTGCAATATGGGATCCTAGTAAAACAATAATAAGACTTAATTGATATAACCAAAAGGTTACCGGAATGAAAAGTGAGGAGATAGTTGTTGGTTTCAATGATTTCTAATTTTTATGTGGAATTCCACATCCATAAAATGAAAAAACTAGTCTTCTAGTGAAGAATTTTGAATTGAAATGAGTTAAAAAGTGCCAATAATGAGTTAATATTTGATAGTAGGTCATTTCAAAGGAGAAATTTAGATTTTAACTTTTAGAATTTTAACTTTTAGAATTTTAACATGGTTGTATTTGAATTTGACCATATAAAAAGCATGGAAATTTGATGGCATAGGAGAGTAATAGAAGAAACATGTTAACAAAGAAAAAGAAAAGAAATAATATATTTACAATTATGTCCTCTAGAGTAGTCTTTGTTTACTTTCTAGTCCCTAAAATGAATCATAGCTACCTTGATTTCATATTCTATATATACCCACTTCTCTCCTCTTTTTTCCTCACACCAAAAACAATCCTCTCACGCTCTATCTCTCTATTTTCTTTGTCTCTCACAAGTCACAAGTCACAACAAGCCACTTTCCACACATCTCTCTCTCTCTCTCTCTCTCAAGTCACAACAGAACAGAAACCATGCCTGAAGCACCAAAGATCACATTAAACCCCACCACAGAACATTGTTGTTACACTACTCTTGCAGATAAGAACAAGAGGAAGCTAGAGTTCATTGAAAATGTCACAACAAACGCCGATGATGTTCAAAAGAAGGTCCTTGGAGAGATCCTGTCAAGCAATGCTCATGTTGAGTACTTGCAAAGACATGGCTTGAATGGCAAAACTGCTGATAGACACACTTTCAAGAAACTCATGCCTGTTAGCACTTATGAAGATATCCAACAAGACATCAATCGAATTGCCAATGGTGACACCTCACCAATCCTCTGCTCCAAACCCATTTCTGAGTTCTTAACAAGGTAATTGATTAAATTTCAAATCTTTGGTGGGTTTTCATGATTTTTTTTGTTGTTTTGGCCTAATGGAGTTGTTTTGCTTTTTGTTGTAGCTCTGGTACATCAGGAGGTGAAAGGAAGTTGATGCCAACAATTGAAGATGAACTAGAGAGGAGGTCACTTCTTTATAGTCTTTTGATGCCTGTAATGAGTCAATCTGTTCCTGATCTAGAGAAAGGCAAAGGAATGTACTTTTTGTTCATAAAATCAGAAGCCAAGACTCCTGGTGGTCTTGTAGCTAGACCAGTTTTGACAAGCTATTACAAAAGCACTCAATTCAAAAACAGACCCTATGACCCTTACACAAACTACACCAGCCCAAATGAAACCATCTTGTGCCCTGACTCTTACCAAAGCATGTACTCTCAATTGCTTTGTGGTCTTTGTCAAAACAAAGAAGTCCTTAGAGTTGGTGCTGTTTTTGCTTCTGGGTTCATAAGGGCAATCAAGTTTCTTGAAAAACACTGGCGTTTGCTTGTCAATGATATCAGAAGTGGCACTCTTAACCCTCAGATCACTGACCCATCTGTGAGGGAATCAGTCATGAAGATCCTTAACAAACCAGACCAAAAACTCGCTGATTTTATTGAAAATGAGTGTAGAAAGGACAATTGGGAAGGGATTATAACAAAGTTGTGGCCCAACACAAAGTATGTGGATGTTATTGTGACTGGGACCATGTCACAGTATATACCAACTCTTGATTTCTATAGCAATAGACTCCCTCTTGTTTGTACCATGTATGCTTCCTCTGAGTGCTATTTTGGTGTCAACTTGAACCCTCTTTGCAAACCAAGTGAAGTCTCTTACACACTCATCCCTACCATGGCCTATTTTGAGTTCTTGCCTGTTCATAGAAACGTTAATGGTGTCACTAACTCTATTTCCATGCCCAAAGAACTGGTTGACCTTGTTGATGTCAAGCTTGGTCAAGAATATGAGCTTGTGGTCACCACTTATGCTGGTAAATTTCTCATACTATACATACTTGAAAAATCTTATAGATACTTGAAAGTTGGAACATTTGTACTTAGATTGTGTGTATCCGAATCTTATACATGTTTTGATTTTTGTAGGGCTTTATCGCTATAGAGTTGGTGATGTGCTGAGGGTGGCTGGATTCAAGAACAAGGCACCACAATTCAACTTCATATGCAGGAAAAATGTGGTGCTTAGCATTGATTCGGATAAGACTGATGAGGTTGAGCTACAAAATGCTGTGAAGAATGCAGAGAACCATTTGGTTCCATTTGATGCAACACTAGCTGAGTACACTAGCTATGCAGATACAACCACAAAAGTTCTTGGTCACTATGTGCTGTTTTGGGAGCTTAGCTTGAATGGAACAACCCCAATTCCACCTTCAGTCTTTGAAGATTGTTGCTTTACCATTGAAGAATCACTCAACAGTGTTTACCGGCAAGGCCGTGTATCGGATAAGTCGATTGGACCACTTGAGATCAAGATTGTAGAGCCAGGGACATTTGACAAGCTCATGGACTATGCCATTAGCAAAGGTGCATCAATAAACCAGTACAAAACACCAAGGTGTGTGAAATTTGCACCAATTGTTGAGCTTCTCAACTCAAGGGTTGTCTCAAACTACTTCAGTCCCAAATGTCCCAAGTGGGTTCCTGGTCACAGGCAATGGATCCAACCAAGTTAAATTATATTTAATGTTAATTAAAGAAGAAGAAAAAAAAAGCTTTTCATGGAGAAAGGTTCACAAGAACTGTTTTATTTTTGTGATCATCTTAGGAAAATGTTAATTTAAGTGCCCTCCTTTCTAGGTTAATTATGTTGCTTTCTTTTTTTCTTTTTCTTTTTCTTTTTTGAATTTTCAACTGTTGTTTATTATGCATAGAGAATTCTGAATTAGTCATGTACAAAAACAGTTCTTTTGTTCTTCTTCTTCTTCTACTTCTCTCATCTTTTTATATCTATCTTTATATATTTAATTTCTTGCAATGATAATTAATCATGACATTAATGGGAAATTGATTCTTAATTAATTCAAGCCAGGAATATTCCTGCCCACTGAACTCTCAACTCTCAACTCTCAAGTATGTACTAAAACGGCAAAGCCACCCACTATCAACTCTCTATTATTATATGTATATATCATCAAAAAGCATACCAACTTTTGATTATACTTTTTTTTTTCTTTAGAAACTCCTTCATGAACCACTCACCTCCCTCAAAAATGGTGTGTGACTGGTTGGGTTCTATCATCTATGAAGCTTGTCTTCTCTGTAAATTTAAGCAGCAAACCCATTTGAAAGTGGAGTAATTCAAGCATATATGAAAGTGAAACAGAAGAAGATATTATTGTTATAAAAGTATTGATTGTAGTGATGACCATAATAATACATATGACAAAATCATATAATGTTAATGCAAAACAGTAGTCACATATGTCACACTGGACCCAATCTCAGTTGCAGCCTTACAAAAAGGCAGGATTTCATACAAAGAATCAAAGACAAGAACTGTTGAAAGGCCAAAACAATTTTGTTGTGGAGTGGCAGGACAGATAAGGTAGAATCAGAAAATGTTCCCTCTTCCTTTACACCTTTGTCTTTGAAAACAAACAAAAACACTTTGTATTTTAGAATTACACAGTTTTTTTTCGCAACAAGTCAGTCAGACAATAATTGCAGTTTTCAGACAAACCCCAGAAAAAGAGAGACAATTTTCAGATTTTTCCAGTATACAGAGGTCAGGATTCTTTTTCTTTTTCAAAAAAAAAAAAAAATCATTAATGGATGGATGGATGAGTGGACTGTGGAGAGATAAGGTCCTGATTTTTTTGTTTTCTGGTTTGGTGCCTGCAACTGTGTATGTGTCTACATTACATAATATTCATTGTGTGTAGTAATTAATTTGTCTACTTCATGATTCGCTTCTTTTCTTTCAAGTTCAAGCACTTAACCAATTTGGTTGCTGCTTCCCACCCATCTTATACATTCGGCGAGGAATCGCTTCTTAAATAAGTTTACATATATATGCTTTTTCCAAAAGTGATTTTAGTGCTTTGTTTACATACATGTCTCGATGGATTTCAACTTTCAAGTATATATTACCAAGTTAACTATATATATGTCATTTCTTTAATATGCATTTAGGGATGTCGATGAGTCAAACAGGGATAGAGAGATACCCTCATCCCCTTCTCTAAAGTCCGTAATACTTAATACCCGTATGTTGATTTTTCATACGTAACATATTAGGAGTGAACGGACAAAGACATATTAACAATGTTGATATTTTATAATCAATACCCTTCTATTGTTTTTATTTTATGAACTACTCTAATGTTTTTTTTAAACAATATCTAAATTAAAGAAATTATAAAAGCTTTAAAAGTCTTATCTGGAATAACAGCATTGATCATTTGCTATTCTATTATTATTCTTATCTAAGTACTTATCCATATAAACAACTAACTTTTGTCACATGATAACTTTTTATGTATGAAAACATTGCTTTATGCATTTCAAATCAAACAAAAGATCAATTGCTTCATGCATATAAATCTCACATCAATCACAATGAAATTGCTTTAACCTAGCCTCTATATGTACAAGAATATATATATATATATATATATTTTAAAAGGAATACGTACACAAGGCCTTTGAAAGCTACTTTGAAATGAAATGGGTAGTTGCAAGATAAATGAAATGGTACTAAGAGATCATTATTGAAGTGATCATTTGTTTGTGAGATGAGCTTTGCAATTTGAGTAGCTTGTACTTGCTCTATTAGGAAAGTAGAAAAATTAATGTTGTTGAAAGAGATTTCTTTTAGCCTAAACATTAATTTTAGCCTCCACCTTTTTCTTCAAGGAAAATGAGAAATCAAATTCAGTTGGTTAGAGTGTTATGTTAAATATATTTTCAAGACAAGATTAAAAGTGGATATTGGTTTCTAATTAATATTTATAGGTAACTGAGTATTAAATTTCATTAAGGGTATGTAAGTCTTTTTATCTCAAAATTAGTTAATTCTGAATTTTTTGAATTTGTTTTTAGTTATAAAAATAAAAATAAAAAAATTGCCTACTAAAACAACTTGTAAATAAAATACATATTAATTTGAGTAAATGAAAAATGACTATCATATGACCTCATGATGCTAGCTTTACTGCTTGAAAAACCATAGACCCAATCAAGTCTAGGACTAGGCAGTACACCTATTCGAAGTTTCGAAGTCTAAAGTCTAAATTCTTTATCACTTCTCCTTCTTATTATTTTATTTGTTCTTTTAAAGTGTTTTGATAGCATTATATATGTCCATCCGTTAGGTTTGGCTGGCTCGTATTCTCAAGTAAATCCAATGAGAACCAAATGAGACTCAATTAATGTGAAACTTTCTGGTAACGTGGAAACATTTAGAAGTTAGAGATGGTGTTTTAGGGAGGTTTGAAGACTAAGAAGAACTGAAGAAGAGATAATCGCTGTGGATAGTGCTGTGAGTTTGACAGTGGTGGTGACAGCGGTTTCGGGTTCGTTTCAGCGTATGGCTCGCGGTTTTCTGAGCGATATAATTTCATGTGACTTGTAACGGTTTAGGAAGTGGGTGTGCAACCGTGACCTGAATCGTATTCAATCATAAACATACGTGCAATGAGAAATCTTCATTGGAAAAGGAGGTAGTTTGTTTCTGGAAGTTCTTATGCTTGAAGGAAAATGATTTCTCTTTACAAGAAGACTTGTCATAAAAGAAAATAGTATTTATATGAAACAAGTAAGTCTTGTACGTATAGGAGATGGATTTCCTTGTAGGTTTAAACTCCATGTAACTAGTATAAATAAAACCTTGTGATTATGTTATTTGAGTGGAGCAAAAAGAACATCATATAATATCAGAGAGTGGGCAAGATCCGGGGGAGACCCTAAGAGCATCTCCCACCCATCTCTATATCTATGTCTCCAAGACATTTTAGAGTATGGGTTGCTTCAACCTGGAGGTGGCCACGGTTCCGGTTGATTCGTCGATTTTGTCCGCGGTTTAACCGGAACCGTACGGCCCAAACCGGAACCAAAACCGTAACTTAAACCGCCAGTTTGAAAACCGATTTTGAACCGGTTTACACGGTTTCGGTTTCGGTTTCGGTTTCGGTTTGACCTTCCTAAAAACCAACCAAAACCGTCGGTTTTGTTTGCGATTAAACCGCCGGTTTTTCAACAACAAAAAATTGACGAATCAAATGCTGCCACATGGTAGAAAATTGGAAAAAAAAAAAAAAAAACCAAAACCAAAACCGAAACCGCCCATAACCGAAACCGTAAAACAGTCGGTTTTACACCATGTACCAAACCGAATTTTAGGTTTTGGTGTTGGTTTTGGGTGGCCACCGAACCGTGGCCACCACTACTCCCACCACACTCTAAATTTATGTCTCCAAGAAAAAAAATTAGAGACCAAGAGTTTGATCCTCTAAATTTTGAGAACCAAATCTCATTCTCTAAATTCACTTTTCAACATTTTTTTATTCCATTTATATCATTTTTACCTTTTTCATTAAATTCAATTAATGTATAATAAATTTTAATTTCTACCTTTTATTAACATAAAAATTATACCATTAAAAATGTCTCATCTAGATCTTTAAAATGAGTCTAATATTGAATATTAATTAATAATTTTTTATTACCATACTTTATCATTTGTTATTCATTTTATTATTATTTTTAAAAAAAATTTCTAAAAAAATTTCTTTTATATTATAAAAAAAATCTCTTATTACATATTAATAATTATAAGTTAGTAATAAAAAAAAAAATCAGAAACATAGTATTAAAATAAAAAATATTAATATTAAAAATTACAATAACATAAAAAAATTAAAATAAAGATAGGAAAAAAAAAAAACAAAAAACTTAAATAATCATAGGATAACATATGATAATGTCCAAATACATTAATATTTTGGAAGACCACCAAATGACTTTCATATCCATTCGAAAATGATCCACCTTGTATTTGAGAATTGTGAGTGTTTTTTTCTCAAATTTCCATCTTTTTCCTTCGAAAAAATTCACGTTCGTTGGGATTTTTAAAAAGGTAGATTAAAAAAAGTTGATTGGAAAAGTTAGAAAAGAAATAAATAGGCTAGGAAAATTAGTTGATAAATGTTAGAAAAAAAATAAGTAGGTTGAGGAAATTAGTTGAAAAATGTTTTAGAACCTAAAAATTATTTATTATAAATTCATGTACTAATAAAACATTATATTTAAAAAAAATTACAAATGTTAATATAAATAATATTTGTTAAAATTTAGTTGAACAATAATTTATTAAAGAAAGTAAAAAAATAATAATGAAAATATAAGTTATTTGAAGATATAAATAGAAATAGGGATAGAGAGTGGTGGGAGAAAAAATATTTAGTGATGGAATCTATGAGGAATATTCCCTTTTGAATCTCTATTTTAGAGATAGAGAGAGAGATTGGTGGGAGATGCTCTAAGGAATATCCGGGGAGGGATCCAGGGAATATCAATTGATCAAGTTAGAAATCTGTTGGTGATATTCAGGGGGGGGACCTAGGGGATATTAGGGTTTTTTTGGTAAAGATCTTGTGAGCGTTGTGAGCTGAGGGTCATGATGTAAAGTTTGATTGTGAGCTTGGGGACTTGGTAAGACTCTATGGTTTGGGGTTAAGGTGTGAAAGAGAATCTTAGAGTATATGGTTGTAATAATTTATCATATAGTAGAACTTTCTCTGTCGTCCTAACTACCTGTGGTTTTTTCTCTAATATAGAGTTTTCCACGTATATCTTATGTTATGTAATTGTTTATTTTCTCTCATCTTATTTTTCTAATATAGATGTTAATTGTTATGAATTATGAGTGAATATTAAACATGTCGCTTCCGCGTTCATCGGCTCAAATTCCCAATGCCATCAAGGATAAAAATTAAGTGTATTGGTGATTGGTTAATAACCTTATGATATGATGCATCTAGAGTCCCTACTCCCTTGAGTTTATGGGATCCTCTCTCTTTTAGGGATAGTCCTCGTAGGTTGCATTTGGAATCCATTGAAAATAGAATAATAACAAACTGTTAAGTTGACCAACGAGATGTTGTTTGGCGAACACTCTTCAATGTTTAAGTCAGTACTTTAACAGGGATGCAATTATGTGTGGATGGTTTTTACCTGGGGCAGACGATAGAGGGGGTTGACCCGAGCTTTTTATTAAAAATTAAAAATTAAAAATAATTGTATAATTTAATCAATAATGATCATGTGAGTCAAGTGAGTTAGAACAGTAGCAGTAGTGTTAGAGTAGCATAAGATAAATTTCTCTTTTTTTCTAAACCACAATTGTCACATCAACCTCCTTTTATATATATATATATATATCTATATATCTTTCTGAATCTCAATTCTCTTCCACACTTTCTCTATTTCTCTGTTTCACTATTTCTCACACACACACGTTCTATTCTCATCTCTTCCCAATTAACACGTGTGTTCCAATTCTCTCTCACTTTCCATTAATTAATAATTATTGACATTAGACAACTCGACAATTAACCTAAAAATCAACCCAAATAATATGTAAAGTGGTTTCTTTTTTATGGAAATTACTTAGGTATAGAGTCAATACCCAAGGTACTGACCCCACTAAAAGAGTATTGCCACGTGCCCACGTGGCTTTTTTCTTTTGCTTTTTTACATTTATCTTCTTGTATTCTAAGAAAAAAAGCCACGTTGCAACACCTCATTGATGGGGTAAGTACCCAAGCAATGTTCTTTTTTTATTAACCACATCATTCCATGAATTTTATGGTGATAACAACTCACTTATCATATCATTTTAGTTAAATTTTAGATTAATTATTAGGGTTATATAGTATTACTCATTAATAATTCTCTCAATCGTTTTTTATTTATTTGACAAATTACTTAAATCCGGGGTTTTTCTAAAGGAAGCCTAGTGACTTAGGTGTGAGAAGTTTACCATCGGACCAACCTCATCTCGTCACTTGATCACTCCAGCACTCAATCACTTTGATTTTGTTTTTTGTTTTTTTTTTAATGAAATTTTCTAGTACCATAGAAGTTTTATTATTATTACTACTTATATATATATATATACACTTTTGTTTTAGCCCACCCTATCAAAAAATCCTGGGTACGCCCCTGATTTTTACTAAATGAGAATAATTACCTTGATTTACCTTTCTATATGATATTTAAAGATTTATTTCTGAATCCTTGTTGTGTTGTCAACACCATTGTGAGCATGGAGACATTTGCCTAGCTACAAGTGAATTTAAAATGTTATATATATATATATATATATCTATAAATTAAGACAATTTAAAGAAGGTTTCATGACCATAGAGCTAACCCTGAATGAAGAAAAAAATAAAAAACAAATAAACTGATCTGATCTACCTGCCACATGCAAGAGGAGATCGTAGATGAGATTGTGGGACGATTTTCTCCGAATTCTTCTTTGGAGAAGATCTTTGACAATCTCTTCCACATTGAGGAGATTGTCAAACAACCTAATGGTAGGTTCTTACCATTACCAATGAAATTATAAATTTAAGTCATCTCCATCTCCTTCAACTCCCACGCATCATTGGTGATACAAATATATAGATGGAGAGTTTGAGACCTAACATCACAAGAAGTATACCACTTATTGGAAAGAATACACTGCATTTTATTTTATTTTCAATTTCTATTTTTCTTCCAACTAAAAGAAATATCTTTTTTTTTTTTCTTCCTCGTCCTAAAAACCCCCAAAAAATCGGCGAGGAGGACTTGTATGGAAAAGAGACAAATCCACGTATCTGCTCCCGATCTCTTTTTTTTTTTTTTTTTTTTTTTTTTTTTCCATGTGGGGCCGACAACACTCCCCATGCAAAAATCAAAAGGGTTCCCAAGAAGCGTAGAATCCGGATTTTAAAAATATATAAATATTATATATTTATCTCCAGCTCCAGAGGGGGGCCATGCACAGATTTTCGCCACGTGTCACTCTACAAGCGTTGACCGGAAGTGAGTCTATCTCTTTTCGATTAGGTGGGCTCCACCACCTCATCGTCCAATCAGAGAACAGAGATCCACGTGGGGTTGTCTATTTTTATGTTTTTTTGGTTTGTGGGTCGGCCCCCAACTCTGGTGATTTACCAAAACGACCCCCACGCGCTCAGGGTTCGGAGAAATAACTCAGGTGGTTTCTCTACCACTGTAAGATTCATGGTCCAGCCAGTCTGGATGTGCCACATCTGTATAAACATGTTGAAAGTTAGTTATAAAATGACGTGGCGAGATCTTAATGGAGAGACCACCAATCATAGATGGTCTTCATCTCATTGACTAATCGCTTATTGTTATTTTATATTCAACTCATCCATGATAATATTAGACGTTTTAAAAAAATCAACCTTATTGTATGATAAAAATTCTTACTACTGTAAGTGGGTTTTAATCTAAAATTTAAAACTAGAAGGTTTTTTTTTTTTTTTTTTTTTTTTGAATCTCTAACTATTTTATTAATTTTTTAAATTCATCTATAAAATTTCAATGCATACAATTTCAATGCATACGTATTTGTCCGGTATAAGTGTGATGAGCTTATAACTACGAAGTTAACCTCATTTTATTCCCGTTATAAAATATTATTTATTAGTATTTGACAAGTTTGTCGGTTGTTTCAAAACCTGAAAAAAAAAATTATGATTTATGGATTCGAGTTATATTACACATCCTCGAATCTCAAATAATAATAATAATAGAAAAAGTACATTTATTAAGATATTATAAAATGCTTGAATTGTGAAGCATAATACAAAAATTGAAAAATCGTACAATATTGATGATCACAGTAAAACATCTTGATCCTCAGGTGGGATTAGGATAGTGATTTTCATAATCTAAACAGCAATAATGATATGATTAAAAAAAGATGAAACTTTTTTGAGAGAGTGATATAGAAAGCAATTAAAAAGTTTAGCTTTTAGAGACAAGTAACCCAACAATGACTATGATAGCAACCAATTATAATCTAAATGGATGCCCATAATGGATTTGAAATTTTAAAGAAAGATTAGATTGATAAGACAATGAAAGTTGTAACAATAATGAAGCATAGGATGTTTGATAGAAAATGAAAGTTAATAATATTAGAGAGAGGGTAGAGGGGGGGACTGGGGAGAGGAGAGAAAAGGACTTATCAAACCCATTTGTTGGTAGGATTATTTGCATCGACAATTCCAAAAAGGGTTTTCGTTTTCTTTCGAGATTATCATATGGGCTGCGGAAATATTAATTATCATGTTGTATGAGTGTCATTTATCATTTTCTTTTGAAGTTATCATATCGGCTTTGGAAACATTATCATGTTCTATGAGTGTTATTTATTATCAAGTCATATTCAACGGTATTATGTACATATATTTAAGTACGTTAAAATTGATCTAATTATCCTTAGGTTGATATTTTTTTTCTTCCTTTTCTAAAGCTATTATTAATACTCGAAACTTTGTTTTTTTGTGTAGTTTAGTGGGTATCCAAAAATTATTCTTAACCTTTTGATACATTTCTAAAAGTTGAGAAATTGTATCGGTCGTGATCCACACGTGTATATATTATAATATGGTAAATCGACTTAACTAATTCATTGCAACATGGAATTGAATAATATTTATGTATAATTTAAACTAAATTTAACCTATTTATTCAAATCAATACATTTTATGGGCTGCAGGAATATTATCATGTCGTATGAGTGTCATTTATCGTTTTCTTTTGAAATTATCATATCGGTTGTGGAAACATTATCATGTTCTATGAGTGTTATTTATTATCAAGTCATATTGGGCTGTGTTATATACATATACTCCAAACTTTGTTTTTTGTGTAGTTTAGTGGGCATCCAAAAATTATTCTTAACCTTTTGACACATGTCTAAAAGTTGAGAAATTGTATCGGTTGTGATCCACACGTGTATATATTATAATATGGTAAATCGACTTAACTAATTCATTTGCAACATGGAATTGAATAATATTTATATATAATTTAAACTAAATTTAACCTATATATTCAAATCAATACATCTTATGGGCTGCGGGAATATTATCATGTTGTATGAGTGTCATTTATCATTTTCTTTTGAAATTATCATTACGGATATGGAAACATTATCATGTTTTAAGAGTGTCATTTATTATCAAGTCACATTGGGCAATGTTATATACATATACTCCAAACTTTGTTTTTTGTGTAGTTTAGTGGGCATCCAAAAATTATTCTTAACCTTTTGATGTATTTCTAGAAGTTGAGAAATTGTATCGATTCGTGATCCACACACGTATATATTATAATACAGTAAATCGACTTAACTAATTCATTGGAACTTGGAATTGAATAATATTTATATATAATTTAAATTAAATTTAACCTATATATTCAAATCAATACATTTTATTCTATACCTCTAGTCAAAGAAGTTGAAAAATGTACTCACAATCACTTTCCACCGTCCAATTTAGCTAAGAAATTATATAACCATTTTAAGTCACCTCTAATCGGCCTTAATTAAGTAATAACTATAATTTAGTCAAAGTTATTGACAAATAAAACAAAGCATGAAAGGAGACACCTGAAAAATTGGTATCATATTCATATGATATTAAAAAAAAAAAAATGTGGCAAAATTAAAATAATAAGCTTTAACAAAATTAAAATAATCGAACTCGCACGTCAATTCTCAATAATGATGATGTGGTTTAGATTCGCAACTTACTCAGTCAAAAAAAAAAAAAAAAAAGTGTGAGAAGACCTCTCATCATCTATAGTATTGTTTCATATTGAGAAGTTCCAAATAGACTTCCGACTTTTAAAAAGAAATCAATAAAATATTAAAAAAAAAACAATTATTTGGGCCAAAATCCACGTGAATTGTTAGAATTAGGTGGGTGTTAGAAGGCGACGGCCCAACTAGGACAATTCTAATTGTCACTCTCACACGTGATACGACATCGGACAAACAACACGTGTGGCCCTTCGGAGAGTGTTGACCTTTTGACTTGTCGTTAAAACCCCACCCACACCACACGTGAGGCAAAATCCCACTTTGTTCCCTTGTTTGGGCCCACTCAACTACAAGCCCGGTCGGCCCATTTTGGGCCCATTTTTTGTACACATGTTGTGTCATTTATTTTTTAAATTTTCATATGCTAATTATTGTTATCAAATATGATTAAATTAATTAATCCCGGACGTGTAATGTTGAATTTGTACTAAGAAAAGACAAAATAGTCCTAGATTTTGGTCATGTATTTTGTTAGTTAAAGTTAATTAATTGACGACAAAAGCACCTAATTTAGAAAATTAGGATTAAGGACAAGAATAATTATTGGTGGGTATTTTAATTTTAATTTTTTTTATGACTTTTGGATTATTTTAAATTTGTTTTAAATATTTATTAATTGAAAAAGATGCACCAATTGTTAGTGGTTATAGTAATTGCTTTTGTTATCATGTTGGGTGCTGTTGAGAATTTTGTGTCTAGTGTCTTCCTAACATCTATCATAGCTCAATTTAACATCTAAACAAGTCTATTATTTCTTTAAAAAATTAATAAAAAATTAATCCATTTCAACCAAAAGAATCTTTTTGACCATTCAAAAGTGTTTTTGTTAGTATAGTTCTATTAAAAAAAAGAAAAAGAAAAGAAAAGTGTTTTTATTAGTGTAAAAGCATTTTCAAATGCACCCTAAATATTTTAGGGAGATTTATAAAAAAACCCCATTGAGGTCCGACCTTTTTTTTAAAAAAAAATAACCCTCTGGTTTCGAATTTTGTTAAAAACCCGTCTTATTGTATATAAGAACACCTTATAGTTTCGAAAATGAGTTTAAAAGACATCCCGACTGTATATAGAAAAAACCTTCTTAGAGAGAGAGATATATATTTCCATCTATATTTAAAACCAGAAGGTTGTGTTTGAAAAAGGGTTAAACCTCATTGGAGTTTTTAGGAATCTCTCAATATTTAAAATAAGATTGGAAAGGGTCATGGTGCTAAAAGTAAGAAAATGGACAATTTTTGTCAATTGTTTTGAAAAATGGATAAGGGAAATAAATGATAATGTAACAAAAGAGACACTTTAACAAGAATGACTTAAAATTTATATTTATAGCTATACCTAAACCACTATTGATAAAACCATATATATTAATCTTTTGATTCAATCATTGATTGTTGTTTAATAATTATCATAACATAGTTTATTAATCACAAGCAACAACATAAAATAAATAAATAAATAAATAAAAATAATACACTCTAGGTTGTCACTTGGGGATGGTAGATTTGGACTCAAAATAGTATTATTGGTAGATAAGTGACATTTTTATAATCTTAATTGGTTGTGTTATTTTCAAGATAGCGTCTACAAGGAAGCTAAATTAAAGAAGCCTAAGATGAAATAATAGGTCTATTCATCAAACTTGTATCTTATCCGGGGGTGAAGCCATAAATTTAAGATTGGGGGGCCGATATATAAAAACAAAAAAAATAATAAAAAAAAATTAGGGGGACCAAAGTGAAAAAAAGTTAACATTTTGTAACTATTTTATAAATTTTTTAATATAAACTTTAGAGATTTTTTTTGAGGGAGGGGGCCATCCCTCTCCCACCACTCCTGATCTTATCGAAACATTTTATTCAAAAATAAACTAGATTTATCCGAGAAAAACTTCTCATTTTATGAGTTTTTCTCCGGTACACATATAACTGTGAGGATACTTATAATATACTTATCTACCTCATTACTTTTTGTCATGTAAGCATTATTTGATCCAATTGTATTGCTTTTTCTGATAAAAAATGATAAGGTGGATAAGTGTGCTATAAGTATGCTCACAGTTATATGTTTACAAGAGAAAAACTCTTTATTTTTCACCTTTAATATTAAACGAAACACCCCTTTGATATATATTTATTGCTCTCCTTAGATTCACAAAATATTCTATTACAAAGAGAGTGATAAATGATAATATCTCCTGTTCAGATGTACATGTGTATGTCTTCCTAACATCAAACATTACAAAAATCCAAAGCTATCAAACAAACAATTAAATAAATAAAAAATTAAAACTTAAAGATAAGAGAGAAAACTTATAATACAAAAATGCATGTTATCAGTTTTATCACAATACCTTGACTTGAGAGATCTCAGATGATTATCATATTCTCATGTTTCTAATCTCCATTAATCAACACTTGCCACTCCTTGATTGTGGTGATGGAAGCTTGACATTATAGCTTGCATCACTGCTTACAAAAGAAATTTGTTTTAGGAAGCAAAAGAAATTAATTAATTAAGAGAGTGACCTTATTATTGTTTTCTAGTTAATTTCTCTCGTGTTTTCTTTTCAAAGTTGTTTTACTTTTCACGACTTTGAAAATAATGAAGATGATAGATGTAGATGATGATGCCGATTGATCGAGAAACCAAAGACAAAAAAACAAACAATAACAATATATATATATATATCATCTATATTCTCTAGGGTACATGCACAATAATAGAGTTCAAAACTAGAGCCCACACCGAGCCCCTACAATCTTTGAAATTAAGGCATTTGACCATATAGATAACCCCAAACTATGTGGGAGTAAACGACAAGCTTGACCATTCTACTAACCCTTTATTGATAATATAATAAAAGCATTTTAGTATGCATTTTACAAGTAAGCAACCTATACAGTATACACCAAAGTGTACTGTATATAAAACTTGATTTTCCAAACTTCATTTTCCAACTCAAAAATCAAGTTTTAAACTATATGTAATATTGCAGATGTTTATCTAATCTTTTCATGAGGGCTCGTTTGGTGTGTTGTACTGTAATATATTATGTTACTAGCAGTTTAAAATATATTAGAATAATACAATATAATATTTGGTTTATTTTACACTGTTCACTGTACTGTATTAGCTAATACATTTTAATTTATCTAATACGGTGGATATCGTATTAACTAATACAGTAATACAGAGAAGAGAAGTTGTATTAGTTAATATAGTATAATACAATCTAATACAAAATATCATAAAACACAGAATTGCATAAGAATAATACAGTCTAATCCAATATAATCCAACACAATACAGTACCAAATGAGCCCCATACATAAATAAGAAGTGCACTTAAAGATATGTGGGTATACTTAGCACTCACTGTACGGGATTTCAATTGGGCCGGTACGGACCAAGACAGCCTACTCCAAACTTAATCCTTCCCTGCTAGAATTGGACAAATGTGAAGAACCAAAGAGCATATAGAGGAACTGCTGCGGTGAAAGAATATCACAGTTTTGATGGAACTCAATAATTATTCAGCTGAAAGCTGAACATTTTTTTCAGCTGATTTTGTGTTGTTAGAACTAAGTAAATAACTTGAGTTTTAATAGTATAAAAGTGAGGTAGCGAATAAAAATACCCCTTGATGTCACTTTTCTTTTTCCCTCTCATTCTGTCGAAGAAAAATATAGAGGAATCACGATCATGAAAAGAAGAAGATGAATCAACGGGAATATAATACAAAAAAAAAAAAATCACGAGGGAACATAAATAGTCTTGGGTTTCAGACCATCATGCTTTCAAGTTTTTCAGAGTTGAGAGTTTATCTCTACTCATTAGTAAAGGTACAAGTCTTTGATTAATCACTAGCTGAACTTATATATATATATATCCAAATGTAATGTTTTGCTAGATGTGAGCTTGAAAAATTACATCTTTGCTCATAAGTTTAAGCAAAGTGAAAAAAATTATTACAATCAAAATATAAAGTGTTTGTTTGATACACCGTATTGGACATGATTAGTGGACCGGACGATACTAATCTAGTACTGTCCGGTGTTTGACAAAAGTATCCAACCGGATTACTTAATCCAGTGAATAGACTTTATCCGGCTCACCGCCCACGTAGTAGTGTTTAGTCCAGTACAAAGTGGCATTACTAGACCAGACTTCGAAACTTCATCTTCCATACACATTTTTTTTTTTTTTCTCTTTTATTTTTTTTAGAAATTCCAGTATAAAACGTGTACATTTGCATTTGATTTGATTTGACGTTGCATTAATATGACTCTAATTTTTTGTATTTTTGGATTTTGTTAGGTAACTTTTAATTTTTAAAATATAAAATTGTAATATTTTAAAGACAATATATATTAAATGAAGGGTAAAAAAAGAAGAAGCGAATTTCAATTTAAAAAGAAAAATTGAAATAAACAAATCTTAATTTTGGAACAACTCTTGTTTAAATCTAAAGTACCAATATCCCTTTATTTACTAATACAAAACTTGATCAAAAAAACTCTTGTGGGACTATTTTAATCCAACTTGAAACAATAAGGACTTTAATTTTGATAGTAAAATGAAACAATAAAAACTTTTCTCTTTACAAAAATAAGTATGATTATATTGATAATTATTTAAATAAGATGAACAAGCAGCTGCAATGAACCAAGGGAGACAATAATGTTGCTGCCTTACTGGATTGCTGAACACAACCACTGCCCAAATGTGATGGAGTTTCCCAAGGACCCCAGTTGCGACTTGCGACAACCCCAGAACAGATAATCAAGCTTAGAAGAATATTTTTAATTGAGATAATTGAAATTTGCCTTCCTAAATAATGCGTAAATATCCCGATGATCAAATATGAGTAATACGGATAAGATGAGGTTGTCCTGATGGTAAAATCCCTCACACTTACACCATGAGGTTGCAGGTTCGAGTCCTCTCCCTCTCTAAAAAAATTCTCAATTTATATAATTGTGTAATACTTCAATACCAAAAACAATGAAAACAACATTAATATCGGTTACCAGAAATGGAATATATACAATAGACTAAAAGTGCATGAAGATAACCTATTATTGTTATAGAGAGAAAAGAGCGAAATAGAACC
The DNA here is from genome assembly GCA_954870605.1 of Acer campestre. Taxonomy (NCBI): domain Eukaryota; kingdom Viridiplantae; phylum Streptophyta; class Magnoliopsida; order Sapindales; family Sapindaceae; genus Acer; species Acer campestre. The sequence goes on from OX940801.1 coordinate 43,549,121, forward strand.
AAATGCGTTTGACTTTGTGGGGATAATACCAAATTAATAATTCTTGTAAAATAGAACCAAAGTATGTGGTGAGACCAAAATACCCCAAGCTTATTCTTTTCTTTTATTTTTATTACTCTTTTTTTTATATTTATTTCTTCTCTATTTCTTCTTCTCTCCTATGTTAGGGCCATTTCTAGACATTTTGGGCCCCGAACGATTTTATGATATTAACAAAAATCGGAGCCCTATATAAAATTATTATCATTAAAAAAAAAATTAAATAAATAATTCTTCATTTATCGAATACATTGTCAAAAAATTTATCAGATCTAAAAACATAAAAACAAAACATTATTTACATAGACACAGAAAGCAAAACGGATCAGGAAGTAACATGAAGCAAACCAAACCTAGGATAGACAGACCCTTTAATTCGTTTAACAATTTAGTTTTAAGTCAAGGTTGTTGTTTTTAATAATTTACTATTTGGTTTTGTTTTAAATAGTGTAGTGATGTAGTATCATAATCGCAATGACAAGTTTATTTGGCCTGAAGTTAGTTTGCTTAATTGAATTAGTTCATTGGGCCGAAAAGAAAAGTATAAAAATAAAAACAGTAAAAGGTTTGGAATTGGACCCTGTTTAAACATAAATATATTGGGTTCTGAGGCCCTAAATAAGAAAAAGTAAATTGGGTCAGTTGGGGCCCCCAGCAAATGCTAGGTTTGCTGCCCCCATGGGCCGGTTCTGTCCTTTATATATGTGTGTATATATATATATATATTTCTAGGGGTGGGCGTTTTCGGGTTGGGTTGGGTTGGGTTGAAAAATTTTCAACCCAATCCAACCCAACGTAAATTTTAACCCAACCCAACCCAACCCAATATTTATCGGGTTGGGTTGGGTTGGATTGTTCGGGTTGGGCTTTTAAGCCCAATAGAAAAAATATATTCGAATTCAAATTTTGTTATATGAAAATTTAAATTTAAAATAATTTTTTCACCCTAAAATAATATTACATAGAGTTTAGATTTCTTAAAGGTATTAAAACCAAATCACAACATATAATACTATTGCATAATTAATAAAAATAAAAATATAACAATTTATCCAACTTGGAAAGTCTCCATCTAAGTCTCTCATTCATTTTACAATTATAATCACTTCATCGAATATCTCGTGGTTGAATAATCTATTATTTATTTCAATCAACATAATAGTTTGAGCTTCTATACAATTATTAGAATTTTTTCTACCAAATTATTAATCGAATCCTAAGAAGAAAAAAAAAAACATTTTAAAGTACAATCAAGGATGTGCCAATTAATATAAAGATGAAGACAATATAATTGCATATTTTTAATAAATGTGTTATATATTATCATATAAAATATTTAAAATTATGTATTTATATTTGTCATTTATAATATTATAAATGTTGCATGAGTAAAAATTTTAAATATTTTAAAATATGAGATTTCATAATAAATATAATCATAAATAAAGTTATTTAATTTATTTTTTATTAAAAATGTCGGGTTGTCGGGTTGGGTTGGGTTATATTTTATTAACCCAACCCAACCCAACCCAATCTTAAAAGCAACCCAACCCAATCTAGTCGGGTTGGGTCGGGTTGGTCGGGTTGGGTTGGGTTGGCGGGTTGGTGCCCACCCCTATATATTTCAATAGAAAAGACCTTCATTGAAGGTCAAAACGACCATGACCTCCATTGAAAATCGATGAAGAAGATTAAAAAAAAAAATTATATCTAGAAATAAGTCTCGGGTAGGGTGGAAATAAGTCTAGGGTACCAGATCCCTTTTTTTTTAAAAAAAAAACTTTATATATTCTTCTTTTTCAACTTCCATTGGAGGTCGTTTCGATGACCTCAAATAGAGGTCTATTCTACCTCCATTGATTGACCTTCATCAATGGAGATTTTTGGAATAATAATAATAATAAAAGGATACAGAAAATAATAAAAGTAAAAATAGGGTTATTTTTGTCCATCATCATACCTTGGTGCCATTTAAACTCAAATTATTAAGTTGTTGATAGTTCCAAAAATGTCTCTCCAAAGAGTGCTATAAATTTAAAGGACCCTTTAATTTATAGTTTCTAATTTGATAAGTCTCGACAAAACCTTGATCCAGTGTCAGCCCTCCAAAGAAATTATTATTGTTCTTTGAAAAATTATATATATATATATATATATAAAGTATAGTAATCATAAGAAAAAGATATCAAAAGCATCTTTGTTGTATAAAATTATCAATTTAATTAGAGAGTTTAGAGAATTATGCAATTTAGTCCTTATAATTTAATTTACTATATCAAAATAGTTGTTCTTATATCAATTTTGTAAACCATTTTTCGTTTTCGTTAAATTTTATTAACTTTATTATCCATTAAAAACTACCAAAAAAAAAAAAAAAAATCCTTGAAATATTACAAAAAAAAATTCTATATGATAACCAAAAATTCTTAAAATAAGAACAATAAAATTATTAATATATAAACTTAATCACCAATGGATACCACCAAACTTAACTGGATCAACAACTGTATTTAAAAGAAGGTCAATTAACTTGATCAACAATGAATTTAAATACAACACCATGGGGTTCAACAACTGCAATTTACTGTTTATAAAATCTCATACAATAATTAAAATAAAATAAAATGTCATTTAATTTGAAAATATGTCATCTCTTTGTAATAGCGAATTTCACTCATACCCTATGTCGTTTGGGTATATACAGACAAACCCCGCTAATTTTGGACATTATCTAGAAACCTTGCTTAAAATTAAGAGAATTTTCAAGAACCTACCCTATAAAATTTAAAAACTATTAAAGTGTGTAAATACTATTGTTAGATCATTTCCTAACCGCTTAAACTTCTGGGTTACATGGTTGCTAATATGATATTATTATAGCTTTGTTTTGTTACTAATCAAAAATTTAGGGGTGGGCATGGATCATTGGATCGATTCGGTTCGGTTTTGGTCAAAACTGTATTGAACCGACATATATTCAGTTTTTTAAAATGTGAATCGGTTTGAACCTTTTTGAACTTGAAAACCGAATTGAGCCGAACACCTTATCTCAGTTCGATTAGATTCGGTTTAATTCAGTTTTGGACCTATTGGGCTTTGAAGATTTTTTTATAGGTTTTTTTTTATTTATTTTTTTTTTATTATTTTATTTTTTGAGCCTTTAAGTTGCTTTTGTGGCATTTAGGCTTAAACTTTTTTAAGAAAACGTAATATGAAAAAAATAATTTAAGCAAAATACAACCCAATTTTCAATCGAAATTTAAATTTCCATTATATTCAGTCTACATACTTAATCAAAATATAAAATCAACCCCAAGGGGTGGTGCTGCTAGTCATTGGGATAAGCCGTAAACTCGGATATCTTGGGTTTGATCCCTGGTAGCCACGTTTCTCTTGGGGCCACTGGAGGTTTATCTGGCTATTAACTTCAAGGTCTTGTGGGATTAGTCAAGATGCGCGCAAGCTAGCCCGGACTCCCATGAATACCAAAATAAATAAATAAATAAAAACATAAAATCTTCATAACTTCTATAAAATAGAAGTAAAAAAATGTGGTCCATAATGTAGTCCAAAATAAAACATCATCAACAAACAGTCTATAATAAAATTGAACCTTACAAAATAATTCATTAAGACAATTCGGTTTATTCATTTTGGTTCTGTTTGGTACGGTTTGGTATATGTTCAAAACCGAAACTGAAACTGAAACTGAAACCGAACCGCATTCCATTCAGTTTTAAATTTCAAATCGGTTATAAACCGAACTGAACGCCCTTTTTTTTAGCTAAATTTGGTTTCGGTTCTTGTGCTCACTCCCAACCAAAATATCCAAAAGCTGAAGCTGAAGAATCCACGAACCCAAGCCCGAACAGAGCATATAATGATGAGCCCAAACCCGTGAAAAAAATCTCAGCAGTTGTTTCTTGCGTTATCTTTGCACTGAAAACACACACACACACACGCACACACTTCTCTGTATGTCAATTCAATCGATAATGGCAATTCTACACACGCCATCTCTTCTCTCACACAAGCCTCTCATATCGCCTCGACCTCAACTCACTCTCGCCCTCCGATTCAACTCACTGCGTCTCAACTTCCCTGCTCGCTCTGTTTTTCTAGCCGTTAAAGCCGGACCAACAACAGATAGCGACTACTCGTCGAGAAGAAGTAGCAGCAATGAACCCAGAGAGACGATAATGTTACCGGGATGTGACTACAATCACTGGCTGATTGTGATGGAATTCCCTAAGGACCCGGCTCCGACTAGAGAGCAGATGATTGACACTTATCTTAACACACTCGCTACTGTGCTTGGAAGGTGCTTGCTTTAATGCTTGTATTTGATAGATAACTAGAAAGGGTTTAGTGGGTGTTTTGTTTTCGTGAAAATGTTTTTGGGTATTTTTGCTTTCAATGAGATTGTTTTGAATACTTGCATTGTGACTTGTGGTTGTTTTCATAGTTTTGATTGTTTGGGGTTGAAAGATAGTTCTTGTGTGTGAATGTTTTAGCTTTATATGTGCATAGAATGATTATTGATAAATGGATTTATTTGGGAAGAATTGAGTTTTCAGAGCCAATAGTGTTATTTTGTTAGATATATGTTAAAGAGTTTATATGAGCTTCATGGTTATATGGCGCCATTGGAATGATAAAAGAAGAAGAAATGTAGCCTGGATGGTTTTTCTAGGAATATTTTCGACTAGGAGAAAGGTGTCTTAAATGAGGAGACGAGTTGTATTATCTTAATTAGTCTACAAATTGTTTCTTTTGTAGACTTGATATGTAAAGTCTGTGAATTTAGACCGGTAGGCAGAAGTTTATCATTCAAATGGAACGAAAGAATCTCAAATGAATAGATATGATATATATTTCCTCTATTAGGTCACGATCAATTCATTTATCGAGAATTGAAAATTTTGTATTTTTGTATGAATGAGTATATACATACACAAGAAATCATGTCTTTTATAGACCTCATTTGTAAAGTATGTAAACTAGTATTCGTAATAGCAAGAATCTCATATAACGCCTATTTTCTGGGAACTTTTCGTATTATTCATCATGTCAAAATCGATGATTTTTTGTTTTTACAGCATGGAAGAAGCAAAGAAGAATCTGTATGCTTTTAGCACCACCACTTACACTGGATTCCAATGCACTGTATCTGAAGAAACCTCTGAGAAGTTCAAGGGTGTGTAGATATTTAAGGCACTTGATTGTTTACGCTATGTTTCATATTTTTCACTTATGGGTGCTCTATGTCTTTTTCCGCTTGTTAGGACTGCCCGGTGTTCTCTGGGTGCTGCCAGATTCATACATAGATGTCAAAAATAAAGATTACGGAGGTTAGTTTTCTCTAACTTATCACAGAAAGAAATAGGCCCAGATATTTGCATTACCAGATTGCTTTAATCTTATGGTCTTATGATGTGCTTTGCAATTCTTCTTGTAGGTGATAAATACATAAATGGGGAAATAATTCCCTGCACATATCCTACTTATCAACCGAATAAACGAAAAGAATCAAAATATGTAAGCAAAAGGTATGAGAGACGAAGAGATGGACCTCTTGAACGAAGAAAACCGAGACAAGCAACAGCAGAGTCAGAATCAGCATCTGGATAGGGTATCCGAAGTGCCATTTAATACATTGATTACTTGATTATGGTCTTACAAATTTATTTTATATTACATGTTTTATCATTTTGTGACAGTTTATGATTTCAAAGGTAGATTTACTGCTGTACTTGCTATTGTTGTTTTCTGCAGATTATTTGATTTCAAAGGTAGCAAGTGTTCGAGATTTGGTTAAAAGTGGTTTTTGAAAACCGATTCCGATTATTTTCTTACATTTGCACTAGGTGCTACCACTAAATAAATAAGTTAAATAACCCATTGTAGATTTTATTTTGATGTTTTTTTTTTTTTTTTTGGGTGATGTTGTTCTTTCACTGAATATACTTTTTTGGGTAAATATGTGTTGTTTAAAACTAAGATTGAAAATAAATAAATAAATAAAAAATAATCAATTTCTCCTGAAAGGCTGAAAGTAATGGCAGATTTTTTAAAATAGTAATAACAAATGCCCCCATGCAGGATCGAACTACAGACCTCCAGTTTACAAGACTGGCGCTCTACCACTGAGCTATAGGGGCTGAATGGCGTATTCACAATATATTTATATTTATATTTTTATTAGAAAATGATCAGATGGGTTGGCTACTGTGCAGCTACTAGTTCTATAGAACAATGGTAGTTGGAAGTTGGAACAGTATACAAAACAATGACAAAATAGTTTCAAGAGAGAACTTTTTTTTTTAAAAAAGAAAGAGAGAGTTTCAAGTGCGAGATTCTCGCACGTTCTTTTATATGGAATCGATTATGTAATTTTACAAAGACAAAATAGTTTTTGTAATGTTACATTGTTACAACTTACAAAGTGACATGGTTACTTTTGTCTCTTAGAGAATGTATAGGTTACTCTGTAACATTATAAGTTTCACTCTATAACGGTTCAACGTGCAAAAACCCCACACATAAAAAGATATATATAGGAATATTCCCGCAATCGGTAATTATTATATATCAAGATGACCAAAGGTTGCACCATCATTTATTTAATGTGATGTCTGGATTTTATTAAAATTCGAAAGAGGTTTGTACTCGGCTATTCATATTCAACTTAGATATCTATAAATGTGTGAAATGGATTGTTGATTGATGTCAAGCACAAGTCTTATCACTTTTAGATATTTTTTGCTAAACAAAAAGAAGTGGCAATTGATAAATTGAATCCAGATCATCAGACATCAGTGTTTGTCTTTCAAGTGAGAACCACTTTCTAACTAATGCAAAATTTCTGAGAGTAATAACAAAAGTCATTTGATTTGTTATCTAAATTTCAGGGTTGCAGAAAGTGCTAGGTGCTAGTCAGGCAGCGACCTTCCACCTAGTGCCTAGCCTGCCTAATCGGGGATTAGGCGGTTGGCCGAAAGTCGACTGATAGCAGACTAATGTAGGTCGGAATTTTTTTTAATATATTTTTGTTGTTGTAATTGAGTAAATGCTCATACTATTTCATATATTGAACATCAAATTGAAAATAAAACTCTAAAAAATTCAATATTGAAAATCAAAATCCATAAAAAATAAACTAACACAAAACTAACAAACTCAACCAAATTCAAAAATGTCAATAAAAAAGTCAACCTAATCGGTCAACGGCGACTAGTCATTAACTTTGACCAACTAGGCAAACTAAGCGATAAACCACCTAGTCGGGACGGCAGAACACCGACTAGGGACTAGACAGCATCTAGTCTGCCCTAGTCGGAGACTTTTGCAACACTACTAAATATAAATGAAACTACGATACAATTATAAAACTTTATATATATATATATATATATATGTAGAGAGAGAGTTATTTTTTAACATGAACATTCATTGAGGTCCATTTTTAGGTTACATAATCGATCAATTCTACCTCAACTTTTAAGAGAAAACGTTCAAATACATGTGTTAATTAAATCGGACGTTCACACTTGAGAATTTTAGATACTATTTTGACTTTGGGAGGATAAAAAAGATAAAGTTGCTTGGACCATACTAAAAAAAATTAAGATAAATATGACCAAAAAATAAAAGGTAAAAAGGTAACTAGTATTGTAATAAAATTAAAAACAATAGAGAACAATAATTAATTAAATAACAAAGGAATAAAGAATAAATGTAAGAAGATAGAAGGAGTGATGAACGAGAGAGATGAAGAGAAATAGAGATGTGAGCAATTGCCTTTTTATTGAATGAAGCTTTCAGATTTCAACAATAGTTGAATAACCACACGAAAAGAAAAAACAAATTGTTAACAAGGTAACACCAATATATAGTTGGTAGAACCAATTAAAATAATACAAAGAAGTGCCACTAATCATCTTGCATGCAAGCCACATTTTTAAGCTTCCACGTGCACCCATGTGGTGGAAATCCACAAAATTCTACAACACTCCCCCTTCGATTTCCACAATTTGTATTTTAAATTATTAGGAAAAACCAAGTGGGACAAAAACCTTAGCAAAATATATACAATGATCTTCTGGATCAAGTGGTGGGGGTATGTTCAGAACTACCTCATTAAAACCTTCCTGGTAAAACCCAGTGGGACAAAATCCGGTAGAAGGAAAAAGAGTACAGTACACATACATCCATTTAAAATTTTTGCTCTCCCTGATTGAATGCTCCCCCTGAATTAAACTTCAATGTTGATCCTATAATTTGCAGAGTCGACGCATGCCAATCCCATAAACCAGTTTTTCAAAAGTTAATGTAGGCAATGTTTTGGTAAACAGATCTGCAAGATTATCTGTAGACCGTATTTGTTTAACATCTGTCTGTCGACTCTGTTGAAGTTCATGAGTATAGAAGAATTTGGGAGAAATATGTTTGGTTCTGTCTCCTTTGATATATCCCCCTCTAACTTAAGCAATGCAAGCCGCATTATCTTCAAATATCGGTGTCGACATTTCTGTAGATAATGAAAATCCACATGTATTTTGAATATGAGAAATTACTGACCTTAGCCACACACATTCTCGACTTGCTTCATGAAGTGCAAGGATCTCAGAATGATTAGATGATGTAGCAACAATGGTTTGCTTTGTGGAGCGCCAGGAGATTGTTGTGTCATTATAAGTAAAAACATACCCTATTTGTGAACGGGCTTTATGGGGATCTGATAGATACCCGGCATCAGCATAACCAATTAAACCTGAAAGGTTGTTAGATTTTGAAAAATATAACCCTAAATCTTTTGTTCCGCGAAGATAACGAAAAAGATGTTTGATCCCATTCCAATGTCTTCTAGTTGGTGTTGAACTGAATCTAGCAAGTAAATTTACTGAAAATGCAATATCTGGTCGAGTACATTGAGCCAGATATAATAAAGCATCAATTGCATTAAGATATGGTACTTTAGGACTAAGTATCTTTTCACCATCTTCCAGTGGTCGGAATGGATCTTTCTTAGGATCAAGGGTTCTAACAATCATGGGAGTACTTAATGGGTGAGCATTATCCATATTAAATCTTTTCAGAATCTTTTCAATATAAGCTGATTGATGGATAAGTATTCCGTCTGATTTATGCTCAATCTCTAGACCGAGACAATATTTTATCTTTCCCAGGTCTTTCATTTCAAATTCCTTTTTCAAATATTCAGCAGTTTTCAAGAGCTCTCCAGGAGTTCCAATTAAATTCATATCATCAACGTAAACTGCTATAATAGTAAATCCAGATTCTGATTTCTTTATGAAAACACATGGGCATATGAGATTATTGATATATCCCTCTTTAATCAAATATTCACTAAGACGGTTGTACCACATGCGCCCAGATTGTTTTAATCCATACAAGGACCTTTGTAATTTAATTGAATATAAATTGCGAGATCTCGAGTTGTATGCTTCTGGCATTCTAAATCCTTCTGGGATTTTCATATAAATATCTGAATCGAGTGAGCCATATAGGTAGACAGTTACTACGTCCATAAGACGCATTTCAAGTCTTTCTGAGACAGCCAAACTTATCAGAAATCGAAACATAATTGTATCCATCACTGGTGAATACGTCTCATCAAAATCAATACCAGGTCTCTGCGAGAAACCCTGTGCTATGAGTCGTGCTTTATATCGCACCACCTCGTTTTTCTCATTACATTTCCTTACAAAAACCCATTTGTATCCAATAGGTTTGACGTCTTCAGGCGTCTGGACTATTGGTCCAAATACTTTACGTTTGGTTAATGAAGCCAATTCTGCTTGAATTGCTTCTTTCCATTTAGGCCAATCAGACCTTTGCCTACAATCATTAAGGTTATGAGGCTCATAATCATCATTTAAAATTTCAGTAGCCACTGTATACGAAAAAATATCATCAATGATTATTTCTTCACGATTCCACATTTCTCCTGTATAATTTACAGAAATTTCCTCATTTCTATGTTCTTGTATCTCTTTAGAGATTTCTTCCCCTGCAGGGGTCTCTTGTGTCCTTTCAGGGACATCTAACTCTTGTGGAGTTGATTCAGAGAAAGTGGATTTATTTATCATTTCAGGAACATGATCCTGATATTTTGTTTTCTTCCTTTGGGGAACAGTATCTTTCGAACCAAGTGGCCTACCACGCTTCTGGCGTACAGTAGATGATTCTTTTGCTACTATTTGTTTAGATCGTTCTTCTGGAACAATCACCCGTGCTGGTACATTAACAGCTGGGATGTGTGATTTTGTTACCTTAATAGCATCTGTAAATCTATATGGTAACTGATTCGCTATTGTTTGAAGATGAACTATTTTGCGTACTTCATTATCACATTGAGATGTGTATGGGTCAAGATGAGTTAGACCAGGAACTTTCCAAGAAAATTCACGCTTCTCTTCAGGAGAAGTTTTTCCTTTCCCTAATGATGGGAAATTTCCCTCATCGAAATGACAATCAGCAAATCGTGCAGTAAAAAGATCACCAGTTAAAGGTTTCAGATATCTAATAATGGATGGTGAATCTAGACCAACATATATTCCCAAACGCCGTTGGGGTCCCATTTTAGTTTTATTTGTAAGTGCAATTGGGACATATACTACATAGCCAAAAGTATGCAGATGAGAAATATCTGGTTGATGGCCAAACACAAGTTGCACAGGAGAATATTGATGATAAGCAGTAGGACGAAGATGAATTAATGCAGCAGCATGTAAAATAGCATGTCCCCAAACAAAAATCGGTAATTGTGTTCGTAATAATAAAGTTCTTGCAATTACCTGGAGACGCTTGATAAATGATTCTGCTAATCCATTCTAAGTATGAACATGTGGAACTGGATGCTCAACATCAATCCCAATTGATTTGCAATATTCATCAAATGTTTTGGAGGTAAATTCACCAGCATTATCAAGGCGGATTGATTTGATCGGATGATCGGGAAAATGTGCCCGAAGCCTGATAATCTGTGCGAGTAATCTGACAAAAGCAACATTGCATGTTGATAATAAGTAAATATGTGACCATCTACTGGATGCATCAATTAGGACCATAAAATAGCGGAACGGTCCACTTGGTGGATGAATAGGTCCACATATGTCCCCTTGAATCCTTTGTAGGAGTGATGGGGATTCAAAGCCAACTTTAAAATGAAATGGTTTTATCACTAACTTCCCTTATGAATATATAGTACATAATTTTCGTGGGATAAAAGAATCTTCTAGTTCTTTCATGGATGGATGTCCATGAGAGTTTTTAATGATTATACACATCATTGTAGATCCCAGGTGACCAAGACGGTTATGCCAAAGCATAAATATTTTTGGGTCTGAGAACTTCTGATTCATAACTGTATAAATTTCTACTCATCTTATAAGAGTGTAATATAATCCAGATAATAAACCACACAACTTTTCCATAATGAGCTTCTGGCCTGAATTATGAGAAGTAATGCACAGATACTCAATATTCGCATCACTTATAGTTTCTATGTGATATCCATTACACCGTATATATTTGAAACTAAGTAGATTTCTTCTAGATCTACTAGAATATAAAGCATCACTAATACATATTTTAGTATCGTTTGGTAACAATATCATGGCTCTACCGGAACCTTCTATCAGATCTGCTGAACCTGATATTGTATTAATATTTGCTTTGAGCAAGGTTAAATTCAGAAAGTATTTCTGATTCCGCAGAATCGTATGCATCGGTGCACTATCAACTAGACATATATCTCATGTATCTTTCTTTTCAACATCATTCAATATACCGTTTAAAGACGTATATATTCACAAAACAAAACAAAAATAAATAAAAGTGCATATCAAATAGAGTGATCAAAAGTATAAACATATAGATATGAAAATATATCACTTTATAAAAAATATCATGAATCATATTGATTTTTCGAACTTCCGGTTCGACCATGAACTGCAGGTTCATAAAATTCAGAAAACTTCAGGTTCTAAATAGAAATCACAAATTGACTTTCTATATGAAACAATCGTAACTTGATTCAATTCAGAATTTCTGGTTCTAATAAATTTTGACATAAAAATTTTAATATCACAATTTAAATTAAATTCAGAGCTTCAAGTCTGATTAGAACTTCAAGTTCAAAACTTAAGAACTTCAAGTTCAGATTCAATACTTCGTATTCAAAATTAGAACTTCAGGTCCTATGTATAGAATTCGAATTTTGGAATTTCAGGTCTCAAGTATGACATTCATGTCATAGTAATGAATCCAGAACTCCATATTTTTACTAAAATTTAAAATTTAGAACTTCATATTCCCAACTTAAATATTATAATGATAAATCCAGAAACTTCAGATTTTGGTTAGTCGATCTAGCCGATCTTGGTTTAAATTCCAGAAACTTAGCGGTTGATCTAGTTAGGCTCAACACATAATTTATATAAATCCAGAAACTTCAGGTTCTAGTTAGTTGGCATACTCAGATACATAAATTGCATAAAATTAAATAGATGCGTAAAATTAAAATAACAGATAATATAACAGAAATAAGATGAAGAAGAATGAACAGTATGTGATAAAATGAATAGGGGAGAAAATTTACTATTTTTATTGATGATTTCGGATTACATCCTGACCACACAATTTCAGCTGTGTAGTGATTTTGAATAAAGCATAATTATACTCAGAGACAGATCTAAAGTCTTGAAAATGTAAATGTTGCCACTGATACCTAGCATTTGGTAATGCAACATCTAATTGGTTATCAAATCGGTCTTTTATTTCATGCCATAGAACTTCTGGTTCTGTGACAGTTAGGTATTGAGCTTTCAGATCGTAATTGTCCCCAGACACTTCCAGTGCAGCAAATTTCAAATTTGCAAGCTTTGACATTTTTACAACTTCTGGTTATCCGAAAATCACAATCGGAGTCAGAACTTCTAGTCTGACAAAAATTCGAGGGATTTAAATCTTCAGATATATAAAGAAATATTTGTAAATAAATAAATCCAGAAGCTTCAGGTTCCAGTAATGATAAATAAATCCATGAACTTCAGGTTTTTGATGGGTAACCAAATTGTTTAAATAAAAATTGCGTAAAGTAAAATGCGTAATAACAAATGCGAAAATAAATAAATAAATCCAGAACTGCAGGTTCTGATTGGTTGGCATAGTCAATCTCATAAAAGCATAAAAATAAATAAATGCGAGAAAGTAAATCTAAAACTACGGGTTCTGGTAGGTTGGCATGGCCAATCACATAAAAGTGTATAAATAAATTAATACGAGAAAATAAATCGTGTAAAAGTAAATAAATGCGAGAAAGTAAATTGCGTAGAAATAAAATGCCAGAAAGTAAATTCAGAACTACAGGTTCTGGTATTAATAAATAAAAATCTGGAAACTTCAGACTCTAGTAATAATAAATTCAGAACTTCAGGTTCTAGTAATAAATCTAGGAACTTCAGGTCCCAGTAGTAATAAATTCAGAACTTCAGGTTCTAAGAATAACAGCATTCGTGCTGATAACGTATTGTAATAAAATTAAAAACAATAGAGAACAATAATTAATTAAATAACAAAGAAATAAAGAATAAATGTAAGAAGATAGAAGGAGTGATGAACGAGAGAGATGAAGAGAAATAGAAATGTGAGCAATTGCATTTTTATTGAATGAAGCTTTCAGATTTCAACAATAGTTGAATAACCACACGAAAGGAAAAAACAAAATGTTAACAAGGTAACACCAATATATAGTTGGTAGAACCAATTAAAATAATACAAAGAAGTGCCACTAATCATCTTGCATGCAAGCCACATTTTTAAGCTTCCACGTGCACCCATGTGGTGTAAATCCACAAAATTCTACAACAACTAGGCATTTGTCTTTATCAATTGTAACAAAAAGAATATTACAAACAAGAAGAAGCAATACATAATGTTTTATGCTTGTATACTTACACAATCACAATAACTTGGTGGCCAACTCGGATTTTTTTTTTCTTTTCTTTTCTTAAATACGCCTTCCGAATATTTAATATTTTTATATATATTCTTACAAGGTTTTTTACTCATTGGCACAGACAAATAAATAGGGCATAGCTCAACTGGTAGATGAATAAGTTTTAGAGTTTAGGCAAATGACTAGCAAAAGAAATGAGATTGGGGCACGGCTCAAACCTTACAACTGGCAAAAGCTTTTAAAAAAATATCTGATCTCAGGTTACAACTTTTAAAGAAATGAGATTATCAAGAAATTAGTATGGAAGTAATTGTGTAAACAAGGAATAATTTAGTTGGTCGATTATGAGTTATACATTGAAGCATTAACTATTACGTATATATATTTTAAAGAAGATTTTGATAGAACTATTCGGAACCGCCAAAATCAGTTAATTAATAAAAAGGTTCCAAAATCCATTTAAATGAATATCATGATTTATTTTAATAAATAGATTTTAGAGAAATGTAAAAGAGACTTTTGATTATTTTCACATAAGATTTTTGACAAAATTACTGAAATATGTAATACATTAATGTAGCATCTCTAATTGTGTTACATGTACCGATGTACATTGGTTTTATCGGGATCATTCAACAGTAGATATTGGAAAATTGAATTCAGTCATATTTATGTAATTCAATAGTTACCAAGTGCATTATTTACATCAATGTTCCTGTAGGTTAGTCAACTCTTTAGTATGGATGGCCAATGGAGAAATGAGGGTTGATGTAGGTCCCTCCATCCCCATCTCCATCCCCATTTGCCAAATCCTCCCCCATCCCTACTCCCTATTTGAGGAAAATGGGGATGGGGTAGTTTTTGGGGGAGATCCCCCCACTCCCATCCCCATTTCCTCGTTTTTCTCATTTTTTCCTATTTTTCCATGTTTACCTATTTCCCCCGGGACCGTTTCCCCGTTCCCCTATTTTCTTTGTATCAGTAAAAATTACATAATAAAAAAACGCACAATCCATTAAATTCAATTATAAAATAACACCATATACAAAAATTACATAATAAAGAAGTATATATAGTTAGTAAGAATAAAAATATTGAAAAAAATAAAATAAAAATATACTATATATAATATTTAGGGGAAATGGGGATGGGTGCCGAAATGGGGATGGGGGCACCTATCCCCATCCCCATCCCCATCCCCATCCCCATCACGCTAAATGTGATGAAAACTGTTTTGATCCTATAACGGCATAATCAATAGATGAGATTGTTCGTATATAACCTAAAATTATGATAGCAAAATTTTAGAGCTCATAAAGTCATACACATTTGTAAAGTTGCATATGTGGCCCAGTGGGAGATTGTTGGAAAATTCCATCATGTGGGGCCACACATGTAAATATTAAATGTGTTATGCTATCTTTAGTTAAGCCTAAATTAAAGTTATCTAATTAAGATTTTAAGTTTTAAGGCTTAAGAGTATAATTGTCATGGAAGTAATGTATAGATACTAGAGTGATACCTAATTTGATGAGATGCCAAATTAGAAATAGTAAACCTTATAATAATATGATTATTATATATATATTAGGGTTATGGTCCCCAAATTACATGATATTTTTGGCTTGTCTGTATTCCCATCACCAGAACAAGAGATAATACTTTAGGGTTCACAATGATCGTGATAATTTAGAAGATCACAACCCGTCCACCAATCTCTGGCAATGGTTTCAGGTATGCTTCCGCTTTCTCTTATCTCCCTTTTCTCTTGAATTAACATGGGTTAGTAACATATATTTAGAATTTGATTAAATCATGATATAGAAATATGTTTAGATTAAACTATGGATGTATTATGTGCCTATGTTTGTTAGATTCGGTATTAATCAAATTACTTAAAATGAGATTGTTTTGAATACTTGTGGTTGCTTTCATGGTTTTGATTATGAATAATCATGATCTGGAAACAAAGCTTGAATTTGAAGTGGATATTTATACTGATATTTCTAAAGATTTATGTACATGTATTGCTTTTGTCCTAATTCTTACCAGTCATCTAGTCATCTTTAATTATTTGGGTTTTATTGAAAACTAACCCATTTGAGAGGGCAAAATTGATATCTAACCCATTTTTGAAAAAATTGCACAACTAACTCTTTTGGGGTTGTTGAAAGACAATATTGCCCTTGTCAAATTTTAAAATCCCTGTCTAATCCTTCTAAACTACCAAACATCAAAACACGCTAAACACCATCAGAAGTCCAAACCTCTTTCAGTTGAAAATCCTCTTTCAATTGGAAATCCCTAATTTGTGTGAAAATCCCTAATTTGTTTGAACATATATGTGAATCTGTCTCAAACAAGCTTCTCCTTCTCTCCCTCTATCTCTCAAAAAAAGCTTCTCCTTCTCTCCCTCTCAAACGACATTCTAGGGCAGCGAGACGCAATGGAAGGATGCAGTTGATGACGGCGCTTTGGGACGGCGGGTTGCAGTCAACGACGGCGTGACGGGACGACAGCAAGAAGTCGACGACGCCGCGACGGGAGGAAGGTCGTTTGTTCATTCGACGACGGCGCTGAAGGAGGCATCGGCAGAGGGGAAACTGTCGCCACCGAAGAAGCAAAAGGTCAGGTATCTGCAGTTGTTAATGTTGAAAAGTTAATTAATTTCTCTTTCGTATTGCAAAACCACTCAAATCCCATTGATTATTATCAAGTTAAGTTTGTTTTCTATATGATTCCAGTAGCCAGCATCTAATTATTAGAACGATGAGGAAGATGTGCTTGAGAGGAGCGTTTTCTGATGTGTGTCTGTTCTGGGGTTTTTTTTGCTTTGCTTTGTCTCGTTTTTGCTTATTTTGTTGCTGTTGCGTTTTGGGGGTTGGGGGGTGCTGCTGTGTTTCTGTTGTTCCCTTGCTGTTCTGCTGGGCAGTGTTTATTTTGAATAAAGTTTAATTTTGAAAAAAAAAAAAAAATTCTTTATGTAACTGGTCGAGGTTCTATTGGTTGTGTACATTGCACATCTTGGATTTCCATCTCCATGTTTATTTTATTATTTTTAGGTTCAGATTACAGTAAAATTGAAAATATAGGAAAACAGCCATCTCTTCCCTGTGTGGTACAGCTACTCCGAAGTCCGAAGTGGACAATATGTTGTATTCCACCATAACACTCTCCCTCAAACAGTGCATAGATGTCAATTGTGCCCCCTTGGTTAGTATTTCTAGCCATCCAGATGTAAACCTGGTAAATATATGCTAATTGACATCTTACTGGAAAATGATAGGGCTGATCCTGTACTCTTTTGTGAATGAAGTGCTTAACATTTTAGTATGAGCCTAGAAAACCAGATTCCTGGAAATGATTGTCATAATGCAAGGGAATAGATTTGTCATAATGCCTGTTTTTTTGATAAGAGGTACAAAACATGACTTTGTATGAACCTTGAGAGGCTGAATCATGTGCTTTTGGTTGCTTTTTGAAGCAGTTGTGTATCCCAACTCCTTTCTGCTCTCATGAACATCCTGGAGGATTGTAATAAAGGCCAAATAATTTTACCTTGATGAAACCCCATGAATTATTGTCTTCTTATTCTATTCTTTAGTCAACAAACTCAATGTGTTAAGTAACAGTTAGACCAAAAAATTTAAGCTTGAAAATAAGGGCTTAAATAATAGTATTAAGCTTGAACTCACCACCTCATGTGCAAGATTTATAAACTTGTTTTGTAGAATATGTCCAAACACAAATACACACTCAAATGCAAAAGCTTCACAAGCAAACACTCATAAATTCACATGGGTGCACTTGAACCCGAACATTTTTGGTAAAAGTAGTTGTGATACCATGTTAAGTAGTTGCTAGACCTAAAAGTTTAAGCTTACTGGTAAGGTCCCAAACAATAATGTTTAGTACCGTCAAAAGGAATAGCTAAGTCTACAATTGTCAAATTTCTAGATCATAAACCGAACTATTTTTGTCATAAGATTTTACTAATAAAAATAATAAAACAAAACCAGGTAACTATAGTCAGATATAATATATAAATAATTTGTTGAAGACAATAAAGGATTCTCGATACATCACATAGTCACATGTGTGTCTAGAGTCCACAAAAACATGTACTCATCACATGATCATAAACACTGTTGTGATACTGTTTTAGTTTTCTTGATTTATCATGAGATCATTAATCTTTGTGTCACTTGGTGTAGTTTTGCCAAGATTTCTCCTGTTCTACCAAGTTTAGTAGGACAACATCAGTGATTGTTAGGTCATTGTGATCAACTAAGATTTTAAATTATGGAGGCAACTCAGTGTTTGCTGCAATATTTGTTAGTTCACAACTTTGATAGAACTGTCAATGGCCATCAGTGGTCAAGCTTGCTAGAATTAAAAGCTGAATTGTGCAGGATTAATATTCAAAAGATTGCTGCTAATATCCTGGTGGTGTTAACCTTTAAGAGGCATGTGGTAATCATTTTTCGTTGCCAATAATGATCTCTTTTGATTAAAGGATGTTATGGTCCTTAATGTTTCTCTCATGGACTGGCAATCAGTCAGGCATGATGTTTTTGGAAAATATTGTCCCATTAACAATTTACCTTAATCGAGTTCTGGTTTTTGGTCAAGGGAGAGACAAAAGAAACAGTCATTGTTATCATTCTTTTGGTTGGAGTTATTTTGGGACTGTGTTCATGTCAGTTAAAAGATTTGATGTGTAGAAGATTTTTTTTGTTTTGTATTCTAAAATGGGAAGAAAATAGCAATAACAGAGGATCTTTTGCCTTGTGATTTTACATTAAACACTTTAGGTGAAGCACTCTATAATTACTTTGGAGTTCATTGATGTTTGAATGTTTGGATTGGATTTCATAGTGGTTGTGTACTCTTAGGTTTGGTAGTACTGCATTTTGGTTTCCTAACAGGTGTTAGGAATTCCCAATCGGAGTTAGAATTTCGCAATAATAGTTAGGAATTCATAACATCAGTTAGGAATTCCAAGCTGATGTTAGGAATTCCAAGCTGATGTTAGGAATTTCCAAACTGCAGTTAGGAATTTCCAAACTGCAATTAGGAATTTCCAAACTGCAATTAGGAATTCCTAACATCAGTTGAGAATTCCTAACTGCTGTTGGGAATTCCTAACACCCGTTAGGAATTCTTAACATCTGTTGACAATGCCAAACGGGTGACCAGTTGGGAATTCCTAACTGCAGTTAGGAATTTCCAAACTGATGTTAGGAATTTCCAAACTGCAGTTAGGAATTTCCAAACTGCAATTAGGAATTCTTAACATCAGTTGAGAATTCCTAACTGCTGTTGGGAATTCCTAACACCCGTTAGGAATTCTTAACATCTGTTGACAATGCCAAACGGGTGACAAGTTGGGAATTCCTAACTGCAGTTAGGAATTTCCAAACTGATGTTAGGAATTTCCAAACTGCAGTTAGGAATTTCCAAACTGCAATTAGGAATTCCTAACATCAGTTGAGAATTCCTAACTGCTGTTGGGAATTCCTAACACCCGTTAGGAATTCTTAACATCTGTTGACAATACCAAACGGGTGACTAGTTGGGAATTCCTAACTGTTAGGAATTTCCAAACTTCAGTTAGGAATTCCTAACATCTGTTGGAAATTCCTAACGGGTGTGGTGTTGGGAATTCTAAACTGCATTTTGGAATTCCAAACGGTAGTTAGGCATTCCAAACGGTAGTTAGGAATTCTAAACAGAAGTTATGAATTCCCAATTGGTGTTAGAAATTTCCAAATTGTAGTTAGGAATTTTTAACAGATGTTAGGAATTCCTAAATTCAGTTTGAAAATTCCTAACACCCGTTAGGAATTCCTAACTGCTGTTTAGAATTCTTAACTGCCGTTTGAAATTTCCAACAGCAGTTACGAACTCCCAATTGCTGTTGGGAATTTCCAACAACGTTTTGAATTATAAACTACAGTAACAAATATCACCTCAAATTGCTTATTCAGTTAAAACATTTGTACTGATATAAATATTTTATGGTTTTATGTTATATTTCAGGAGAATTAAATGGGAGAAGAGGTGAAATTGTTAGTAAAGGCTGCAGAACATTTCTCGGCGAAGGTAAATAGCACTTCATCAACGGCTGCTGTCAAGTGCATTAAAGAAAAGTTGACAGAGACGCAACTATCCCTCTTCCGCACAACATGCTTTGGGAAACTTCTAGAGATGGATAACCTTAAGTTTTCCGGGCAGCTGGTACATAATCTGTTACTTAGACAAATAAAATCTCCTACTAAATCTGAGATGTGGTTTGCGGTAGGTGGCAAGACGTTGAGGTTTTCTATTCAAGAATTTTGCCTCATCACGGGTTTAGAATGTGGCCCTGAACCGCCAATGCTAAGTAAGGAAGAAGGGGATGGTAGTGGGAGTTTTCGGTCTTCGATGTTGAATGGGGAAGTACGATTCAATAACAAAACTTTGGAGGCAATGTTCAAGGCTGCTTCTACAGATAATGATGAAGACATGGTGAAGCTAGCTTTACTTTATTTTTTAGAGACGGTTTTGTTTGGCAAGGATCAGAAAGTCCATATCGGGGCCGAGCATGTTGAATTGTTGGAAGATTTAGAAACCTTCAACAAGTACCCGTGGGGTCGAAAATGTTATGAGACAACCTTGAACAGTCTTCGGAGGAATTTGAAAACAATGTCTCAACAGTATCATACAGCCTCGACAGAGATAGAATCAGGGAAAAAAAGGAAGCGTCAGGCCAAGAAGGAAAAGGATTGTATCAAACAATATCCATTGAATGGGTTTTCTTATGCATTTCAGGTTAGTGCATCTAAAGTGTAAACTACGTAATGCTTTTATTTGTAATTGTTACTTGTATTGATAGTTTGGTTTTAACAATTAGATTTGGGCGTGTGAGGCAATTCCTACCGTTGGAGTTGCGTTTGCTGTTAAATCAGGTTCTTTGCTTCCGCGGATTGTAAATTGGATTACCCCCGGAACGCCTGACTCAGCTTCTGTTATTAAGTTGTTAGACAAAAAAAATGTAAGTTTAAAGAATATAATTATAAAACTAATTTCAAACATTGAAGTTCATGCACACTAACCCATGATACTATTTATCTATGGCAGACTCAGGTTTTGAAGAAGTTGCAACCCACTCCTCGAGAGAGTGGAGAGGAGTACATGAAATTCTTTCTCAGCCCTGAATGTGCGTTTGAACCACCCAAGATTGACGGTGAAGGCGAAGAGGAGATGGGAGCCTCTATTGGGTCTGAAAATGATGCACATGAAGGGCTTGAAGAAAAGCGTCCAGAAAATGCATCTGCATGGCACCAGCAAAAGTCAAAACCTATTTGTCTGGTGAGCTAACACTTAATGTCCATTGTTTGTTTTTTTAACTTATTGTATATACGACTAATATAATCCAATATTCAAATGAATTATAGGATTGTAAAGCCAACAATGAGGAAAACACGAGGAAATTAGATACACTTGGAAAGCGCATGGATGCAATGGACAAGAAACTGGATTTCATAATCAGTTTATTAGGAGGTGAAAGGCAAACTCCCAGAAAAGATGAAGAATATTCCAAGGAAAAAATGGAGAATGATATGGAAGTGGATGAGAAGTTGGATGAGAAGTTGGATGAGAAAGTGAAGTTGGATGAGAAATTGGACTTGGATATAGTGGAAGAACAATTCCATGTGGATGTTTGGAAGGGTGCAGAAAAAGGTGTCCGGGAACACTTTGAAGCACAGTTGCATGTGGATGATCTAAGTGATGATGAAGAAAACACACCTGCTGAGAAGGTGATAAACAATTTCTACATAAGCTTCTATTGTTGATTTTCTATATTTGTTTATTAACTAATTTATGAATATTGCCGAAGCTGAATATTGATAGTGTTATGGTGATTTTATTTGTTCATTCACAGGTTGAGGACAAATGCAACATAACCCTTGACATCATCACCCCCATGGTAGATATGAAAAAGAAGGCGGCATGCGAAGGAGTTTCTACTTCAGTTAACTCAGAGAGGAGTATCGTTGTTTACGAACAGCATCCGGTAATACCTCCCAAGAGACGCACCAAAAAGGCTGCTGTGTTGAAGTCTCCCTACGCAGACACTGAAGTAAAAAAACCTAAAAAATTAATCAAATTCAAACCATTTCCGAAGCTGCCGCAGTCTGAGTTGAAGAAATTCATATCATGGTTAGAAGATGACGATTCTACAGATGTCAGGTATATTATGTTCCTAATTTTGTTCTAACAACCCAATACATAGGTTGCGATTGCCACTGTGTGAATCTAACAATGATTTTTTTAATATTTCAGCAAAAATGTTGTACAGCTACCACTTTGTGAGGCTACTCGGGCTTGGTTCAAAATCCTCTATACGCCTGACAAATGGTTGAATGACGAGGTATGTATTACGTTGAAACATAACATAGGATTTTTGTATTTTTTGTTATACCCTAAGTTAAAACCAGTAACTTTCTTGGTCAGCATATCGATTCTGCATTGTACTGGATTCGTGAAGCCAAATCTGACTCTCCCACCACTAAAATGGAGATTTGCACCACGACAGATGTACTTTTTCAGGTAAAAATGAGTTGTATCTTGTCTTCTATGTACGATGTCCTCTATTGAAATAATAACTTGACCGTGTTTATTTTAATGTTTCAAAATAAAAAAACAGCAAATCATAGATGCAAGGTTCAAACGGTATATTAATAAAGAAGCTTTGTGGACTGACAGAGAGAAATTGTTTGATTATGCAAATGGCAAATCACCAAAGTTTGCAACTCCATGGGTGGAAACTGATAAGGTAAGTTTTTTGTGGTGTGAATGCTTTGAATAAACATTTTTAAGATTGCTCCGCATTTTTAAGATTGCCCTATTCCTCCGCATCTACCACACTTCCGTTGTACAATTTCTTCACCTTTAGATGGCTTGCGTTTTTTTGCCGGACGCCCGCGAGGTTTGCGGCCTTTTAGGGGTAGAACAACATGAGTTTGTACATCATCGGGAACATCCCACTCTTCCATAGGCCCAACGGGGTAAATGGAACTACCATAAGCTGTAGCCAATGTTTCCTTGTGGTAATAATGGGAGCAAAAATCATAACATGAAGAACGACGAAGGTTACAAGCAGCAAGTGCATGTCTACAAGGGAGTTGGTCCAACTGAAATTTTCGGCAAGTACAAGTCTTCTCAATTAAGTTAACAAACCCATTTAAGTATCCGTCAACGACATGGTGTTCGTATAGATTGATAGGATGCACACGATAACAACGTGATTTATTACTCCTACGACGTAGCCTTTTTTCGGCCCACTTTGTCATTGGAGTACTCATTTTTGCAGCAGCTTCACGCCTTTCCCAAAACCACTTTTGTAGTAAACCACGTATATGTTCAACTAATTTTGTGATCGGCAGCTCTCGTGCATCCTTTAAAATGCCATTCAAACACTCTGCAATGTTCGTTGTCATTATGCAATATCTTCTTCCGTCAAAGTGACTTCTAGCCCACTTTGTAGGATCTGCCTCATTCAAATATTGTGCAACACTCGCATCTATACCCCTTATTTGATGCATAATCTGATTAAACTCAACAACACGATAAGCTTTTGAACACTTGTAAAATATATCATGGATTTCAACACCTTTAAATTTTGCCTTCATGTTTTGACCAAGGTGATACATACATATGCCATGCAGTGAATTAGGGAACACACCTGCAGCTGCCTTTGCAATGCTTGAGTTTCGTTCAGAGATAAATACAAGATCACTAATTTCACCAATCAACCCATGTAACTTTGTAAAAAACCAATGCCATGATTGGTCGTTTTCTGAATCACCAATACCAAAGGCCAATGGGTATACTTGGTTATTTCCATCCAAACTTGTTGCAATAAACAAGGTACCCTGATGCTTGCATTTCAAGAAAGTTCCATCAACAGCAACCACCGGACGAATACAACTTTTAAACCCTTCAATGGAAGGTCCTAATGCCATAAAAAAATACTTGAAGTGATTTAAAGCGTCAGTGTCAATGAATGTGACCGTCCCTGGATTTTTCATTTCAAGCATGTGACAATATGAAGGAAGAATGGTGAATGACTCATCTGGTGAACCTCTAGCTAAACCCAAGGCGATCTCTCTAGCCCTCCATGCTTTGTTATAACCCAAAGTCATTCCACACTGCTTTTTCATATCATCAATTATGTCGTTCGGTCTATAAGACTGTGAAGTTCCCTCAACTTTGATTTTATGCAATGTCCAATCAATTTGCTACTTGCTTGTCGATGATCAAAGTGGAGGGCGTCAAGAGAGCATGTGTGATCGGGCGAGTATTTTCGTACACGAAATGATTCACAATCATTAAGCTTTGTTGCACGGACACGCCATTTGCAATCTTCGACAATGCAAGACATAACCAACAAAGTCTTGGTGGATTTCTTCACTTTGAACTAAAAATGATTAGCAATTGACAACAATTGCATCCTCATTTGTAAATCTTCCTTACTTGGAAATAAATCACCAACCCCAACTTCTTTAACATTATTGACTACACTCTCCAAGGATGTGTAACTTCCATGTATTGTTGATGATTTTATCCTAATACCTTGAGAACTCGCAACCCTTGATCTTCCTGAGGGTACCTCTGAGGTTGATGGACGACTATCTCTAGGTTCATCATCATTGTCCACCCCAATAGAAAATACATTAGCATTCTGAAAGTCATTTGGACTTGATAGACTTTCATGTATATTATCAAGACCAACTCCATTGCCATTATCCGATTCAAATACATTGGCAATGTCTTCGTTCACAAGTTCATTGTCAGGAACTTGTGTGTTTGGAATTATTCTCCTTTTCCGTTCTATAGTGACACATAAAGAGGTTCTTGTATTCACATCGGAATTTTCACACAAAAATACTTGCACATCATCATCATTCAAAACTTCAAATGGTGCTAAAACCTCGGGTGAATTAAAGATGAACTTCATTTTGATGGACGACTCGCTTGGATTGGCTTCAACAAGACGAGATATGATATCATGTAATGACTAATATGTCGTTTCCCTTGAAACCGAAATTACTTTACACATTCCAAATTGATATTTGAACTTTCCACCATTGTTACTCCATTCACCGCCATATAAAACAACAAACCGGACTTTATCCATGCCACCCACCTTTCAAATTCATTGGAAACTTATAATTAAATTTCTAAACAGATATTATAAATTCATGGTACATTAAGTCTACAAAATACTATGAATCCAAACACTGTTTCAAAATACGGATATTGTTAGGAATTCCCAACTGCTGTTAGGAATTCCCAACGGCCGTTGAGAATTTCCCAACTGCCGTTAGGAATTCTCAACGGCCATTAGGAATTCCCAACTGCTGTTAGGAATTCTCAACAGCCGTTAGGAATTCTCAACTGCCGTTAGGAATTCCCAACATATGTTAGGAATTCCCAACGGCCGTTAGGAATTCCTAACGGCAGTTGAGAATTCCAAACACTGTTAGGAATTCCTAACGATAGTTGGGAATTCCTAACCTCTAACGACGGTTATGAAATTCTTAACGACCGTTAGGAAAACAGTGCTGGACAAATTCGAAAAAATTGATTCAATTGTGTAGATTCAATGCTATAATGGAAAGGCTAATTGGCAAGAATACCCCCTGAACTATACCCGAATTTGCACCTTACCCCCTGAACTTTTTTTTTCGGCATTAAACCCCCTGAACTCTTGTAATTTGGCGATCACTGAAGGAATTTGCCCCCTCACCAGGGGGTAGATTCCTTCAGCGATTGCAAATTAATGAGAGTTCAGGGGGTTTAGTGCCGAAAAAAAAAGTTTAGGGGGCACAGTGCAACTTTGTGAAGAGTTCAGGGGGCATTTGTGCCAATTAGCCTAATGGAAAATCAACCACAACAACATCAAATTCAACCAAGACTCATACTCTATTGCACTTATGTAAGCTATTTCCACAAAAATAAAGAACCCTAATACACATTTAATTAAAAATAAGGAAACCTAAAGAAATACCACATTTTTTCAACAAAATTCAACAAAAATTCAACTTGTAAACATTAAATTGACCACAACAACATCAAATTCAACCAAGACCCATGATCTATTGCACTTATGTAAGCTATTTCCACAAAAATAAAGAACCCTAATACACATTTAATTAAAAATAAGGAAACCTAAAGAAATACCACATTTTTTCAACAAAATTCAACAAAAATTCAACTTGTAAACATTAAATTGACCACAACAACATCAAATTCAACAAAGACCCATGATTTATTACACAAATTCAAAAAAATTCGGCCATGGATGACAATTATAAAGTACAAAAGTTTAAAAAAAAAGTCAAAAAAAACTCACCTCAACAAAAGAATGGAAGGAAACCTTGTGGAGTTGGTGAATGGTGGAGTTCTACTTGCAAAGGAGGAGAGAACAAAAGAAAAAAAAATTGGAAAGGAAAAGAATGGGAGTGGTTTGGTCGTGAGAGAGAATGAGGAAATAAGAATGAAATGCTTGCAAATGGGAGAGGAGAAGTGATGTAAAAACAAATAAGAGATATAATGTGTTAAAAGAGAAAAATTTGTAAGTAAGGGCAATATTGTCTTTCAACAACCACAAAAGAGTTAGTTGTGCAATATTTTCAAAAATGGGTTAGTTTTCAATTTTGGCCTTCCAAAGAGGTTAGTTTTCAATAAAACCCTTTCGACAAAAATAATCTATAGTTAATGGAATCTGAACATATATTACCAGTCAGCAAATATATTACTATTTAATCTTTATAACCGAAAAGTTCAAGTGATAAAAGATGAATGTAAAACCAGATGATACGGAACATAAAAATATATAATAATAAAGTAATTTTAATGCCCCCATGCAGGATCGAACTACAGACCTCCAGTTTACAAGACTGGCGCTCTACCACTGAGCTATAGGGGCTGAATTGCATATTTACAATATATGTACATTTTATTTGTATAAAATAGGATTAACAATTAGAAGGTTATCGATCTAATGGCACAAATGTCCCCTAAGTTTAGGCATAATTGCATGCATATGGAACTTTTACCTATAATTATACAAACGTTCCCTGCTATTAGTTGACTTCCGTTGACCACAATTTTAACTTATAATTACTAAAGTGCCCTTAGTTACCTATTTTATTATTTAAATTAATAATTTGAAAATGAAACATAAAAGACAAAGAAAACAAAAAAAAAAAAAAAAAAACAAAATCAATCATTTTTTTTTTCTCTTTCATTTTCTCAACCCTCAAACACAATCCAAAAATAAACTTAAGAAACAAAAACCAAAACTCAACCCCACAAATCAAAATAAAAACCAAAACGCAAATCCTCAAACAACAACCAAAAATAAAATCCACAAATAAAAACTCAAATTCATCAATTCCACAACCAGTTAACCACATGTATCTAAAAAAAATATATATTAGAACTTCAACGGTGGATTTTTAACTTTCTAGGTTGAAGTTCTAATTTTTTACTTTAAATGGATATTGTTAAGTATTGATGAATTTGAGTTTTTATTTGTGGATTTGATTTTTGGTTACTGCTTGAGGATTTGAGTTTTGGTTTTTAGTTTGTTAAGTTTATTTTTTGATTGTGTTTGGGGGTTGAGAAAATGAAAGAGAAAAAAAAAATGATTGATTTTGTTTTTTTGTTTTCTTAGTCTTTTATGTTTCGTATTTTTATTGTTAATTTAAATAATAAAATAGGTAAATATGGGCATTTTAGTCATTGTGGTCAACAGTTAGAGTTAACGGGAGTCAAATAATGACAAGGGATGTTTGTTTAATTATGGGTAAAAATTTCATATGTATACAATTATACCCAAATTTAGGAGACGTTTGTGCAATTAGTCCAAAATTATCAGATGGATTGGCTACTGTGCAGCCACTAGTTCTATACTTCTATAGAACAATGGTAGTTGGATCAGTATACAATACATATGTGATATGACACTCGAGATATATATCAAGAGAGGAATTCTTTTTTATTTGTTTTTTAGGCTAATTGACACTAATGACCCTTAAACTCTTCCAATATATACACTATGTCCCATATTTTTTTTTTTTCACCACTAAACCTCCTGCACTCTCATAAATCGGCAAATATCGACTGTAGATGCCCCATCACAAGGGGCAAAAAACTCATGTGTTTACCAAAAAACGAGAGTTCTAGGGGTTTACTGGCAAAAATAATAATAATTTGGTAACATAGTATATATTTTGAAAGGTTTATAAGGCATCATTGCCAATTAACCTACTTTTTAAGAAAAAGAGAGAAAGTTTCAAATGCAGGATTCTTGCACGTTCTTTCATATGGAATCAATTATGTAATTTTACAAAGACAAAATAGTTTTTGTAATCTTACAACTTATAAAGTGACATGGTCACTCTTGAGAGCATGTGGTAACATTACAAATTCCACTCTATATGCACATCACCTCCTAGAAGAGATGGTTGTGCACCTCCCTTCCACACCTAGTGGTCAGGGGTTCAAGTCCCACTATGCGCATTTTACAAGCATGTGTGAGGAGTTTTCTCCCGGTTTGTGGGAGCAGCCCTCTCTCCGGTTGTGAGAGTTGTAGTCCTTATGTAACCTCTCCCCGATAGTGGGAGCAGTATTTCGGGCCGTGCTTGTAGAGTTTAATTAATCTCACCGGGTCCCGGCAGTAGTTGTATTTCAAAAATAAAAAAATAAAAAAAAATTCCACTCTATATGTGTGAAATCGATTGTTGATTGCTGTC
This sequence comes from Acer campestre, assembly GCA_954870605.1. Taxonomy (NCBI): domain Eukaryota; kingdom Viridiplantae; phylum Streptophyta; class Magnoliopsida; order Sapindales; family Sapindaceae; genus Acer; species Acer campestre. Next base: position 43,577,954 of record OX940801.1, read on the forward strand.
AATCATAAGTCTATCACTTTTAGATATTTTTTGCTAAATAAAAACAAGTGCCAATTGATAAATTTAATCCAGATCATCAGTGTTAAATTCAACAATACTGTTGTTAATTAGCATTGCTTGTCTTTCAAGTGATCGAGAGCCACTTTCTAACCATTGCAAATTTCCTGAGAGTATTAACAAAAGCCAATTGATTTGTTATCAAAATATAAATAAAACTACGATACAATTATATAAATAAAACTTTCTATATATAGTACATTCATTTTTTATTTTTTTTTAATATTCCAATATTGAAATTCTGACGTTACATAATCGATCAATTATATAAATAAAACTTTCTATATATAGAACATGTTGGGATAATCCATGTATACCGATAAACGCGGAACGCCGTGCCTAGTATACGCCAATAACTCATAGCAAATAATAACGTCAATAAGCAGAAAAATAGATGAGAGAGAATAAAACAATCACATCACAAGATATACGTGGAAAACCCAAAACGGGTAAAAAACCACGGGCCGTCAGGACGACAGAGAAAGTTCCACTATATGATAAATTGTTACAACCATATACTCCAGGATTCTCTCTCACACCTAACCCAAACTCCACTCACAAGATCCTCACCAAGAACCCCACAATATCCCCTAGGTCTCCCCTAAATATCACCCACGGATCTCTAACTAGATCCACTGATATTCCCTTGGATCCCTCCTCGGATATTCCCTTGGGTCTCGCCGGATCTCACTCACACTCTCTCTGATGTTATATGGTGTTCTTTTTTGCTCCTCAGCCTTAAACATAAATAATAGGACTATTTATACTAGTTACAGGGAGTTTAAGATAAAAGGAAATCCTACTCCTAAACGTACAAGACTTACTTGTTCCACATAAATACTATTTCCTTTTATGACAAGCCTTCTTGTATGGAGTAAATCATTTTCCTTCAAGCACAAGAACTTCCAGAAACAAACTACTTCCTTTTCCGTTGAAGATTTCCTGTTTCACGTATGCTTATAATTGACTACGATTCGGGTCACGGTTGTACACCCGTTTCCTAAACCGTTATAAGTCACCTTAAATTATATCGCTCAGAAAACCGCGATCCATACGTTGAAACAAATTCTCATTCAGTTCTTCATGATCTTCAACCTCCCTCAAACTACACAATTCCATCTTCCAAACGTATCCCACGTCTCCAGGAAGCTCCACATCAGTTGAGTCTTTGTTTGGTTCACATTAGTTCATTTGAGAATACAAGCCAAAACTAACAGAACATTCATTATTTTTTATATTTTTTATATTCCAATATTGAAATTCTTTTTTTTTTTTTTTTTTTTTTTTTTTTGGAACAGATCCAATATTGAAATTCTGACGTTACATAATCGATCAATTCTACCTCGACTTTTAAGAGAAAACGTTCAAATATACATGTGTTAATTAAATCGGACGTTCACACTTGATGCCTTGAGAATTTTAGATACTATTTTGACTTTGATAGGATAAAAAAGATAAAGTTGCATCATTGCATGAACCATACCAAAAAATAAAAAAATAAGATAAATATGACCAAAAAATTATAAAAGGTAAAAAGGTAACTAGGCATTTGTCATTGTCAATTGTAACAAAAAGAATATTACAAAAAAAAAAGTAATATATTGCTTTTGTTTATGCTTATATACTTACACAATCACAATAACTTGGTGGCCAACTTGGATTTTTTTTTTCTTTTATTAAATATGAATTCCGAATATTTAATATTTTTATATTTATTCTTACAAGATTGAGGAGATTTATACTCATCGGTACGGGTAAATAACTAAGTATGTACAATAAAACTTAAATATATAAATCATAAGATAAGAAATTAATCCACTGTCCAGATCAGTAGGGGTTCTGAATGGTTACCCCCTCCTCCTGGTCAGCTTAAACTTAATACGGCAGTTGCAATTCGTAAAAATGGGATGTCAGTAGGTGTTGGAGTTATTATCAGAGATGATAAGGGGTTGGTTGTTGTTGCTAGAGCGAATCTTCTGCCAGGTTTTGTTAGTTCTGAAATTGGTGAATTGATTGCTCTTCGTGAAGGCCTTTAGTTGGCTCATTTTTATGGGTTGCAAATTGATTTTGTTGATGTGATTTCTTCTTCTCTGGTTACTATTCTTAACGATTCCGTCCCTATCATAGGGGAATCTAAATTCATTGTGAATGACATTAAAGTGTTGCTTTCTGATGTTGGCATAATTAAGTGTTTAGCGGTTTCCAAATCTGGAAATTCCTTTGCGCTTGAGCTTGCACTTGCAGCTTTTTCTTCTAGTAGAGAGTTTTTATGGTTGGATTTTAGTTCTTTGTAATGGCACTGTTTTCTGCTTTGTTCTTTGTAATGTTTCGTCTTCTGTAATGTTTATGGTCTATATATATCAAAAAAAAAAAAAAAAAAAGCAAGGCTGCTTAGTGTGATCGTGTCCGCCATAGGCGCCACAACTATCAAAAAAAAAAAAAAAAAAAAGATTAATCCGAATCTCTTAAATAAATGAGATTAATTATCAAGAGATTAATATGGAAGTAATTGTGTAAGCAAGGAATAATTTAGTTGATCCATTAACGATTCTGTATATACTTTTGTATATGATATGAATGTGTTTAAAGTAACTTATTTTAATTTTATTTTTTTTAACTTTAATTTAAAGTCTAAATATTCAATCAATCATCTACTTTACTTTAAAGGTTGTGACAAATTGACAATACCATATCATCGTATATTTAGGTTATAATTTCAATTGCAATTTAATATTGTGGTTTATTTAAATGAAAAGAAAAATCAATTTAACCTCACTTTTTAAGTAATTTATAATTATTTCAAATATTATAGAAGCCAAACTAAATTGTAAAGATAAAATATACAGATTGATCATGTGCGAGATTTTACGTATTTTTTTCAACTTTACGATATTATATATAGTAGGGGATCCCACACATTTGAATATTTGATACATAAAATATAAGTAAATTTTGCACATATGATAATGATTAAGCTAACAATGTCGCTCACGGTCTGACAAAATATGCTTTAACGGTTGTTGATGATCTTTTCTGGATGAAGGATTTCTCTCCCTGTGTAAAGAGAGCTGGCTGTTCATTTGGAAACTCATGTTTGGTTTCCTTTTTTATGTTTTACCTTACTTATTTCTCTGTTCTTTGTTATCAAAAAAAAAAAAAAAAAAAGGCGTGGAGGAAGTGTAATTAATTAAAATTAATAGTAGATCAATAAAAACAATGATTAAGGTTGATCCTAATCTCTCTTGTCGAGGCCCCGTGTTTCACGGTGCCTCTTTTTCAGCTCCTCTATCCCTCACCGTATCGAGCTTATCACCATTCTTTATTTTTAATAATTGTGTTTTTATTTATTTATTATTTTTATTGAAAATCACATTCTTATATATATATATATATATTGAAAATCACATTCCAATCTCTTTTGGGTCGGAATCGAACCGTTGATTTAGGGGTCATCTAATCCCCAAGCTCGACTTCCACCAAGTGAGCTAATACCCTGAGAACTAACCCAAAAAATTTAACAATAGGGAGAATCGAACTTGTGAGAGTGTGCCTAACCATACATCACATGCTCTATCTTACTGTTAGGTTTGTTGCTTTTTACTATCATGAATTTGAGAAAAACTTGAATGGAACAGTCTCATTGATGTGATAAATGGGATCATCCGATGAATGTGTAACACATGGGATTTTAAAATGTATTTTTACTCTCTCAATATATATATATATATATATGACATACATTCATTGAACGGTCTCATTGTCCATGTAAGTTTTTCTGGATTAATGGTATTATTGGTCACACCTAAATCCCAACCCATAGTAGAACACGTCACGCACATGTCACGTGTTATGGACCTACATAACAGTATATAACACACACGTGGGCCCGGTTTCAATATGGTCAGCAACCAGTCAGTGACTCTGTTTGGTCCACGTGTGACCAATGATGGTGCTGGTGGTGACCTAGCATCGGTCCCCTGCAGGTGGAACAATCATGATCTCCAACGAAAAAAATAAATAAATAATTTTTTGGTCCAAACACTGTCACTGACTCCTCAGTCCTCACTGGCCACTGCATGCTACTTAAGTGGCAAAAAAGTAAAATTAAGAATCTTTCTAGTCTAAAATAGTTCAGAAGAAAAAACAAAAAATCATAACTAACATGCACAGTAGTGGTAACAGAATGGAAAATGGTCGGTACGCAAAGTATACTAACCACCCAATGGGGTGCTGCCACGTGGTAAAAATCTTTCACTTTTTCCAATTTTTTCCTTGTTTTGGATTATATGGCTATCAACTATTAGGTGGTCAGCACATCAGTACGTAAGTGTTGTCTTAATTGAATTTTACTTCACGTATTTTACATGCATATATGCTAATTGGAGAGTTCTAGCCGGAGAGTTCTGACGGATCTCTAAACGGATTTTACAATCCATATTTTACGAGCATGTACGAAGAGTTTGATAATCTCTGAATTGTTAGAATATATTGTAATAATTATTTTAATATTTTGAAAAAATAAGAACAAAACTTATATGGGATTCTTGGCTACTGACAAGTGACAACTGACAGACAACAAATGCTTTGCAACAAAATCTAGAGCCTAAAGTGTAGCACCAGAATCATGAAAGTTTTTGTTAAATTACCCTTTTACCCCTAGTTCAGTTACTCTTAAACTCAAACTGGGTTATTAATGTGAGGACTTTTCCGTGACTGCTGGTCTGGCTTTTTGACTGCAGACACAGCCGTTACTTGCTTCCTGTTATTTTTTCGTTTTACCAAAATGCCCTTTTCAATTTTAACCTTGGTTAATTTTATATAAATATATATATCCCTTTATTAGTCGAAGAGATTAGATGTTAGAGAATAATAATAATAATTCTCGAGTAAAGATGTAAGGGCAATCTTAAAAAAATATTTCAAGAACTTTGTTCAGTAATGTTACTTTAACAATTTTATAACGTAAATATCGTCATATAGAGATTATTCTATTCCGATTAAAGTAGCAACTTTGTATGAATTTTTTTATTTTTAATTTTTGAAAAATATATTATATGGATTGTTAAACATATGATGTAGATTGATTGATATATAGGCGTGCAATTTGGCGAGGGACCTACTATTGAGAATTATTAAAGCTTGCTTGAGGCTTGAGCCAACAAAAAAGCAAATTCTTCTTAGATATTTTCAATTTTTTATAGTTATATAAAAACACAACACATGATACAACTCAACTCAAGATAATTTAGTAATAAAAGAATGATTTTTATTTTTTTATTATTATTTTTATTTTTTGTGTTTTTGAAACATATTGTAAACATTTTTTTTTTCAATCCAACTATTGAAAATTTCTAATTGATTTGATTTTTTTTTTTTTTAAAAAAAACTTTTAAAGACTCACATTATTATCATATTTATCATGAAAAATGTTAAATAAATAATAAAAAAAAAATTGGATTCAAAACTAACAAAATGGCATGCCATATTATTAGAGAGCTTAGAAAACACATCAATAAAAAAATATATATATATCAAAGCTTAAGCAACTTATATGTAATCTCATTAAGGCTCATTAGGTGAAAAATTACAAATAAAATAAAATAAAATAATAATTACCTTTGTTTCCAAGTAATACAATAGAGGGTTTAGCAAAATTTACCGGGATCAAATAATACACTTATAATCTATACTTTATATATCTACATTTATAATACCAAAGAGTAAACTACTCGCATATGATGGGATTCAAACCCTTTTCCACTAATATGAAAGATAATATCTATTCTCATATATGTTACGAGGTAATATTTAAAATTAATTGTCTTTAATAATTAACAATCAAACTAACAGCAACCAAGGGCAAACTAGTAAACTCACACATGAAAACCCAACCATCTTTTTCTTAACAGTCTTTCCACTTTCCACCCTCACCCTCCTCTAGCTCTCTGGTCCTCTTTAAACTCTCAAAACCTCTCTCTCTCTTTTCTCTCTCTCTTTGGAAAAAAAGAAAAAAAAAATGGCAATCTTTATTTTGAACATTAAAAACACAGTGTTGTTGATATCTCTGTTGGTGTTTCTCTCTCTAGAACCTGAGCTCTCTCTCTCCTCTTCAATCCATGACCTTCTGAGGTCAAAAGGGCTACCAGCTGGTCTGCTCCCAAAGGAAGTGAAATCCTACACACTCTCAGAGGATGGTTTGCTTGAAGTGGTGCTTGAAGGGCCATGTCTGACCAAATATGAGAACAGAGTCCTGTTTGACAGTGTGATCAGAGCCAATCTCAGCTATGGAAGTCTCATTGGAGTTGTGGGTTTGTCACAGGAAGAGCTCTTCTTATGGCTCCCCGTTAAAGACATCATAGTCTATGACCCTAAATCTGGACTCATCTTGTTTGATATCGTTGTTGCTCACAAAGAACTCTCTCTTTCCCTCTTTGAAGACCCTCCTGATTGTAAATCCCAAGGTAACGCATTTTACAAGCATGTGTGAGTAACTTTTTTTTCATGTTATTACGGAAGTAGATATTCAGGTCGCATGCATATATATACTGTTTGATCTCTACAGGTAAAAATATAACAATTGTTTTTATTTATGCATCGTTTGAGTTTCGAGCCCCATCATACATATTTTAGTCCTCGAGTCCCAATATTGACATTTCCCAAGTATATGTGAGGAGTTTTCTCATCAGGTGTCGTTTGAGCAGATATCGCTTGCTATTTGATCTCTACAGGCTGTGACAGATTTGATGTTTAAAATATAATTTAGATTTGATTCATCTTCATTTTTTTTTTTTTCTGCAGATTTGTAACAGTTTTGGGTTTCAATGCATTTCAGTGAAGTCTTTACTATTGTTAGTTATTACATGCCCAGTTTTTTGTTTTTCATCTCTTTAAGAAAATTGTCAGTTTCTTTATCAGCCTTCTTGTTTGTTTTACATAGAACTTCCAATATTCAAAATAAAGAAGAAAAATTAAAAATAAAAATAATTGAAGGAACTTTCCTTGCAATGTACAATCAGTCAATCACAGAGCCTGCACACAAAGTATTAAATAATAATCTATTTATTCTATAAAAATAATAATAATTTTATTTTTGGTTATTTTATTAATGTTAGAGGTGGTATAATCAGGTGGTGGTGGTGGTGGTGCAGGTGAGTTGCAGAATCATGTGATCAGGATGGAGAAGAAAAGATTTGTTGAAACACAGAGATAAAAGAAGATGCATGTCAACTGATCATCATCTGTTGATTTTGTCCTTTTCACTGTCTATGTAATAATGTTTTTTTTTTTTTCCTTCTTAATTATAGTTTATATAAGTAGGTTGCTCTAATTAATTAGATTAGATTATATAGATTAGTGGTTGTTAGCACTTGTTAGCTAGCTTGCTAGAATAGAACTTTGTAATTAAAGATGTGATGTGGAATCAAATGCCTTCAACAACTTATAAATTTAAAAGTTCTAATCTTCTTCTTCTTCTTAACTTTACTTCATTGTCACTTCCTTTTAATTTGTTCTAATCTCTTCAATTGTTTAAACTTTAAAAAGATTATATTAATTAGAATCAAAGCAATGAATCTATTCTCATTATAGTTCAAATCAGAGTATTCATTGTCCATTGACTATATATATATACGATTCTGAAATCAACAATATAATAAAATATATTGAAACTAACAGAGACATCGTAGCTCAGCTGATAGATAGACGAGCTTAAGACTTGGTAAATGACTCATAGATTAACGATTTGAATCATACTAATGACGAAAACTTTCAAAAAATATACCTGATTCTAGATTAATAGATACTATAAAATAAAATAAAAAAATGCTGAAACATAAATAGCTTAAAATGGAGATTGATGACGATGATTTTGATACTTGAAATGGAAAAAAAAAAAATTATAAAAAAAAGCCTCAAATCACGGGTAATTATGGTGGTTTTGCAAAGAAAATTTGACAAAACACTTTTCTTTTTGCACTTTATTATTGGGTTATTGAAATTAAATCTTCCTTGGCATTGGCAATATAAAATAATCATTCACATTTTTTTCACTATTCTATAAAAATCAATATAAACTTTATTTTACGCGAGAACCATAGGTGGGTGGGGCCTAGATTTGTGTGGTTCCAGTTGTTTTTATATAGACCCACACGGAGCTTGGTCTGGTGTGAGTGTGTGGTGTATCATATTGGTGCACTGTAGTTTTTGCTTTGTTTTTGCCTTGGCAATGTCACATTTTCACTCTACGTTTTTTTGAGCTACCACTTTAATAGATAATCGGGACCGTACATACAATACTTGATCTCGATAGGTATTGACAATCGATATAAACAATATACGAGAAACGTGGAATGTGATGGAATTGGATTAGAATTTGTTTTCAAAAAAATTGATTTCTAATTATTTTGCATAAGATGTGATGTGTGTGTGACTTTACAATTCACACATTATTGTAGGATTTCCAATAGGGCGTTTGGACATGTTTGTAGATTGCGTTGTCGTTTCATCTTTATTGGATTCTCAAAGGTCATATTCTCTTGTCACTTTATAATAATTGTAGCGCTCAAGTTGTTCTTCAACTACATATCAATTTGAATTTGCTACCTCTCACACATTAAATTATGTCAACTTACATTATTTGTATGTGTTATAATTTTGTTGGATTATCATTAATTACAGTTAATTTATTCATTCTTAGGTTACTGACACTTCATCTACCATCAGTTCAACATTTTGTTATTGAATTAGATGGCTGATAGGTTACCCGGATCCTTTAAAATATCTTTGCATTTATTTACTTTTAATATGGTATCAATCAAGGTAGGGGTCTGTCGAGACCTGACGAGATTAAACGCTACAAACACGATCTGAAATAAGGTAACGAACCCCATAACAGGGAGATGTCTTGCAACACTTTTGTTTGGTTGGGCTTTTGAAAAACCTTTATTGGTAAAAGATCTACTTGCAGTAGATCTATTAGAAATAGAGTTTTTTAAAAAAAAATCATAGATGTTTGGTTGGTAAACTTTTTTTAAGAAAATGTCTATTTGGAGAAGCACCTCCCTATGAGCTTTTGCCCAGTAGAGGTTTAAACTCTACTAGTCTCTACTCAATTTAAAATAGACAATCTCAAAAGCCTAATCAAACAACTCTAAAAAATTTAAATAGACGTTGGTAGACCTTTTGAGCTAATAGAAAGCTCAACCAAACAAGCACTTAACATGTACGTGAAAGGGAAGACCGAAGATGCGTACCTGTTTTACTAAGAGTAGATACATTATAGGGTTATTATCGTTTTAGTCCCTATAGTTTGCCATATTATCCATTTTAGTCCCCGTCGTTCCAGCTTTCACCACTTTAGTCCAAACGTTTTCAACTAATTCCTCTTATAATCCCTGCCGTCCAATTCCGTTAGGAATTTTAAAACTGACGTTAATAGAGCGAGGGTAAAATGGTAAAATCATCCCTACCCCTTCTAGAATGTTGTATGAGAAGGGCAAAACTGTAACTAATTAAATTTATAATTCATTATTAAATAAAATAAAATAAAATAAAATAAAAATAATAATAATAATAATAATTAAATGAATTAAAATTAAAAATCAAAATATAAATTAAAAAATCCAAACAAAACCCCATCTTCTTCTTCATCTTCTTCACCGACCACCCATCTCATCATTTTCTTCACCAAACCCTAGCCACCATCTCATCATCCACACCCTCCCTATCCAAAATTCACACCGAATCTCTTTCTCTCACTACCAATCTCCCTCTCTCTCACCATCGATCTCTCTCTCACTCAAAATAACTTGAACAAAAATCTTATCATCGGCAACCAAACCCACACCACCGCCTCCAAATCGGCAACCAAATCCACCGCCGCCATCACCACCTCCTCTAAACCCACACCGCCACCACCTCCTCTAAACCCACACCTCCACCACATCCACACCACCACTCCAAACCGACACCACACCTGATTCACAAACAAACACCAAACAAACATCTTTCTCACACCAAACCACCGTCTCTCTCACACAAAACTCCCAAGATCAAGTTTCGATTTGGTATAGAAAAAAAATGTCGAATCTTGTGTTTATGGTGGTGGAATTTCTGGGTTCAATGGTGTTGATGTTGAATGGTTGATTGAATTTCAGTTGGCCAGGTTTCAGATTGATGATGATGAAGATTGTTGGTCTGGTTTCAGTTGGCGATTTGAAGGTTTCTGGGTTTGTGGTCAAGTTGATGTTGATCTGTGAGGGTTTGTTCTTCGATTTTGGTGGGGATCCAAAATCCTTTTTCAATTTTTTTTAATTTTTAATTTTTATTTTTCTGGTATGGGTTTATGATGATGATGAACTGAGTATGGATTTTTGAGGTTTGGTGTTGATTTTCGATTTGGTTGAGGTTTGGATGAACTGGGTCTGATGAAGAAGAAGAAGAACTGGGTTTGGACTGGGTCTGATGATGAACTGGGTTTGGATTAACCATTTTCATATTTTAATTAGTTTTATTTATTAATCTGATGGATTTGGTGGATCTCCACCATCATGGACGGTCTGGATTTTTTTAATTATTTGTAATATTAATTATTTTTTTAATATATTCATTTAATAATAATAATAATAATAATTTTTTTAATTAGGTTTTTATATATTAATAAGCAACAGTAACCTTTGAGGGCAAAATTGTCCTGCAAGCCCAATGACATTTTAAGGGGCATAATGGTCATTTCATCATCCAACCATCTATTTTAACAGAAAACATGACAGAAGGACCGGTATGGTTAATACTGGAACGACGGGGACTAAAATGGCTAATATGGCAAACCATAGGGACTACCAAGGTATTTTCCCTACATTATAACATGTACGTCAGAATTTTGTGTATAAATTAATAAAGAAATTGGAAACTTGAAATTTTCAATTCGGGTGGACGAATAGTTGCTATAGTTTGAACTCAAATGGATCCGAAGAATAAGCTAAAAGCTTTTAAGGGTTTGGAATATCATCTAATCTTTCTCCGAATTTTATTCTTGGAATATTGTGTGTGCAAAACATTTTCCAATGTCTTCTCTTCTTTATTATTCAAAATATTAAAAATAAAAAAATAAAAAAAATTGGGTGAATAGGATGCACCATGACTCTCCAGTTGCAATCCTGCCACATAAAAAAAAAATCGGCACATAACGTAAACACAAGAGGGATACATATACATACTGCTGCACCCAAGTTTCTTACCCAAATATTTGATTGCCAGTTCTTCTACATTTTTTTTTTCATTATAACCCACCAAAATATTCATTATAACAGCTTACAGAGTTGTAGCACCCGCGCAATTTTTTTTATTTTTCTTTCAAGGGACATCTAAAACTAATTATTTTATCCTGAGTAGTCATTTTGATTTGGCATAACTCATCCTTAATTTAGAGAGATTTTCCTCACAATCTATAAATTATCTATTTACATTCCATTTTTTTTTATTAGTGATAATTTTAACCTGAATTAAAATTATTAAAAAAAATTAAAAAAAATTCTAAAAACACTCAAAACTAGTTTTTTTTTTATTTGTTTTTTTTTTATTATTTTTTTTAAATAAAGTTTTTTTGTCCTCTTTTATGGGCGTTTTTTTTTTACAAACCCTAAAATATATTCTTCTTAATTTTCAATATTTTAAAATTTTTATTGATTGAAAAGTCATAGAGAATGCTATGCAACTGGAAGAAAATCCTGAAATGATGCATAATGATGTGCGACTGGAAGAAAATTCTGAAGTGATAGAGAATGATATGCAACAAGAAACAAACAATAATCAATAAGTAAGTATTTAATTATTTTTAAACTTATAAATTTTTTGTTTTCCTGTTGAATTCCAATAATTTTGACACAATATTTGTGCTGTCAAAGTTTAAATATATTCTTGTAATACTCTTTATGCAGTTCTTTTTTAGAAGTAATGATGATATTAAATTTACACTTCCACATCTGTTCTTTTTAAAAGGAAGAGGACATGAGGCAAAGTGAAAAACATGAGTGCAGAGGCGTAGCTCAGCTAGTAGATGGATGGATAAACTTTGAGTTTGTGCAAATAACTCATAGGTCAACGGTTCGAATCCTACCAATAGCAAAAAAACTTTAAAAATAAAAATAAAAATATCTAGTCTAGTTAGATGGATAAATGTCAATATATATATATATATTGATCTATATTATTATCACATAGTTCTATTGCTCTGTATATGAGAAAATATCAAGCTTCTCCGAAAGTTCTGCTTTGGTGCAGTCTGTAAAGACCTTCCATTACTGACTTTGCTCCAGCGACAAATTCAAATTCCTATTTCAAGTATGAATGCCAATTATGATATACTGATCCAATCTAAAAAATAGTGAACACTAACATGGGGCAATCAACTTAAAGAAAGAATGTTATTTATATAATATTTTCTTGGAAATATTTAGCTAAGAAATTGCCAATAGGGGCATAGCTCAGTTGGTGGATAAAAAAAAATAAAAATTGATAGATAAATAGATACCGTAAAAAAAAAAAAAATTGCCTTAAAAATTTTATTGGAATAATTTGTTACTTTAATTTTGCTATATGTTAAAATTAAAATTAAAATTTAAAAATAATAATTGGTAATTTTAAAATAAAACGGACTGTCTTTAGAATAGAAGTGTTAAAAGATAAAATGGATAATTTTGGAACAAAGAAGAATGTCCTCAATTTTTATTTTATTTTTTAAATTTAAATTTTAAGAATAAAATGTTTATAAAAAAAAATAATAATAAAAATAAAAAAGGTCGTAAAAAGAAGCTCTTCTTAATTAAATATGACAAGAAGATGTCCAGTGGATTTTACAGTCCCAATCAACTAATCTCATATTCGTTTATGTGAGTTTCAATTAGGCAAATAACATATAACTGTAATATATAATGTGACTTGACACTATATACTTGGTAATTCATATCACATGATGATGCGATATAAATAGGGTAAAAATTTAGGTGCAGCAGGATTACACCCAAGAAATCAACGGGGCGTGGCATGGCAAAATCTCGAGATACTTAGACAAACTTGTGAACTCTTTACCTTCGGGTTTTGCTCTTCTGCTCTACTAGTTTTCCTGCACCTTTGATCAGGACCACTTATAATATTTAAGCAATTTCGAACCAATAATGATTCTGATTCGATCGATAACTAGACTTTTGATTTTGACTTAACTAGAACAACAAAATCCAGGCTAAGATTTTGTAGGGAATTATTCCCTTGTAGTTTGAAGTAATGTTCAAAGTTCAAACACAACTCTCAAGTTTCATTATTCTCAAAAAACTCAATATAGTTTCAATAAATGTCCAAAACCCCACACCCTTAGTATTTCGTTCAAATATTGAAAAAGCGTAAAGGTAAATAGGTAAAAATTACTAAAAATAAAAATAAAAAATGTAATATTCAGAGTAATTTTAAATATATATATATATAAAAGTAAAAGTAAAAATCTCATCTCTATATTTTCTCTCTCTTTTCTTTCCTTTTCGTCACCCTTTCTATAACCTCTCTCTTTTACATGTTTGTGTCATGTTGGTTGTTGAAGTTGAGGGTTTTGGGCTGAATTTAGCTACGTTGGTTTGAGGTGGTGGCTAGGAGTGGAAATAAAAATAGTTTTTTGTGTTGGTCTTATCAACAATTAAGAAAAGATCTAACATCAATTTTCTTTAGTAGGAAGAGATCGATATTGGTAGAAAGTTGAGGTGACCTAGTAATGAGTACTAATGACAGCCTTTGACTTAAATTTTATAAATATCTTACCAATGGAATAGTCATTTCCAATTTTGTTTTTATTGAAGGGTAAATTGACTTCTTGCTTCTTATGTTGACATAGGGGGGAAATGGAGAACAATGAAACTAGTGGGGGACTGTTAGACAATACTTCTAAATACAGTGAGAGTTTAGTAATTCCCCTTTTTATACGGCGCAATATCAATTAATTAAATGGGACCCATTAAACAGACATCTTCGTATTCTTTTCATATTCAAGTCTGCTCCAATCCAAAAGACCACGAAGCTCAACTCACATGGGAGTATGGGACCCACTTGGTTTTCCTTAACGATGTCCTCAATTGACGTGGCGGAATCTATAACTGCCACGGCACCAACTCTAACATTCAGCTAATCCTCCACATCCAATACCAGAAAAACCTGTAAAAGAAAATGAAAAATTTAGGTAACAATAACCGTCTGATGCTAAAATAATCCATAAACAATGACTTGGCAGCATCCCAATGGACTAGTGAATGAAACTACTCGATGAAAATAACCACACAGAAACAAAAGTTCAGATAATTTTCTCATCTCTCGTTATCTTCACCGAAAAAAAATAAAAGAAAAAAAATCGAAAGAGTACTTAAAATGATTGTGATTCACTGATTCGCGATCGCTAAAGAGAGGAGCTTATAAATTACGCGCGAGCCTTATTCAATTTTTTATTTGCCGATCACCATGGGAGGCGGAGCAGCCATGAGAGCCGCCGGCAAGCTCACCAGCATGGGTGTTTTCAACGGGGGTTTGCGCGGGGGGATTTCCGCGGCGCAACCCGCCGAGCAGGCCTTACGCAACGTCTCGCGCCCCGCCACTGCCGTCGTATCGACCGCAACCTCCTCTGGCGTTGACGTCGCGGCGATGCAGAAGGCGTCGTGGGAGGCGGACTGGGATTTCGCGGCAGTGGAAGAGGATTTGAGGGTGGAATCGTCGCCTGAGCCAATTCCTAGGGTTGTGTTCGACGTCCCGCCGACGCTTCAGGAAGCTAAGGACGCGACGGCCGATCTCAAAGAAGCACTAGACAAGTAAGTTTTTTTATCTTTGTATTATATATGTGTCGTTTTTTTATTTCTAAAGTTGAATCATATTTTAGGATCGAAAGAGCTTGATCTTCCAAAGTCGGTGTTTAAGTTGTAAATTTTATTATTGTTGTTAGTTTAACTGGAAATAAATGATGGGATTGTATATGAAATTTAAATTCGATACGATTTTACTAGTAAAAATTGATTCTTTTTAGAAGTTAAATAGTTAAATGTTGTTAATTTGTGAAGAAATGGTCATGAGTGCTGTTGCGAATCATTATCTGCATTTGTTGAGATTGATTTGAAATTTATGATTTCGTGGAGTCATAATTGGTTTGCTCTTTGGATTGTTTGTGTTCTCTGCAGGGTTTATCTGTCATCTCCGGAATATGGTCCAGCTTTCGGTCTCCCATTGTTTGCAAACTCAGACAATTTAGAGACCAAGAGCTGTAATTCATTTGACTCTAAATTATCTTCAGTGCCAACCCCTGCTTTTAATGCATTTAAGTTGCTCAGTGAAAGTCCTGCCGTTCAGGTTTGATCTATCTCTCGATCATCAACACTCTCTATAAAGTTTGCGTGATTTACTTGAGTTATTGATTTTGGTTTTTTCGATTAATATTATATTTGGGTATCCATACACAAGTCTGTTCTGTGATGGTTAAATGGATTATTCTATTTCGATATGGTGCTAGATAAATGTGTGTCCTTTCTCATGTTTGGTGGTTTTTTTCTCAAGTTATATCAATTTATTGATAGGTATTATATCAATCTCTTGCTGTTTTTTTCCAGCTTGTATATTTATTTTACATTCTGTGGTTGAATATGTTCCCATTATCAGTTTTGAGGCTGGAAGACTGTTTTATCATCGAAGCCAATTAAATTGTTCCATCTAGATGAATCTTCCCTTTCACGTGCATCAAAATATTTTGCCTTGCATAAACTAAGGTTTCTAATTTTTGATTTTGTGCTCAGTCCGTTGTTGCTTCAATTGCGGCTGACCAGAAAGTGTGGGATGCTGTCATGGAAAATCAAGAGCTTAAGGAATTCATGCAGTCACAGAGAAACAGTGAGAGTTTTTTTTTGTTTAATCTGTTTCTTTGACGTCATTATATTCTGTTTTTGATTCCTTGTGATCGCTTTTCAATCCCTACTGTGAAATCTGAGTATAAAAAACCTTGTAACAGATGCTGCCGTTGAAGAACAGGAAGCTGCCAGGACGTTTGATGAATCATCAACCGATTCAAGCCCAGGTGGTGACACTGCAGGCGAATTTGAAGACACTGAAGGTCCCGGGAATAAATTCTTACAGAAAGTCAAGAAATCCGTGGTTGAGATGGTGAGCAATGTCTCTGATTTCTTTCAGAACCTCTTTGGTTCGTTGCCATCAGATAAGACCTCTGCAGATGCTGGTGGTGCTGGAGCTAGTGTTATGGAAAAAACTATGGGAGCTTCGATAATGGGATTGGCCATAATGGTGATTACATTAGTGGTGCTGAAGCGTTAAAGTTTGTATATTTGCTACCTACTTGTAGAAATTTGTCGAGTTGACAAACTCAAGAAGACTCTCTTTGTTCGAATGCCCTATTCGATTATAAAAACTGATGTGTGGGATGTATAATTTATAATCAATAGTAGTGTATTAGTTGTATCCAAGTGATAAATATACAGCAATCTAATGGTTTTATTACAAGTAGTTTTGTACAGGTTTTTCATGATTTATATATATATCTGCTTGTTTCTCCATCTCTTCCCCCTTTTGTGTATATTCGACATTGTTTTCGGTTGTCTGTCCTATTACTTTTCACCATTAATGTACATGATGCCCACCTTGCCTATATTCATCTGCCCTTTATCTCTCCTTGCATCAATTGATTGCGTCCAGTCTGGTTGACCGCGCTGCAAACAATAACTTCATATGTTAGACTGGAGACGCGAATGATTTCCTGAGAACACAAATATCATATCATGTACAGTCGAAATGCATAACATGATCATAAGTTTATTATAGCGAAGTTATTTGTTCATCAGACTACAAGGACTACCCAGTTGTTAAGTTTCTTCAAGAGAATGATCGGACTTGCTTCTCGTTCTTCCATAGTCTGATTCAACCTTGCACTGTAATGCTCAGCCACTTTCCGGGCAAAAATCTTCGTGCTCTCATCCTCTGCCAAAAATTGCGCATCACCTAATACATTATCATCATCACCTATGCATTTATACCACACTCTTTTGACCACCTCTGTGTTAATCATATCATATCACAAATGACAAACTAACTAGACAACCTTATCAGCAATTTTTATGGCGTTTTATCTAATTCTACAATTTTAGAATTCGCCACCGTTTTATTTCTGGCCTCCGTTTTTTAAACTGTAGGCTGAGAATTATCTTTGATCCAAGGATAAGAACTAGTTTTTAATTCGGGATTTTGAGGAGGGTGACAGACTCGAACCCATAACCTCACGTGTGTGGCCCGAGGGACAAACCATTGGGTCAACTTCATTTGGGACAAGAATTAGTATTTTTTTTTTCTTTGTTAAAATCAAAAACTTTGCCTAAACTTTCTACTCTTATTGGATATATATTTTTATTATAATATATAACATGCTTGTAATTTTTAGAAAATTTAAAGGATAAAAACGTCTTTTTTGGACTTGTCTCATGCATGAGACAACTTGGCCTAGGATTTTGGCCATGGGTGGGACAATGTTTTGTGACAATCAAGTGGCCATTCACATATTGAAAAATCCAGTGTTCAATAAACGCACAAAACACATTGAGTTAGATTGTCATTTTATCCGTGAAAGAATTCAGAATCTATTATTAATTCCCCACTACATCCCGTATTCATCCCAAATTGCAGACATCTTCACCAAACTGATTGGCAAGGATCTATTCTCTCGTCTGATATGCAAGTTGGATGTTCTTGACATTCACTCTTCAACTTGAGAAGGAGTATCAGGATTCATGACTCTTAGGATCTCAGGATCTCAGGACTCTTACGGATAACAATCCAACATCACCTCAGACTTGAAGTCCAACTCCACCTCAGATTTAAAGACTTTGTTTTATCTTATACTGCTATATTTAATCTTATCACTTGTTGTAATTATCCTTTAGCTTATAGTTATCAGTTCTGTAGTTTAATAGAAGTAGATTACACCTACTGTCCACGACCTGTGTAGTATGTATTCATAGTAGTAGTATAGTTGAGTTACAACTCTGCGTATATATATATATATATATTTGTATGATTCATGAATAAATATATACAAAAAGCAGAACAATTGTTCTACAATAGCTCTTCTTATTCAACATTAATATAGCTCAAGTGATTGGTTTATAAATCACAAAGTGTGGATTGTGAAATGGAAGTTGCTTTTCGAGCTTGACCGACCAATGTTATACTAAAAAACAATTTATATCATTAAGATGAGATGAGGTTGACTAAGTTGTATGCTCATCACATCCTTTTTTTAGGGAGAAAAAAAACACTCTGAAACACAATTCAATCTCTTCATCATACCTTTAATATCTGTGATAATTATTCTAGCCTTTGAACATAAATTTCTGTCATCATTAATCCAACCCACCACAATTGCTGCATCTGATTCAATTGACACCGGATGTAGGCTAGAATCAAGAGCCAATTGAAGGCCATGAGCTATCGCATCCACCTCCGCAACTGTAGGAGAAAAAGTTACAGTAATCCGTTGAGAGCTTACAGCCAAAACCAGCCCCTCCGAGTCCCTAATAACAATCCCAAAACCAACCACACAGCTAGCCATATCAATTGCAGCATCACAATTTATTTTGGACATACCTAGGTCAGGTGGTTTCTAGACTTTGTTGTGTCTTTCTTTGAGTTTTGGCACCTTTCCATTGTTCAAACAGTATTACAGTATTCAGCAAGGTAACTCTGCACCCAGTCAACCACATCCCCTTCACGATTGCTAGGCGAACCATGTACCATAGAATCTCGGTGGTACCAATTCCTCCATATAACCACACATAGTAGGCCCAAAAAATCTTGCGACATCCGCACAAAACAACCAAGAATAAAATAAAAAAAATGTAGGTCATGCACGTACCAATCACCCATATGCACCGACCAATCCTTGCGCACCTGCTTCAACAGCCGACAACCCCAAAGAGAATGCAAAATCGATTCATTTTCCCTCACACACAGCGGACAACAGCTTTGAACTGGAATTTATCGGCGAGCCAAAGCTTCCATAGTTGGTAACATACCATTGCAAGCCTTCCAGACAAGCATTTTAATTTTCAAAGGAATGGTCAGTTTCCATGAAGTCTTCCGCCAAGCAACTGTATTTCTAGAACCCTCACTCAAACCAGATGAGCTGTGATCCGAAGCTAAAGAGCGACCCACCCAAATACCCAGTCTTAACCATAAAAATTCATCTCTGATTGTAATGCCATAACAAAGTGTCATCCACCCGTGTCCTCCCAATCGGAATGCTTTAAATTGCCGCTGCATCGTCTTCTTTAAAATTCCTTTCAATAAGCTGTACGTTCCTTTCTCCCAAATAAGTCCTCAACTGATCAACATTAACATTCTCACCAAGCAAAGAGAGTGATATAATATTAAACGTGGTGGGTATTGGTATCCAATGATCCTTATAGATGCGGATTGTGGTACCATTTTCCACCCGCCATCATGAGCCTATAGCAATAATCCTCCTGCCCCACATTAGGCTTTTCCACAAAAAAGAAGCTGAAGACTTCAAATTCTCCTCCATGAAACCCAAATCCTTGTAGTAGCAGCCTTTTAACACCCATCACACTTACACCATTAATGTTGTGTGTTCGAGTTCGTGCCTTTCAAACCCCGAATTAATTGTAATAGTTCAAAAAAGAAAAAACCTATATCATTACAATTTACATGTTTATAGTCAAGAAAGTTTTAGATTAGTAGTGTGATTTAAAATTTAGTTTACCTAAAACATATATGGATTTTATAATTTTATGGTTTTTAAAATCTTGAACTAATATTAAATTGGGTTCAAAGATTAAATAGCACTTTTTGGGGGAGGGTTTGTGCAAATAGCACCACATTAATAAGTCATGTTTTAATAGCACCAAAATAGGTGATGAGACCAAAATACCCCCACTTACTCTTTTCCTTTTTATTTTTTTTCTTGAAAATTCGAGACTTATTTATGATTTTTTCGAGACTTATTCATGCATTTTTCGAGACTTATTTCTGCGTTTCGAAACTTATTATGTCGACCTCCATTAATGGCGACAGTGACGATCCGACGACGGCGCTAATCGACTCCGGAGATAGTTGGATCTGGAAGATTGAACGATGCCGAGTTCGTTGGCGCTATCGGTTTCATCAGATTCATGACGGATCGTCATAAATTGGACGATGAAGATTCGCGATGGTTTGGGTTTTGTTTCGTTTCTCTCTCTACACAACTCGAAAATGAAAACGAACACTTTGGTTACAATGATTGGCACTCGACGAACGTTTTCCCGGTGGTTTTACCGGTCAACTCGTCGGTTGGCGATGGCACCTCCATTGAAGCTCCATCAATGGAGGTTTGGGAAAAAGGAAGAAGAAGGTGAAGGACACCCAAGAGAAAAAAAAAGAAGCTGGGGGATATTTTTGTCCAAATTTCATTTTTAGTGCTAATAAAACATGAGTTAGTAATGTGGTGATAGTTGCACAACTTCAAATTTCAAAAGTGCTATTTTGCCCCATTTCCTCTATTAAATTCATGTGACATTGAAGTTTATAATTTTGTTTCGAGCCTCCCACACTCATCTATTGTGCCTCCTATGTTCGCAGTGGGAGAGGTGGAGATTCAATTTCCAAATCGAATCTCAACTTTTTTTATTTATTTTTAATTTCCAATATTTTGCATTTTGTTTTAATTCAAATCTGTTCTTCAATCGCCCAGCACAAATCATTATTGTGATGGGCAATTGGAGATCAATTAATTTTTGTTTATTTCAAAAAAAAAAAAATTCTTTTAAATTTTATTTGATCTCCACCATCCATATCATTCATATCAAATATAGATGATGGAGATCCATTTTTTGTTTATTTTTAATTTTTTTAAAAATTAATATGTATTTTTAATTTTTTTTTAAACTGCTTGAAATGATAAAAGTACCTTTTTTTTTTTTAAGTTAAACTTGATCAACGGTTAAGTCTCACCAAATTTGAGTAACGGCAAAGGAGATGAGTGCTAATGTTGAACAAAGTTATTTCCTCGTGTAAAAATGAAAACCTAAGAGAGTATGGGTTAATTTGCTCATCAATTTAAATGGGACCCACTACACAAACTTCTTTTGTTCTCTTGTCTCAGGAGTCTGGTACAACCCAGAAGATCATGAAACTTACGTGGGACCCACTGGGTTTTTGTTAAGTCCTCTATTGACGTGGCGAAACCTGGAACTGCCACGGCACCAATTCTAACATTCAGCTTAATCATCTACATCCAATACCAGAAAAACCTATAAAAGAAAGAACAGTAACCGTCTAATAATAAAATAATCCACCAAAAATGACGTGGCAGCATCTTGTGGACTAATGAATGAAACTACTCGACAAAAATAACCACACAGAAAATAAAAGAAAAAACCGAAAGAGTAGTTAAAATGATCGTGATTCACTGATTCACGATCGCTAAGAGAGGAGCTTATAAACTACGCACGAGCCTTATTCAATTTTTATTTTCCGATCACCATGGGAAGCGGAGCAACCATCAGAGCTGCCGGAAAGCTCACCGGCATGGGTGTTTTCAACGGCGGTTTGCGCGGTGGGATTTCCGCCGAGCAGGCCTTGCGCAACGTCTCGCGCCCCGCCGCTGCTGTCGTATCGACCACTACGTCCTCCGGCGCTGACGTCGCAGCGATACAGAAAGCGTCACCTGAGCCGATTGCTAGGGTTGTGTTCGACGTCCCGCCGACGCTTCAGGAGGCTAAGGACGCGACGGCCGATCTCAAAGAAACAGTAGACAAGTACGTTTTTTTAATCTTTGTCTTTGTATTATTATATATTTCTTTTGTTTTATTTGAATCATATTTTAGGATCCAAAGAGCTTCATCTTCAAAATTTGGTTCTTTAGTTCTAAATTTTGTTATTGTTGTTGGTTTAAGTGGAAATCAATGATGGGTTTGTATTGGAAATTTAAATTCGATAGGATTTTATTAGTAAAAATTGATTCTTGTTAGAAGTTAATTTATGAAGAAATGCTGTTAATCATTATCTACATTTGTTGAGATTGATTTAAATTTTTTGATCAATTGGTTTTATCTTTGGATTGTGATCTTCGCAGGGTTTATCCGGAATCCGGTGGTTCCAAATTAGCTTCAGTGACATCCTCTGCTTATAAGGCATTTAAGTTGCTTAATGATAGTCCCGCTGTTCAGGTTTGATTGATCTCTCCGATCATCCACTCTCTATAATGTTTGCATGATTGAATTAATATTATAATTTAGTTGAATGGATTATTCTATTTCGATCTCGTGGTAGATGA
Organism: Acer campestre; assembly: GCA_954870605.1. Classification (NCBI taxonomy): domain Eukaryota; kingdom Viridiplantae; phylum Streptophyta; class Magnoliopsida; order Sapindales; family Sapindaceae; genus Acer; species Acer campestre. The sequence goes on from OX940801.1 coordinate 43,600,359, forward strand.
ATGTGTCCCCTTTCTCATGTCTGGTAGTTTTTTTTTTCTCAAGTTTTCGATTCTGCGATCCAATATGCTCCTAGATAAATCTTCCCTTTCGCTTGCATCAAAATATTTTTGCCTTGCATGAATAAAGGTTTCTAATTTTTGGTTTTGTGATCAGTCTGTTGTTACTTCAATTGTGAATGACAAGAAGGTGCAGGATGCTGTCATGGAAAGTAACGTTCTTAAGGAATTCATGGTGTCCCAAAGAAACAGTGAGAGTTTTTTGTTTAATCTGTTTCTCTATATATCATGTTATTATATAGATCTGAGTATAAAGGAACTTGTTACAGATGCTGCCGTTGAAGTCCAGGAATCTCACAGGATGTTTGATGAATCATCATCCGATTCAAGCCCAGGTGGTGACACTGAAGGTCCGGTGAACGAATACTTCCAGAATGTCAAGAAATCTGTAGTTGAGATGGTGAGCAATGTGTCCAACTTCTTTCAGAACTTAGCAGAAAGGGCTCCGTTAATGGGACTGGCCATAGCGATGATTACAGTGGTGGTGCTGAAGCGTGCTTAAAGTTTGTATCTTTGCTACCTACTAGTAGAAATTTGTCGAGCTGACAAACTGAGGAAGACTCACCTTCTTCGAATGGAACTGATGTGATTTGTGCGAGTCTGTATGATTTTATGATTAGTTTTGTATCGGTTTTCGAATGCCCATTTCGATACTAAAAACTGATGCGATGTGTGCAAGTATTAATGGTTTTATGATGAGTTTTGTAAATGTTTTTGCATGATTTACATCAGCTTGTTTCTCCATCTCTTCTCCATTTTCTCTTCTTCTGTGTGTTCGAAAGCTGAGAAAACACAAAAACAAAACATATATGGATTGTTTACAGGTTAATTGTAATAGTTTAAAAAAGGAAAAAAAAAATTTATATCATTACAATTTACAGGTTTATTGTCAAGAAAGTTTTAGATTAGTAGTGTGATTTAAAAATTAGTTTACTAAAACATATGTGGATTTTATAAGCTTATGGTTTTTAAAATCGTGTACCAATATCAAATTCATGTGACATTTAAGTATATAATTTTGATAGTGGTGATCTAAATTGATGACCTTCGAGTTAATTATCTCTTTATTTAATCTTCATCATCGATCGTTAAATTTTTTAATTAATTTATATTTTTAGTGTTTTATAAACCGCTTTAAATGACAAAAATATCTTCTTCTTCTTTTTTTTTTTTATTTTTTTTTATTTTTATTTTAATTAAGATTGATTACTTTAATCAACGATTAAATCCAATCAAATTGGAGTAATGGCCGACAACTTTATCTATCAATTTTTAATAAAGTTATTTAGTTGTGCAAAGCAAAAGAGTAAACCTTTGTAGACTTATGATATAAGTTGTTCATCAATGTAAATGGGACCCACTAAATACTTCTTAGTAATTCCTACTCTTAAGAGTATGTTTGGGAGAGTTTCTCAAGTAGATCTTTTTGCAGTAGATCTTTTACAAGTAGATCTTTTAGAGGTAGAGCTTTTAAATGAAAGTCGTTGGTCGTTTGATTGTCAATTAAAAAAGAACTTTTTTAATGAGAGAATTACCAAAATACTCTAGCAAATATTAAATTATAGCGTTATATTGGAGATTTTAATGTTTTTTAAAAAAACTCAAAAAGTCTACTTGGAAAAGCCTAAAATTTGAGCTTCTCCAAGTAGACGTAAAACAGCTTTTTTAATCGTCGAAAGCTCTATTGAAGTGTCAACCAAACAATACAAAAAAAATTGAAAAGAACTTTTTTAATTAAAAAAGCTCTTTTAGCCGGTAGACAAGCTCCCCCAAATGGACACTAAATCCGATTAATGATGATATTTAGTTCATACTAAATAGACTTTTTCGTAGTTCGTGCTCTTAAAAGCTATACCAAAGTACCAAACACACCCTAAGATTGATTACTTAATCAATGATTAAATCCAATCAAATTTGAGCAATGGTCGGCAATTTTTCGTTGTTATATTTTGTTTCTTTACTCCTTTTGTTCCTTCATATGGATTTGAGTATAAACGAATTCGTTACAGATGCTGCCGTTGAAGACCAGGAATCTCACAGGATGTTTGATGAATCATCATCCCATTCGAGCCCAGGTGGTGACACTGAAGATGGCAAAGTTGGAGACACTGAAGTTCCTGTGAACGAATACTTCCAGAATGTCAAGAAATCTGTGGTTGAGATGGTGAGCAATGTGTCTAACTTCTTTCAGAACTTAGCAGAAAGGACCCCGTTAATGGGACTGGCCATAGCGATGATTACAGTGGTGGTGCTGAAGCGTGTTTAAAGTTTGTATCTTTGCTACCTACTAGTAGAAATTTGTCGAGCTGAAAAACTGAGGAAGACTCACCTTGTTCGAATGCCCTATTCGATACTAAGAACTGATGTGATCTGTGCGAGTCTGTATGATTTTATGATTAGTTTTGTATCAGTTTTCGAATGCCCATTTCGATACTAAAAACTGATGCGATGTGTGTAAGTATTAATGGTTTTATGATGAGTTTTGTAAATGTTTTTGCATGATTTACATCAGCTTGTTTCTCCATCTCTTCTCCATTTTCTCTTCTTCTGTGTGTTCGAAAGCTGAGAAAACACAAAAACAAAACATATATGGATTGTTTACAGGTTAATTGTAATAGTTTAAAAAAGGAAAAAAAAAATTATATCATTACAATTTACAGGTTTATTGTCAAGAAAGTTTTAGATTAGTAGTGTGATTTAAAAATTAGTTTACTAAAACATATGTGGATTTTATAAGCTTATGGTTTTTAAAATCTTGAACCGATATTAAATTCCACTGACATTTAAGTGTATATAATTTTGATAGTGGTAATCTAAATTGATAACGTTCGAAGTAATTATCCCTTTATTTAATCTTCATCATCGATCATTAAAATTTTTAATTAATTTATATTTTTAACGTTTTTTAAACTGCTTTAAATGATAAAAATATATTTTTTTTAAACTAAGATTGATTACTTTAATCAACGATTAAATCCAATCAAATTGGAGTAACGGCCGACAACTTTATCTATCAATTTTTGATAAAGTTATTTAATTATGCAAAGCAAAAGAGTAAACCTTTGTAGACTTATGATATAAGTTGTTTATCAATGTAAATGGGACCCACTAAATACTTCTTAGTAATTCCTACTCTTAAATCCGATTAATGATGATATTTAGTTCATACTAAATAGACTTTTTCGTAGTTTGTGCTCTTAAAAGCTATACCAAAGTACCAAACACACCCTAAGATTGATTACTTGATCGATGATTAAATCCAATCAAATTTGAGCAATGGTTAGTAATTTTACCTATCAATTTTCGATAAAGTTATTTAGTTATACAAAGCAAGAGCGTAAACATTTACAAACGTATAATATAAGTTGCTCATCAATGTAAATGGGATCCACTATAAATTTTCGTGGTTTGTATTATTAAAAGTTATACCAAATACATCCTAAGATTGATTACATGATCAACGATTAAATCCGATTAAATTTGAGTAATGGTCGACAATTTTACCTATCAATTTTCGATAAAATTATTTAGTTGTGCAAAGTAAAAGAGTAATCTTTGGTAACTTATGATTTAAGTTGCTCATCAATATAAATGGGACCCACTAAATAGACTTCTTCGTACTCTTTTTCTCTAGTCCCAGGAATCTGGTCCAATCCAAAAGACCACGAAACTCACGTGGGACCCACTCGGTATTCCTTAACGAGGTCATCTATTGACGTGGCGGAACCTGGAACTGCCACGGCACCAACTCTAACATTCAGCAGCTAATCCTCTACATCCAATATCAGAAAACCTGTAAAAGAAAATGAAACATTCAGGGCACAATAACCGTCAGATGCTAAAAATAATTAATCAACAATGCCGTGGCAGCATCTCAATGGAATAGTGTATTAAACCACTCGATAAAATTAACCACACAGAAACAAAAGTTGAGATAATTAATTTTCTCATTATCTGCACCTACAAAAATTAAATAAAAAATCCAAAAAAAAATAAAAAATCTGAAGAATCTGAAGAGTCCTTAAAATGATCGCGATTCGCGATCGTGAAGAGAATTACGCAGTAAGCACCAGCCTTATCCAATTTTTTTTTTTCTTCGTTTCTAATCTTTTTCAATCACCATGGGAGGCGGAGCAACCATCAGAGCCGCCGGCAAGCTCACCGGCATGGGTGTTTTAAACGGCGGTTTGCGCGGCGGGATTTCCGCGGCGCAGCCCGCTGAGCAGGCCTTGCGCAACGTATCCCGGCCCGCCGCTGCCGTCTTATCGACCACTAGCTCCTCCGGTGCTGACGTCGCAGCTATACAGAAGGCGTCGTCGTGGGAGTTCGCGGCAATGCAGGAGCCGATTGCTAGGGTTGTGTTCGACGCCCCACCGACACTTCAGGAGGCTAAGGACGCGACGGCCGATCTCAAAGAAGCTCTAGACGAGTACGTTTTTTCAATCTTCGTCTTTGTATTATATATGTGTCGTTTTTTTTTTTTTGAATCATATTTTAGGATCCAAAAAGCTTCATGTTCTAAAATTGGCTCTTTAGTTGTAAATTTTGTTATTGTTATTAGTTTAAGTAGAAAGAAAATGATGGGTTTGTATCAGAAATTTAAATTCGATAGGATTTTATTAGTAAAAATTGATTCTTATTAGAAGTTAATTTGTGAAGAAATGCTGTTAATCATTATCTACATTTGTTGAGATTGATTTGAAATTTTTGATCAATTGATTTATCTTTGGATTGTGATCTTTGCAGGGTTTATCTATCATCTCCAGAATCCAGTGGTTCTAAATTAGTTTCAGTGCCATCCTCTGCTCTTTTTGCATTTAAGTTGCTCAATGAAAGTCCTGCTGTTCAGGTTTGATTGATCTCTAGATCATCCACTCACTATAATGTTTGCATGATTTACTTGAGTTATTGATTTTAGTTTTTTCAATTAATATTATAATTTAGTTAAATGGATTATTCTATTTCGATCTCGTGGTAGATGAATGTGTGTCCTTTCTCATTTCTGGTAGTTTTTTCTCAAGTTATATTGATACATATTATATCAATCCCTTGTCACTTTATCAGTTTTGATTCTGGAAGATTGTTCTATCTAGATGAATCTTCCCTTTCGCTTGCATCGAAATATTTTTCTGGGCATGAATTAAGGTTTCTAATTTTTGGTTTTGTGCTCAGTCTGTTGTTGTTTCACTAGTGAATGACAATAAGGTGTGGGATGCTGTCATGGAAAGTAACGCGTTTAAGGAATTCATGGTGTCCCAGAGAAAGAGTGAGTTTTTTGTTTGTTTAATCTGTTTCTCTACAACGTTGTTATATTTTGTTTCTTTACTCCTTTTGTTCCTTCATATGGATCTGAGTATTAAGGATTTCGTTACAGATGCCGCCGTTGAAGACCAGGAATCTCACAGGATGTTTGATGAATCATCAACTGATTCGAGCCCAGGTGGTGACACTGATGGCAAAGATGGAGACACTGAAGATGGCAAAGATGGAGACACTGAAGATCCCGTGAATGAATTCTTCAAGAATGTCAAGAAATCTGTGGTTGAGATGGTGAGCAATGTGTCTGACTTCTTTCAGAACTTATTTGGTTCATCGCCAGCAGAAAGGACTTCTGCAGACGCCAGTGGTGCTGGAGCAAATGCTGGTGGTGCCGGAGGAAGCTCTAACGAGAAGACTATGGGAACTTATTTAATGGGACTGGTTATAATGGTGATTATGGTGGTGGTACTGAAGCGTGTTTAAAGTTTGTATCTTCGATACCTACTTGTAGAAATTTGTCGAGCTAACAAACTCAGGAAGACTCGCCTTGTTTGAATGCCCTATTCGATACTAAAAGCTGATGTGTTGTGTGCGAGTCTGAATGATTTTATGATGAGTTTTGTTCAGGTTTTCGAATGCCTTATTCGATACTAAAAATTTATGAGATGTGTGCGAGTCTTAATGGTTTTATGATGAGTTTTGTACAGGTTTTTGCATGATTTATATCAGCTTGTTTCTCCAGCTCTGTGGATGCGTGTTATTTTACTTGGGTTGAAAGAGAAAGCTATAGCTGCTACACAACCCAAGGTAGAAACTGATATCAGTTTCAGTAAAATATTTAGAAATCTTGGTAGAAATATCAGAAATATCGAAAATATATAATAAATATTCAAGAATATTTTTTATTGGGAAAATTGTACAAACATCCCATAAGTTTAATCAAGATTACACTCAGTTGCAACTTTTGTCAAAATCTGAACATACTTCCTCTGATTTTCATTGACTATGTGTTAATCGACAGTTAGACTAACCATAAAATTTAAAATATCTAAATTACCCATGAATTAATTATTTTATTTTAATTATTATTATTTTTGAGATTTTATTATAATAAAATTAATTAAATAACAATTTTTTTTATTTAAAAAAAAAAACATTTTTTTTAAGAATAATAAAAATATTTTTCCATGGGAGGACTATAGAAACTAGAAACAGATTAATGGAAAATTGAAATGAATTACGTAAAAGTCTTTTAATTTTTTATTATTTTTTTTAAATGACCAAAAACAAGAACAGTCAATTAACTAAAAAAATATTGTTAGTTAATTAATTTTATTATAATAAAATCTTTAAAATAATAATAATTATAATAAAATAATTAATTCAGGGATAATTTAGACATTTTAAATTTTATGGTGAGTCAAACTGTCAATTAACACTTAGGGGCTATTTGTTTTTTTTCACTATAAGACTTATCGTCTCTTATATCTTAAATTAAGATAAATCAGTTTGTTTGTTTTTCCAACTTACATCTTATTTTAAGATATATATATATCTTTTAGAAAAAGTAAATTTTTTTGACTTTTATCTTATTCAAAAAGTGATACAGTATAGTTTTTTTTTTAGTAAATTTCCATAAATGTTCTATAACAATTCATATATTTATAATTTTATCCGCACATAATAAAATCTTAAAAATCAATTTTTCAAAAATTCCAAAATTTAAAAGACACCCTAACACAATCTAATCAATTTTATATTTGTAATAAGTCATCTAAAATGAAAAAAAATAAACATATCATAGTATTTTAATTTATAAGACTTATCCATATGTCTAACAAATTAAGGTCTTATAAGACTTTAGATAAAAAAACAAACAGCCCTTAATGCAATATTGATTAAACTCATAGTATATGTTGTAACAAAAAATGAGCACTTCAGAGTTTTTTTACTCTCTGGTGACCCCATTTCCTTGTTTTCAAGGAGGTTATTTATAGAGTTTGTGTGTGTGTGTTGCGTATATGTGCGTTGTATATATTATTATGTGTTATGTCATCTGAGGTGTATATTCCGTCGAATGTGGTCAAACAGTATGTGCAATTTTCCCTTTTTTATATTGCTCTCCAAAATATGAAAAGTAACCGAAATATAACTAAATTATCAATACGGTTTATTTATAACAATTAACAACATTGTGGGTAAATGAACCTTAAAATCATATTCAATCAACTAAGAAAATTGAACAATTTCATACAATTTCTGATGATTGTTATGTGGTTTCATTGAATTTGCACAAATCAAAATTTTTTTTTTGATGTTTTCAATAAAAATAATACGCTTCTATTGGACGGTCTCACCACCTGTCAATGAGACAGGTCCATTGAAAATTTTCTCCATCTATATAGGCAACAATTGTGCCGATGATATATTTGATATCTCTTCTCTAACAGGGTTGATTTGTGATTTGTGAAGAATTCTGCAGTTTCAGGAAGGTACAGCTTTTCATCGTTGATCATGTAAGTGATTTTTGTTGTATTGTAAATTTCATGGAATTTCACTTATATAATTCTAAAACAATATTTTTTTTCTCGGTGGTATAAGTTAAAACTATGAATTTATTATCATTAAATTGAGCTGTTTTTGCATGTTAGTTATCCATATAACTCCAGTTGCTCAATTAAGTGTTAGCGTATCTTGTTTTACAATGGAAACACGTGCATAGAGCCATTTAGTGAAGTTTAAGAAACTAGTTGTTGGGTTGTAAAGCCTGAATCAATAAGATTGTGCAACGTATCGGGGGTCGATCTCCCCACAGAGCTCGTAATGGTTGAGCTGCCCTATTAGCTCTCAGGGGTAAGGGGCAGTGACTCACAGCAAAGCAAAATTTTAGTGTTTTTATCTGGCTTTATTATTTAAACCCTTTGTGCAAGAGAAAAAAAATACATAGATCAGTCGAAATAGGGAGTTTTTTGCATTACCATTATAAACCATTTAAAATTTAGTGTATGTTTATTTTTCTTGCTTCCAACCGTTTGCTTTGTTTATCGCGTTCTGTATTTCGTAACAATGATTATATTATCAGGTCTGATCAGTTTGTGAACTTAGAGGAAGGTACATTAGGGCAACTTCTGACGGGACAACGAAATGGTACAAAAACAGAGGTCTCAGGGCATATACAAAGAGGTACTCTAGATAATTCTGGTGTAGGGGCGGCTCAAGAGTATCCGGGACCTTAGCCGAAAATTTAAAATAAGGCTTTGAATGTGTAATGTAAAAATTATTTAATTAATAGTTAAAATAATTTATTTCAAAGTTATTTTTATTTGTAAAATGCAAAAAGGTTGATTGAGTTTTTGTATTTATTATTATTATTTTTTTTAATTTTGAGTTTTTTGTATTCTGATTTATATTTTCTACTAGACATGTCTAATATTAATTAAATATGTAAATTAGGTCAAGATGGCACGATATGGCACGACATGACACACTTCATTAACATATTGTGCTGAATGTTTAATTAGTATTTAATATTTATATTTCATTAACGTACTGTGCTAAGTGTTTAATTATTATTTAATATTTTTTATTTGTAAAACTATTTTTAGACCTTAATTTTAGTTGGGGCCTTTGCTAACCGCTTAAGTTGCCCAAGGTACCAACCGCCCTTATTCTGGTGTTGAAGTTCAAGGGATTAGCAATAGCAGTGGTAGAGAATCAACCAGACCTTTTTATGGAAAAGCTTTGCTTCATTGGAAGAAAATCCTCAGTAAAGTTTGGTCATTAGTGAATATAAGTCCTTTTATATGGTGTGTCATCAAAATCTCAACAGAGCCTTTCTTCCTTTATGCTACCGTGATCAATTATGACAGAAAGTACGTTGAATTTGACAACACGTTAAATACTTTGGGTCTAAATCTCATACTGTTCCAAATTTTAATTATTATCGGATCTTTTGCTTTTCTGGTAAGGGCGAGGAGGTGGGTTTGCTTAAAAAAAAGGTTACATAGAATAATTTGGTTCCTTCTCCTCCTAATTGACTCCTTGTCAATTATTCCTTTCGGACCGGTGAGTAACATTATTTATTTAGTTTTTGTTTTGATATAAGATTATATCTAAACTATGGGAATAATATGGGGTTGAAATTTCTTTTAAATTGTTTTTTTTTTTTTTTGGTCCATTCTTCTATAGGTAGATATGTAATTATAAAAAGTGAGATTGTTTTAAATTTGAGAGTTTATTTTGACAATCCAATTTTTTCTTTTTACACTTTTTTTTAAAGACACTTCATTCTCAAAATTTAAATTTAAAAAAATTCTAAAGACATTTCCTTGTTCCAAGATTATCTTTTTTATCTTTTGGCACTCATATTCTAAAGACACTCCATTTTAAAAAATAAACTTCTAAAGACACTCTATTTTATTTTAATAAAAGTTAGGACGAATCATCGTAACCTTTGGATTCATCAGAGGAGTAATCTTTTTTGAATTAAATTATTAAAAAAATAAATTCTCTCTCCTAAATTATTAGAATAAATATTACATATTAAATTCTCTCTCTTAAATTTTTAATTACCATATTAAATTTTCTCTCCTCAAATACATATCTCTAATTTTCTATCTCCATCCTTTCTCAATCAAGACTAACAATCAAGAAAAAAAAAACTTACGAATAAGCTTGATTTTTAGGTACCCTTTTTTTAAAAATAAAAAAAAAACGAAATATGAATTTTCTTTTTTAGGAATATGTTGCCTATTGAACTTTAATTCTTTCATTAGTTTTAAAAATTCACAGTTTAATTGAATCTAGTTGCAACAAATCAAGTTTTCATAAATCTTTTTTTTTTTTTTTTTTTTTTTTGGAAAAACAAGATATATATATATATATACATATATATTGAAACTAAAAAACAAGATATTTGTATTGACTTTTTAATACATATATATATATATATTATACCGTTAATAAAAAACTAAAATATTCATAAGTTTTTTTTTCTTTAACTATTAATGATTGATCGATAAAGTATGGAGAAAATATATATATATATATTTATTTTTTTTGAAAAAAGGAGATGGTGTAATTAGGAGAGAGTGTTTAATATAGTAATAACATATTTAGGAGAGAGAGTTTAATACATAATATTTAAATTTCTTTTTTAATAATTTAATTAGTTTTGAGTGTCTTTAATTTTATTTAATTTTTGTCTTATTTAGTAATTTTAATTCAGGTTAAAATTGTCATTAATAAAAAAAAAATAAAAATAAAGTGTAAATAGATAATTTGTGGATTGTAAGGAGAAACTCTCATAAATTTTTAATTTTACTAATATACTTATTTTACCTTTGAACATTAAAGTCAATCATTAAATCTAACTATCGAGTATTGACCATTAAGATAATGATCTTTCTTATAATTAATGTCTTGCAAGAAAGGCAAAACACTATGATTTATTTACGTTTATTTAATAAAATCTCAAAAATAATAATTATTATAATAAAATAATTAACACTTAGTCAACAAAAAACAGAGGAGTATATTCTAAGTGCAATATTAATTAAACTCATGGTATGTTTATGCAATTTTCCCTTTTTTATATTGCTCTCCAAAATATGAAAAGTAACTGAAATATATTTCAGTGAAGTATCAATTAACAACATTGTGGCCTTGTGGGTAAATGAACATTAAATCATATTCAATCAACTAAGAAAATTGAACAATTTCATACAATTTCTGATGATTGTTATGTGGTTTCATTGAATTTGCAATACATGTAAAACAAGCAATTAAGTCAAGTTCACCAGAAGGTGCTATCAATATATATATTATGATCTACAAAAAATGAATAGCCATAAAGAATCTGATATGAGAGAGTTCTACAAAACTGAGTACTCAGCAGGAACCTAATTTATTATATAAGAGTTCAATGATTTTTTCTTTTCTTTTCTATTTGGACAGGAGTGTGTTTCATGCCTCAACCACCTCTATATTATCAACTAGCTTGAAATGGATGTTGCGACATTGTTTTCGGTCGTCCCATTACTCTTCGCTAATGTTCATTATGTCCTCCTTGGCTATATACATCTGCCCTTTATCTCTCCTTGCATTTGACTGTGTCCGGTCTGGTTGGCCTCGCTGCAAAGAACAAATTTATATGTTATGTGGTTATTATCAAGTTATTGGAAACCAAGGGAGACGTGTATGCTTTCCCGAGAACACGAATATCATGTCGACTAATAACAGTGTTAGTATCAACGGCCGAAGATAATAAGCATAAATCTGTTCTTAAACACAAGACTGACGCTAACCTTCCTGAGGACAAAAGCCAAGTACAAATAAGCCACTTCCCATTCTTCTGGCGATAGTGTGCCTAGACATCACAAATCAAAAACAAAGAACAATATTTAGACGTGTGAAAGGAACCAGGTTGGCTGCAAGCACCCTGGAAATCATCATCTTTTTTTTGGAACATGATCAGTCAAGTTAAATGAAAGCAAATTGTGGCACAGGATATAAGACTTACTGTGGTCTTGGTTACCATCACCTAATGCACCAAGTCTTCGCATGAGTTCCACATATTCAGGTTTTTTCATGTACTCGCGCACGAATTCATGTGAGTTCTTTACAAAAACCAGCTCCAAATCATACTGCAAAACATGAATATTTTATGTAATTAAACAGTTTTAAGCGTCACAGTACCTAAAAAGTCACTACATATTTAAGTGAAATGGGATGTAAAATGCGGGGAGAACAAACTCAATGCTATTTAAGGAATGGGCAGGAAAAGGAAGATAACAAATACGCGGAGGAAGAAAACATAATAGTCAACAAAAAAGTTATACCTCTTCGGCCAATGATTTAAACACATGGAAGGGAACAATCCATTCTGGACAGTCGACAGCATCCTGCCACAAAAATAAACTATACAGTGTGAAATCTGTGACTTGGTGCCCAACAAAGAGAATTTTCTGAAGATATTATAATAATAGTATAATACTAAAAAAAGTAATAGGGGAAAAATAGTTATCTGCACATTATAAAGTGCAACCTCATTTATGAATGAAAAACGTCTAAAATGCAACTTGGAGAAAAACGAAAAACAGAAACAAAATTGAAAAGGCAAGGAAGAAACAGTACCTCTAGGTGAAACTTGTACTTGATACCAAAAGGCTGGGAAGATTTAAATTTCTGATCACAAGACAAAGTATGTGTCAAAAATAACATTCGGATATAAATTTCATAATCCAAATAAAATCCATAATTATTACAACCATGAGGTTGTGACAACGTGGGTAAGAAAATCCACCTTTTCAGAAAATTCTTCATCAAAACGTATCCAGTAGACATTATTTCCAAATTCCAGTTCGTCAGCTGCATATTCACAGTGAAAATAGCATCTCCAATCAAGATTGACAAAAGTGATCTGCCATGACCCTCAGTCCTAATTCTTACATCTAACAGGGAAATGAGGGAACAAGGAAAAAAATGATGCAGAAAAATTCACGCTACAATTACCTATGACCTGGTTAAAGACGGTTCATAATTGAACTGAAACTAAAACCAACTCACAAATACAACATTCGGCCTATTTTTAAATATTTCGTACTCAGATTTTCTAGGACAAATTTATCTAGACGTTGCAGGATAGGATGCAGCTAGAGGAGTCGTTCAGTTCTCCAAGGAGATTCTTGAACTTCAGACTTCCTTTCATGGTGGTTCTTGTCAAAGTCAAACTTAGTATAACAGCTTCAATTCAGATTTCATATTATAGAACCTGTATCTTTTCTAAGCTTTCATACTTTCTACGGTTCTACCTATTAAAGTTGGTCGATAAAAATACATTGAAAATTTTCCTTCACCTAACTGTGGTTCTGTTCCCATAAGAGTGGATGCCATAAATGTTTTGATGATTATGATACTACACAATAAAAGCTGAAAATAAGGGAAGCATTCAAGCATACACAATAAATTGAATTCTAAATACAGAACATTGAGAGGAATTCCCCACCCTCAATGAAAATATCTTTGTCACGGTAAAAAGTAACATATATTGCAACTAAAGTAGTGTATCAGTGAAAGAACACCATCTGATGCCTAAGATTCAGATTTTGAAAATTAAAGTATTTAGCATATATAGATAAAATAATAAAAGCAATAAGGTGCAAGGTAAAACCTCCTCTAAGTTTTTTAATTATCACATTGGCATCTGGCATTGTTCCAATGAAGGTGCCTCCTGGACGAAGTAAAGCCGATACGTTGGCCAAGGCTCGCCGTGCACGAGCTTCAGTAGACCAAGAATAATGCATGGCGAACTGCAAAATTTAATACTTTAAGGGAAGAAGCCAAATAAATCCCTATCATAATGAGTGAAATACTAGAAACTGACATGGACAAGATGCCCTATTTATGAGAATTTAGGGTTACACTGGAAAAAGGAACTTGTGTTAAGAAATTCCAAAACAGAAAAAGTTCAGTTCATGGACTCAATACGCCAGGTTTTACTAAAAAATGATTACAAAGGTTTCAAGAATTTATGCATTCAAAGATAAGTGATATAGACAACAAGTGTGCATCATTCACCTGGCAACTGCAAATATCAAATGGGGCATCATCTGCTAGAACTTTGTCCAAGCGCACCTGAAATCATTCATAAAAATACATCTTACTAATACTTACAGGCATGTAGATATAGCATTTGCTGTGATAATTAAGGGGGTGATAATAAGACAGTAATTCAAATAAAAACTAATTTCATTGTCATTGTCCATTATACATTGAATAAACCACTGCTCCAAACTGTTATGCCCACATTCACTTTTTTGATACTTGTTTAATTTAGTGGTGCAAGGACCAAGTAAGCAAGCTAAAAAGTTGATGCCTTATTCAAAGTGCATCGATCGTTACTGCAATTACCTCGAAACAATCCCCACATATGAGACGGGCAGGAAAACTGAACTTTTTACGGCGCTGATGGTGGTCTGCATCGCCATTGTAACGTGTACGGCAGTCTTCTATCTGTGCACATATGTCGAACATAAAGATGAATTAGGCACATTTAGAAGAATAAATTTAAAAAAATGGAGGCTGATGATGAAAATTCCACATTTTTTGAAATATGAAAATTCCACATCCTACAAGAGAGTTATAGTACTGGGATATTAAAACACCTGATCTATTAAAATTACAAAGTATGTAAGGTAACACAGAGAAGATATTAGATTGAAAAGGATGGTTTTCAGAGGATATCATTCATAGGACCTTCATGTGTTATAATACATGATATGGCCACAAGTGGACATATTGTTGTGTAGCATATTAATCAGCAACATCGATTCAATCATTGTGAAACATATTATCATAACACAATCTAGCTGATACACCCAAAAAATAAAGAGCGACAACGTGCAAGTATTTCATCACTTACTGAACCTTCAGCTATATCAATTCCAACATAGTATCCAATTTTTGCTTTGTCCCATTTGATGAGATCACCACCCTAGTGCATCAAGAAATGAGAAATTAGGGGAGAAGGGAAATTTTAAAAAATTTAAGCATAATAAGGAACCTAATAGCACCTTGCCACAAGCGAGATCAAGAACAGCATCCCCTCGGCGAGTATAAAGCTGAACTAACACGCTTTTAATCTGTCCGGCAAGATAAGGAATATATACATTACGTCCACTTGAACTACCTTACATGATCATAAGTTTACTGTTTATAGCAAAGTTCATAAGACTACAAGGCTTACCCAGTTGTTAAGTTTCTTCAAGTGAATGATTGGACTTGCTTCTCGTTCTTCCAAAGTCTGATTCGTCCTTGCACTGTAATGCTCAGCTACTTTCCGGGCAAAAATCTTCGTGCTCTCATCCTCCAAAAATTGTCCATCACCTAATAGACATTAGTGCACACCACCAAATGCTGAAAATCAGTACAACATCAAAAAGAAAATCTGAAAGTTTCAATCTTGAATTTATCTTTCGTTATAAACAGCTCCATTAATGAACTCCAGCACAGCTATTGCTCAATTGTACTGAACCATCACAATCTCCATATACTTTTTTTCAGACATTTCTTATTAAAACTAAAACAACAAATAACTAAACATTCAAAGTTCAATTCTTTTAACTTGTCTCGACTATCTAAACCCTCTTAACTCTAAAATCAATAAATAAAAAATAAAAAATGAAGACTTTTATCAAATAACCTATAAACAATTATCAAAAACAAAACCCATGATCAAAAAAATAGCAAAAATTGAATCTTCCTGCAACGAAACAGAAAGTAGAAACATTTATTATTACATAATCAATAAATCAGTAAAAATACACAAAAAAAAAAACCTAAAAATTACCCTCTGGGTTGTGTTTGAATTTCGATTGAGGTGGCCCAGCAGAGGTTGATGGAGATTCTGAGTTCCCACGTTTCATTCCCAATTTATCAAAAATATAAAAGATTTACTATAACTTTCCCTTTTCTTATTTTTTGTGTGTTCAAAAGCTGAGAAAACAAAAATACAAAAACAACAGCAGCAGTGAAACACAAGTGGGACAGTGAGAGGAGATTCCAAAACTAACACAACAAGAATGTGTTTTTCGAGTTCTCTGTATTATTGTTCTCGTGTGGAGATGCGGGTGGGGTTTGCTGGATGTGTGATTGAATTCTACAATTTTAGAAATCGCCGCCCTTTTATTGGGTCAGAATACGTGACTACTGTGGTCATGCGTGCAGTGGATTTTTTATAACAAGAGTTTTCGGGTCTCCTTTTTGAAGCTGTGGGCTTAACTAACTGGCTTAGAAGTTAGAATTTGAATTCTGGGATTTTGTGATGTATGATTTCATTAAGGGTAATTAAGTCATTTTTTGGATATTTTATTTTTTGCTACTTTTTTTCTTCATGTTGTATATTTGCAATTGTACCCCTCAAAAAACGATATTTTTGATAAAATCCCTAATTTAATTTCTTATAAATGAAAAATGACATTTACCTCTCTTATTTCCATTTTTTTAAAAAAAATAAATAAATTTGTCGACGAAACGACACCGTTTTGTAGTAATTTGTACCTTGTAAGCTGAAAATGGCGCCGTAACTCCATTTTTGCCGAGCTCTGTTGCATCAAGTTATGGAATCTGGAGTCTCTTTGCGTCGTCTCTGGTACGCCTTTCACTTTCTTCTACTTCTTTTTCGTCAATGTAATTGAATGAAAGTGATGTTGCTCATGCTTGATAAGTTTTACTGTGCTAATGACTGGTTTCTATTTTTGTGTTACAATGTTGCCCTACGATCTAGGATTTTCAGTATTTTGCCTTTCTTACATTTCTCTATGCAAAAATTGATTCTTTGTGCAGAGAAATCTATGAAAATTGGTAGACAATTTATAGAAAATGGATATTATGTTTATTTAATCTGGAAATAAATATCATACTATAAACTAATATGAAGCATTTAAGATTCACGAAAGCTAACATGTACGGTACTTGATCTTCCCAGTTAATTGGACTGCGTTTTGCTGCTACAAGTAATTGAATTTAATCTACATACAATAACTTAATTTCCTCGAATATGTTTCCCTTGCTATTCTAGTAATTAGTGTAGTGTAGATGGTTGAAAATCACAATTTCCAACTGTTTTTCTAGATTAGCATTTGATAACTACAGTTATTTGGATTACTACTGCTAAATTACACACTAACTGAGAAGGTCAAGACTGTGTTCGCTTTTGTGAATCTTAAATACTTCATATTAATTCCTCGTATTATATGTTGAAGTTAAGCTCGTATTCTTGAGATCAAGCTTATTTGGCTATTTGCCTTCTCAAGTATTAATTATAGTTTTGATTTCTTGATGCCAACTTGGATATTTGTTGGACGGTTTCCTGTATTTTGGGTGATATGATTTGCCGCTGACTTGTGGGTTATTTGCAACATAAATTTAAGCTTCCCTGGGCATATAGTTAGTTTTACTTTTCACACAACCATTGTTCACAAGTTAAAGAATCTGAAATTGGACATGAATTAATTATCGAGTCCATCGAACCTCTTGAATTTCAGTAAAAGTTTTTTTATATGCATCCTTCGGTATGAGCATTTGTCGCTAGAATAAGTTAAAGAGTTTACTTGAAACATAAATGTTTCCTCTGTTGAAATGCTCTGGAAGCCTTTACTCTTCAATTGCTCCTTTCAATTTGAAAGTGTTTATATATAAAATCTTGGGTTCGATATGCCAGTCATTGCTAATTTCTGTTTTGAAATCTCGGTTTGAACATATGTTACCTTCTGCCTCCTGGTTGGTTGGCATCTCATTTTAGTTCCATATGACAAGAGCGAATGGTAATAGAGAACATTGAAGGAGAGGTGGGGGGAGTTTTCCGATCTGTGCCTACGATACATATTTTTTTTTTTTTTTGTATTTCTCTCTGTGATTTTCTTTTTTCATTTTTCAATTTTATACGAATGGTACATCATGTGCAATTGTGTATGCTATTGTGTATAACAAGAAAGTATTAACTGTAGCTTCTGAGATCTTGTTTTAATCCGAGTATACTTTTAAACCATTGAACAGAAGCTTTAGGAATCCTTGTCAGGTTATTCTTGTAATCCACAAAGTAAAGTCCAAATCGAACAGAATAGCCCGAGTTCCATTCCCAATTGTCAAGCAAAGACCAGACGAAGTAACCACGTACATCGCAGTTGTCTTGCCTGTATTGGTTTAATCCTTTGTTAGCTAGCTCGATCAGAAGGATCTAATTCTAAATTCAAAACTGTAGGGACCCAGGAAAATGTGGTGGATAATTGTCGTTACCTTATAGCAGCAGATAGGTTTGAGAGATAGTCTCTGTGGTATCTTATCCTCTTGTCATCCTGTAGAGCTTTGTCTAAAGGTATAAACAGACTGTTTCGATCATCCATACCTGCATTCATGAATTGAACCATGTAATTTCATGAAAGCTTGAGAATAAAGCTTTTGAGTCCAAGACAACTAACCGTTTTCTGTTATAATAACAGGAGGATTCCCATACTTATCTCTTACATATCTTGCCAACTCTCGAATCCCCCACGGGACAATGTGCAGCCAGCGGGAAGCTGCCTGAAGGAATGAAGAATATATCAGATGACTTTTATTTGCAACCTATAATTATATATATTCTAGATTCCAGTAAGGGGCGGGGACATACTCTTTCTCCTATTGCAACTCCACCTCGAATTGCTACAATTGAGAACGTGTAAGAACATTATCAATTCCTTTCAGTTTATTTGATAATGTATAATGTTTAAATATTAAATGTTTTTGGTTTGCCTTCTTACCAGTAGTGATGACACCAGCATCAGAATAAGCGTCTTGCAGTATTAGTTTCTCAATTCGACTCCTGTCATTCCGGGCATATAATGTGGTATAATGATTTAAGCCAACAAAGTCCACGGTCCCCACCAGGATTTTGGACATCTCTGATGAAATCGCGGGTAGTCTCTCACCAACAAGTGTTTTCATTGAAGATGGATATTCTCCAAAGAAAAGTGGATCAAGGAACCTGATGCACATTCTCAGTATTAAACAGATTATAATATACATGGAATTTGATTACTTGTGAGATGTTACAAGATATACATTTGCACAAGTTATTAGTAGTACCATCCAATTCCAAAATCCATTGCTCTTTGAGCTGCATCTTTGTCCTCATCACTATTAGATATAGGTTCATACCATTTGGCATCCAATGCTATCCCAACTAGACCTCCTTGTTTTTCCTTGACGACCCAATAAATGAGTGAAAAGGAAAAGGAAAATCAGAATTGATTCATTTGCATTTTGATTTGACAGCGAAATCAAATTGATATGGTAAAATTGTCTTGTAGAACAGGAGTACCTTGAAATTTATCTGGTAACTGTGATAAGCAGCAGCATGAGACAACAGGATGCTGTGAGCTACAATATATGGTTCAACGGATGATTTTCCTGTCTTACAAAACACATGCCCAAGAATTGAACACCGTCCAGGGGCTTGCAGTCCTGTGTCGTAACCTTGGATCGCAAATCCATGAGGTTCGTTGAAGGTGATCCAGTGCTTCACTCTATCTCCAAATGCTTGGAAGCAGGTGAAGGCATAATGCTCAAAGTCTTTGCTGCAAGTAATTGAACATCATTCCTTACCTCTTTGTATTATCGAAAAATGTCACATGGTATGTTTTAGTAAACTTACATTATTTGTCTACTCAGCCATCCTTCATATTTATCTTCGAGCACCTGTGGAAGATCCCAATGATATAGAGTTACGCAAGGCTGGATTCCTGATGGAAAAAACAGCAAAAGCTTCAATCATGGTATATATACTTTCATGTAAAAGTAAATTTCAATTGATATTATTATTTCTGAGCAACCTTTTTCCAGTAAAGCATCTATGAAGCTGTTGTAGTAATTTATTCCTTCTGCATTTGGTTCTCCTGTTCCATCTATTAAAAAGAAATTCTAAAGCAGTTAGTGATAACCACAGATGATAAAGAACATGGAGAACAAATTCTGGAACAGATTTTGACTTACTCGGGAAGATTCTTGGCCAAGATATCGAAAATCGGTAAGCATCCATTCCCAAATCTTTCATCAAGTCTATATCACTCTGTAAAAATTGTGTTTTTATCTGGGATTGGTTAGTAAAAGAGATGAAGTACAGTTTGTGATGTTCGTTCAAGTTTTAACTTTATGCTAATTGTCTTCTTTGAATACCTTTTCATGTGTTATAATATTATTTTAAATTTGGTGCTACATCAACATCATCTTTATCGTCTTATATTCTAATTACCATATACTAGAACCGTGTTTATCATGTAATTGTGATGCTAAAGATTCTTATCCAAATGAATTATTTCTCGTCTTTTTAAAAAAAAAAAAAAAAAAACTTTTTTGGTCGCTATTAGTTGATGAACCTGCCTATTGTTATGTTCAGATTTTAGGACTTTCTGCCTTTTGAAACATGCATAGAATTCTATCAATACAATTATGAAGTCAAAACTACAAAACATCTTTGATTTCACCTTAAACCGATGATATTGATCAACAGTCGTGTCTGCATTGCTGAAGTCCTTAATCCTCCCTGTACCAACACATGAACAAGAAGAACTCAAATGTTCAAACAGTTTTTGCTATATTAATGTGTTTTCCGTCTAAATTCGACTCTTACATGGTTGCCTTGTAAAAGTATCCCATATGCTAGCTCCTTTGTTTCCTTCATTTACAGCTCCTTCGAACTACAAAACACACACACACACACACAACCTCTCTATCATCAACCAAAATGCTCCTCCCTACACTTTTTTTTTTTTTTTCGATTGGTCGAAACTTGATATCATCACAAAAAGAAAGAAACAGTACCTGGTAAGCTGAAGAAGCTGTTCCAAAGATGAACCCATCAGGAAAATCGGCTCTACTAATGGATTCCGATTTCACAAACAGACAAGTTAGAATATACAGGATAAAGCTGATTGTCATAGGTGGAGATCAAATACACACACACACAAAAGAAATGATGAGTTTGAGGTGGTCAAGACAAGTATCTGGTGACTTTTTTTATTGAAATAAATAAACAAATAGTTTTAGTTTATCTTTGTTGTGAAGCTGAAGAAAAAAATGGGTAGACGGGACTGCAAGTTTTCTCTTGCAATGCAAGGTGTTCTTGAGGTGGATATTGGCTGTGAAGACATGTCTCTCTCCCCTTTGTGTGCACGTTATTATATAGAGAAATTTGAACAAAAATGTACATGGAACTTTAGATTCCATATAGAAAATAATGATTAAAAAAAAAATTGCATGGAAAATGAGATCAACATGTATGGGAAAATGGAGGTATGTAATACGAGAAAATCTTTCGATGTTGAGTGATGCACCCGACCACCGAAGATGTGACGTGTAGCTGTCATATATACATGTCACATCTTCAATGGCCGAGTGCACCACTCAGTAGTGCATCCGAAATATTAAAGATTTTCTCCTATGATAAAAGTAGAACATGAATATCGTAAGATAAGAAGACGACACATAACGTAAGAAGAACGAAGTAATTTCAAATTTCATTTTTTCTTTTTTGGGAATAACCAAAAATTCCAAAAGTTCAATTGATGTAGAAACTTTAGGTTCCATGTCAACTTAAAGGTTTTAGTTGGTAAGGTGTGTGAAAACTAACAATATTCAATATTAGTTTACCAAAAAATTTACTTCTAAACCTCAAATTGATTGGATATTTTATTGATTTTCTATTGATCTAATCATATAGTTTAAAGCAATGAAAGTTGAATTAAATTAATTTGAATATAAAAAGGAACTTGACTTGATTCATTGCTTGGATTAGAACATTGTTGTAATTATCCATCTATAGTTTATTAGTCTCTGCTTACAAGGCTTAACAACTAGATTTGTTTTAAAATAATTGCAAATGTATACAATTGTTTAACAAATGCAATTAGAATTTTCAAGGCTTTAATCTTAGTGTTAATTTTTTCAATTGAGCTATTGTTTTTATTTTATTTTATTACTTAAATTAATTAATCTATCACCAGAAAAAAAAATGAAAAAAAAAAAAAAAGCATTATGTATTTTATATATCAAAAGCATAAAGGACACCTACCATTGACTCACTCAATACCTTCTTATTTATTCTTTCTTATACACATTTTTTTAAAGAAAAATTTGCTACAAATATTAATAAAAAAAATAAAAAATAAAAAATAAAAACTGACATCGAATGGTTAGGGGTTTATCGAAACCTGTTGGGTCTGAATATTTACTCATATAATCGAGATATATACTCATATTGTGAGAATTAAACCCTTTAGAATTATTGTGGTAGGAGAAATACACACGTTCCGACTTTTGGAGAGAGAACGTGCTTGATAGTTGCTACAAATATTACTTATGATTTTAAATTCATTAAAATTTTGTCGTGTTTCTATCTATAACACATTTGACAAATCACATTCACACTAATGACACATTTAACAAATCATATCTTGACACATGACACATTGACAAATCATAAAATAAGGATTACACATATGCTTTGGATTCAATTTACACCAGCTGAAAGTGCGGGTAGTGATGCCACCTCAAAGAGCGGTGCTATTAGCACCACCCCTATGAGCTATTTATACCCTACGTTTTTAATTATGTAATTTTTTTTTTCTTTTATTAAAAATTTAAAATGATTTAAAGATATACAATTTAAAGAAAAAAAAAATCTTCTACAAAGTCAATCTATTAAAACCCTGTATTCTTTTTTTTTTTTTTTTTTAAAAAAAAAAAAACATGTTCTTGTAATTTGTTTCTTGGAAAAAAAAAAAAAAACTCTTAAATCCTAAAAATTGCTTCTTACACACATACAACATATTATAGAAAAGTCTAACAAAGATAACAAACATGTGAAAGAATTATCTGAGAACGATATCAAACATATACAAGAATTGTCTGATATTAAGCATATGGAAACAATTCCTTTTCTAGAAGTAAGTTTGAAGTTTCCTTTTTTCTTTAGAATGATATCAAGCTGTCATTGTATTGAACAGGGCCGGCCCATTGGGCAAGCAAACCCAGCCATTTGCTGGGGCCCCAAGTTAGCCCAACCTACTTCTTCTTCTTTTATTTGAAATCAGGGGCCTCAGCACCCAAATACCCAATATATTTAAGTCTAAAAAAGGTCCAATCTTAAACATTTAAGATCTTGTATTTATTTAGTTTTTTCTTCACATCAGGCCCAACTAACTAGTCAATTTAACAAAAATAAACATAAATGCCCAACTGAATTCTAAATTAACATTTGTCAAGAAAAAAAAAAAAATAATAATAATAATAATAAATTCTAACATAGCAGATTACCAGACATCGTTGCTAACCTAGTTAAGTTTGACATCGTCTAAGTAAAAATCACCGCCCTCTCTCTTTGTTGACAGGTCGCCTTCGTAAATTTACACTTCGGAAAGCAAAAAGAATATAAATTTAAACAATGTTTTGTTTTTATGTTATTATATACGATAAATCTTTTTTGTTTTAATTTATGTGGATTACATTATATTTGGTAAATGAATAATTATTTATTTATTTATTTATTTTTATGTTAATGATAATAATTTTTATATGAGCCCCCGATTTTTACTGATATCATTAAATGGATGGGGCCCCAAAATGTCTGGAGACGGCCCTGGTGTTGAAAGCAACCCTGTTATTTCTTTTTTCTTTTTTCTTTTTTCTTTTCCACCATGAAATAAGAAGAAGAAAAAAAACTCAATTTTTTTTTAATAAATAAATAAATCATTCAATGGAGGTGAGAAAGAGATGTATACGGTGATTAGAGATAGAGAGATCAAAGATGAGGTGTATTAAGTTCGAAAATAAGTAAAAATAGTAGTTTTGAAAATAAATATATAAAAATTAATAAAAACATTAAATTTTATTTAATTAAATCAAAATTTTTATAAGAATAGTATAAATAGACCGGTAAATGTTGAGCCAATTGTACCATTCCACCTCAAAACACCTTTTCATGCATTAAAAAAAAAAAAAAAAAAAAAAAAAAAAAAAAAAAAAAAAAAAAAAAACAGATGTTGACTTTTTTGTAACGGGTAAAAAACAAAAATAATAACAACATTATGATTTTTTTAAGCTCCGAATATGATTTTTACTAATACTAGACAACCTAAAAATTTAGTTCAAATTTTAACCTAAATAATGTAGCAAGTGGTTGATGATGACAACTCACTCGCCACATCATTTGAATTAATTATTAGGTTAATTGCACTAACTTACCCTTAATTTATTAAATCTAACAAGATTTCAAAAAAGATACCCTAAATTAACACAAACACCCCTTACTATCAAGTCAATCCATTAACTTTAACTGTTGACTAACTTTGACCATTGAAAATCCAAATATACCATTGCCACACCATCTCAAACATAAAATATTTATTTAATTAAAATTGGAAATTTTTTTTTTAAAAAAAAAAAAAGATAATCTATTGGCGGTGGAGCTCCACCACCAAAGAAAATAATAGATCTTTGATGATATGCTACTTATCGGAAGAGATCTTTGTCAATCTTAGAGATCGACCTCATGCAGTTTGTAGAGAAGGCTCATTCGAGAATTAAGGATGTTTCTGTAGGCGGTCGATATATTATCTTTTTTTTTTTAATTTTTATTTATTAACTTTTAATTAAAAATATTTTATGTTTGGAATGATGTTGCAGGGGTATATTTGTTTTTCCATAGGTCAAGGTTAATCAACCGTTAAAGTTAACGGATTGAATTAATGGTAAGAGGTATTTGTATTAATTTATGACATCTTTTTGAAATCTTACTAGATTCAATAAAGTAGGGGTAAGTTAGTGTAATTAACATAGCATTACTCTATGATTTTTAAGCACCAATCTTGTGAGTTAGAAGGTTATATCATATTAAACGCGAAAAATACTTCAATCTGTATAGACATATAAACCAAATCCAATAATGTCGTACCATACAAGGGCGGAGCTACATGCAAATCATCCAGGGCTTCAGCCCAGGCTGATCTTTTTCCAAATTTTTTTTATTAAAAATTAAAAATTTATTTTGTAAAAACAATTAAAAAACCTATTACAATGTTCCTTATTTTAAATCCTTTTTAGATTAAACTTGCTATGTTTTCCATATCCAAGTGTATATTTTTCAATTAATAAAATTTAATTATACCGTAGAGGATCGTGTTAAAAAATTATATTTAATTTAGCCTATCCTGAAATTAAGTTCTGGATTCGCCCCTGGTACCATATAACTCTAATTAAACATGATTTTATGCCAAATGATGATTTCAGTGGGAGTGGTGCTATTGTCACCCCTTTGTTAACCTAACCTAATAATGTTGTTTTTTTTTTAAATTTATTTAAAATTACTTAAAGAAACATACAATTTCATAGTTAACTCTTTTACGAATTGAATTGTAATGAAGCATCACATCCACTTTATAATTTATTTTTTTGACATTTACCTACGATGGCGGTGACTCAAAATAGAAAATATTACCAGATTGAACAAACACTCTTCATCATCTTACCACATAAGACGGTGGTCCACTTTATAAACTTGTTACTTCACAAAACTTCTTTTTAACATTGTAAATACTAAATTGTTATTATTATTATTATTATTATTTTCAATGAATATTAATCTAAAATATATTTTTTTTCCAAATATACACATAATTTTGTTTCTTGAAAAAAATATATTTTAACATTATAAACCCTAAATTCTATGTCCTCAAAAAAATACTAATCTAAACCCCACGAAGGATTGGCATAATGATCTGGCCCGTGGTTTGCTCCTATTAGTATTGGGTACGTTTGGGGTTTCAATACTTTTATGGGTATCTACAGGGATCGTAAGTTTTGGCGGGTACCTATACACAACACAACCTCTCTAACATCAACCAAAATGCTCCTCCCTGTAATTTTTTTTTTTCGATTGGTCGAAACCAGATATCATCACAAAAGAAAGAAACGGTACCTGGTAAGCTGAAGAAGCTGTTCCAAAGACGAACACATCTGAAAAATCAGCTCTACTAATGGAGTAATGGATTCCGTTTCACAAACAGACAAGTTAGAATATACAGGATAAAGCTGATTGTCATAGGTGGAGATCAAAAACACACATAAACACACAAGAAATTATGAGTTTTGAGGTGGTCAAGACAAGTATCTGGTACGTGACTGTTTATTGCAAGGAAACAAAACAAATAGTTTTAGTTTATCTTTGTTGTCAAGTTAAAAGTTGAAGAAAAAATGGGCAAAAGGGACTGCAAGTTTTCTCTTGCAGTGGAAGGTGTTCTTGGGATAGGCTCAAGTGGCGCCGGAGGTGGAAGTTGGCGGGTGTGAAGACATGTCTCTCTCCCCTTTGTGTGCACGTTATTATATAGAGAAATTTGAAAGAAAAAGAAAATGCACATGAAACTTTTGGTTCCGTATAGAAAATAATGAAAAAAATTGCATGGAAAATGAGATAACATGAATGGGAAAATAGAGGTATCTGATAGGAGAAAATCTTCGGTGCACTGTTGATTGGTGTATCTGACCTTGAAGGTGACATATAGCTGACATGTGTGTATGTTACATCTTTAGTGGTTGGGTATACCAATCAGTAGTGTATCCGAAGCATTGAAGATTTTCTCCTATTATAGAAGTAGAATATAGATTTCGCAAGATAAGGAGATGACATATAACGTAAGATGAGTAAAGTAATTTCATTTTTCTTTTTGGGAATAGACAAGTTCAATTGACGTAGAAACTTTAGGTTCCATGTCAACTAAAAGTTGGTAAGATGTGTAAGAACTAACAATATTCGAATTTTGGAATTCAATATTAGTTTACCAAAAAAAAAATGTTACTTTTAAACCTCAAATTGCTTGGATATTTATTGATTTTCTATTGATCTAATCTTATAATTTAAAGCAGTGAAAGTTGAATTAATAAATCATTTGATTGTAAAAAGGAATGACTTGATTCCTTGATTGGATTAGAATTTTAATTATCTATCTATAGTTTATTAGGCTACGCTTAACTTGATTTGTTTGTTTCCTAAAAAAAAAAAAAAAAAAAAAAAAAAAAAACTTGATTTGTATGAGAGTAATTGCAAATGTATACAATTGTTTGATTTTGACCTATTATAATTTATCATAAAGTCACGTTTAACAAATGCAATTAGAATCTTCAAGGCTTTCGTCTCTGTATTAATTTATTCAATTGAGCTAATTTTTTAAAATAACTTAATCCATCGCCAAGAAAAGGATTATGTTTTTTTTATTTTTTATATTTATTTATAAAAAAAACATACAGGACACCTACCACTATATGACTCAAACCTAGTGGTGCCCACGGTTTGGTTCTAATTCGATTTCGGTTAATTTGGAACCGTCGGTTATGGTTCTGAGGGAAGGTAAAACCGTAATCGTAACCGGTCTAGCCGGTTTGGTTTACAGTTTTTAACCGTTGGTTAGGCGATTCGGGTATGGTTCTGGTTCCAGACCGGTTTTCCCTTTTTTTTAAAAAAAAAAAAAAATTAATAAAAGAATAAAAATGACAAAAGTGTGATTGTGTGAAGAAATTTTTTTAAAAAAAAAAAAAATATCTGCCTAATAATAAATAAGATTGAACAAAGTTTAAAATAAAATAAAAAAATTGAAAAAACATTTTCATTCGTAATATATTCCACTTAGAAGTTCTAATGTACGTATTTCATATAAAATATTCAATACAATTACCTAAATATACAATTAAACTATTTAACAATGTTTAAAAGAAAAAAAAAATTGACATTTATTAATAAATACAAATTTACAACTGCAGAAAAAAATAATAATTAGAAATTGGCCTTGAATTCAAATATATAATGTAACAAAGTTAAAATTAAAATAAAATAAAAAAATAAAAATAAAAATTGGTCTTGTACTTAATTTTGACCACAATTAAGTTGTCTACGTATCCTCTACCAATGTAAAGGAATCAAATGCCACATAGTTTTTTTACCATTACTCAGATGCTCGGTGTTGGAGGCTGGAAGTTGAAATGAAATCTATTCGCTGCCTTCCATTCCCGTAGTTTGGTCATCTTTGAAGAAATCATTCACTATATATCTCCAGCTGGAATTCTTGTTGTCTGTATTTTGCCTTTGTCCAATCATCAACACATGTCTGGGTTTCAAGTGATTGTGGACACATAACTGACCGTCTTGGTTCCAAAATATTTCCACCTGCACTAAATTCATGTTCCACAGCAACGGTAGAAACCAGAGTTCCAAGAATTTGTTTGGCAATAATAGCAAAAATTGGAAATTCCTATTCATGAACCTTCCACCAAACCTGGATACTAAATTTACTATCTTTTAAAAATTCATGATTGGCTTCTAAATACAAGTCAAGCTCAAAATTCGAGTCAAATGAAGATGAAGAAGATGTTCGTAATTTTTTGGCTATTTGGGAAAACGATCGATCCCCTAAACCCTTCAATTTAAATGTTGAGAAGTAACAGTACCATCATATGTGGGTTGGGGTTGTGAAATCGACATGTTCAAAGACGAACAATATATTATAAGATATTCATCATATAATTTATAAAGCAAAGTCTTAACAGAATTACAACAACTAGGAACATCAACTTCTAATCGTAAACTTTTGTAATAATGAGTTAAATAATCCTGCAAACAATCTAATTTAAAGCGTTGATCAAAACATGATGCAAACAAGTAAATAATTGGAATCTCCCTATAATACTATAATCATTTTGTTTTCATGGCAACAACACATTCACTTAATTAAACATTGAATTCACACTCACTGAATGCACCAAAAATAAATGAGTAGTGGGATAGTAAACACCAAATAAAGTATTGATAGTATCATTAAAAACACGTAACAATTTAAGAATTTGTATACATGCATCCCAATGCTGCAATTGAAGAGAAATTGAAGGAACGTTGTAAGTAATAAAAGAAACTAATAATTCTTTATATTCAACACTTTCACTAAGCAACTTATAAGTAGAATTCCAACGAGTAGTAATATCTCGAGAAAATTTAATGGGACGTATATTATTTTGAGAGCAAAATTTTAACCATAGTTTCTGGGCTTTGTTATGCTTCCAGATATAGTTAATACTATTCTAATTGGTTTAATATAAGCAGAAAGAATTTGTAATCCAATTTGAACACACAAATTTAAAACATGGTATGCACTTCTTTGATGAAATAATTTACCCCCAAAATATGGATAGCACAAATCCTATAACATAGGATTAGATGCGGTATTGTTTGTAGCATTATCAAAACCAATTGCAAAAATTTTGTTTTGGATATAAAACTTTTGAAAAATTATTTTAAGGAGTCAAAAAATATTTTGAGTAATCGAAAACACGAAATGCAATAATTCTTTTTTGTATGACCCAGTCATTATCCATATAATGACATGTCACACTCGTATATGAATGACTACCAAAATTGTCGCTCCATATATCGGCACATACGAAAACACGACCTTGAAATTGATAAAAAAATTGATTTCAATTTTTTTGTTTTATTTTTTGTAAATGGAAAGTAGTGCACATGTGAGAGTGGATCTAGAAACACGTTGCATTACAGGATTTAATACATTTTGACAATAATTAACAAAACCTACTTTCTCACCAAAACTAAAAGGTAAGTGTTCAACTGCAACCATTACTTTTAATTCTTCCTTATTTTTTTTCAGATGTATAATGAAATAATTGATCAGTAGGGATTCAGTACCTGGAGATTTAGGCTTGGTTACTAGCCTTCACCAATTCGTGCAAGTGATTTTTTTTAATATGGGCCCAGTGCATGCCATATCCGAAGGATTTATTGGTCTTGTATGTTTTGGGTCAGTACTTGCATTGGATTTTGATCGTTCCGTCATCTAATTGAATTTTCTTCATATGCAATTTGAAGAGATCGGAATTCAACAACTTTTCCTCTTCACTTGTAAAAAATTTATCGGAAGGGGGGATTGAGAGATTTTCATTACTATTGGGGGTATTGGGATTGGGGTTGGGAATTATTATAGGGGGATTAGGAATAGAAGGGAGATCAGATCCAAATTGAGCTTGAAGGAACTCGTGGTAAAGTCAGTCGTCATAACCGACATCATCACCAACGCGTTCCAACAAATTTTGCATTGGACCATTTCCTTTGTCCAAATTTCCTAAACCTTCTCTACTACTTGTCATTGAAAAATGAATTATAAATTCAAATAGTAAAAAAATATATAGATCAGTGTAAATAAATATTGTTGGAATAATAGTGGTTACACTTTAAAAAAATAGGTGATTGAAAAAAATATATTGTTGGAATAATAGTGGTAACACTTTAAAAAAAAAAATCGATGATTGGAAAAAAAAAAAAAACATTGATGGAATAATAGTGGTAACACTAAATAAAAAAAAAAAATAGATGATTGTAAACAATAGAAGAAATAAATATTTATTAATTCATATGAGAAATGAGAATTAAAGAAAATTGTAGAATGTAGAGAGAATTGAGAGAAGTTGAGGGATTTGGCTCCTCAACTTGGCTGACCTTTTTCCTGACCTATCTTAGGATTGAATTATTATTATTATTATTATTTTGTCTATGTTGGCTAAGAAAACAATGTCGTTTTCTTAGATTTTGTTATGGTTGTTTCTTAGAAAAACGATCCCCTTCCTTGATAAAACACACAGCTCCCATTTTTCTTCCATGTGAACCAGATTTTTCTCTTCTCTAATCACAACAACCACGACAAAATACTATAGAATTTTCGTAGCATATGAGCATTGAAGATCATGGGCAAAAAACTCTCTCACAAAGGTTATATTTTTATTGATTTTCTTTATCTACTGTATAATGTGGCTCTTCCTCTGCCTCTTCTCCTCTCTCTAACAAATTCAAGGATCCTTCTCATCTCTCTGGTTCGATTTTCTAATCTGGGTTTCTTTTGTTATACTGTTTTTTCTGTTGATTTGAAATGGGTGTGTTTTTTATTTCCTGTACTTAAATGTGATGGGATTCCGCCATGTATTCTGCAATGGAAGAGAAAGTATTTTGTTGTGGTTGTTGTGATTAGAGAAGAGAAAAATCTAGTTCACATAGAAGAAAAATGGGAGCTGTGTATTTTGTCAAGGAAGGGGATCATTTGTCTAAGAAAGAGGAACAAAAAAAAGTTAAGAAAGCGACATCGTTTTCTCAACCAGTACAGACAAAAAAAAAATGCAAGAAAATCTCAGCCATCAATGTTACCATTGCCACGTGTCGAAATCCTGAGATAGGTTAGGAAAAACGTCAGCTAAGTAAAGGAGCCAAGTTCGAAGTAGAGAGTGGTGTGAAGAATAATGATGTGTGAGGAGTATATATAGGATTAGAGTGGAGGGTAGATTTGCAATTATAAAAAATTTAGGGAAAAAAACTATTGATGGCCATTGGAGTCAGATGACCGTTTTGACCATTCATCAGCCATTTGACTCCAATGGTCAGCTCAAAAAAAAATTCAAAATTTTTCCATGTGGCAGCTTTTGATTGACCTTTAAATTTTTTTTAATGAAAACCGAAGGTTTTCGACCGTTATTTATTTATTTATTATTCTTAACCGTAACCGAATTGTGTAATAACCAATTTTGAAATCACAGGTTTTCGTCACGGTTTCGGTTACGGTTTTGACCATACGGTTTCGGTTTGAAACCATCGATTTAACCGTACCATGGACACCACTACTCAAACCCCACCATTAACGTAAAAGGAAAAGTACATACCACCTAAGCTAAGAAAGTATGCACTTACTATAGAATTTTTTAAGATTTTAAAATTAATTCGTCATAAATTTGTCCATAACATGTTGGTGTTCTATCGATCAATTTTTGGGTATAATCAATTTCATTACACATTTAACAAATCATTCTAATTCGACTATATTTAACTTAATTTTGAAGTATAAGAAAGATTAATTGTATTAATTTTTTTTTTTTGGGACAGAAAAGAACATAAAATAAGGATTCCACGTGCTTTGGATTCAATTTACATTTAGGGTGCGTTTACTAATCGGGAATGAGAGGAATCATAATCAAGTCTATTGGAAAGGGAATCGGAATTAAGAAGGGTGTATTCAATTAAGATTTTAAAAGACTTTTAATGACTTTTATAGAATTAAAAAGTTTAGGTGTATTCAATGTAGACTTTTAACAACTCTATAAAAGTCATAGGGTATTCAATACAGACTTTTATAGACTTTTAAAAAGTCTTTAAAAGTTATGTGACATTCAATCAAGACTTTTTAACAGTCTATGAAAGTTAGGAGGTATTCAAAATCTCAATGACTTTTAACGACTTTAAAATATCAATGACTTTTAATGACTTTTAGTCATAAAAAATCTCACAATTTGTCTGTCATTCCTACTAAAGACTTTGAATGACTTTTTTTTTAAAAAAAAAAAAAAAAATTAGAAAGAATTTCATTTTAAAAGAAAAACATAAAACTCTTTGAAAAACATCAACAACCAAACATATGATCTATTTTCAAATAAAAACACTCATTCTTAACAAATTTAATAAATAAAATAAAACGAATAACTTTAAATTGAATAAGCATTATCAAAAAAAAAAAAAAAACATACAAACATTAACGATCTATAACAAAAAAAAAAATTAACTAAAAAATAATATAAAACAACTCTTCATCAGCTATGCAATTAAGGACGAAAGATTTCATATTTATTTACCTATATTTTCAAAGCAACTAAATAACACCGAAACAAATCAAATGAACTTCATTTATGTAAAATAATATTTTGACTAATTATAAAAAACAAATAAAATTTTGACTAATTATTAAAAAAAAAAAAAAAAGAGTATAATGTCTTTATAATGCAAAATATAATTAAAATAAAAATAAAAATTTTAAAATCACATATATAGACACGAATGCTTTTATCAAGTTTAATTAATAATGGTTTTTTTTTTTATTCATTTGAAAAATTATTTTTATTGACATGACAAATATATATAATTTTACTAAAACAAAGTATACATTAAGTCAATGAAAGTCTATAAATGTCTATAAAAGTCTTTTAAAATGAAAGTCTACGAACGTCTACGAAAGTCTTTTGAAATGAAGTCTATGAAAGTCTATGAAAGTTTTTCATAATCTTGTAAAGTCTATAAAAGTCTATAAAATCTGTAAAAGTCATCCACTTAAAAAAAGTTTTTAAAAGTCTTTCAAAATCCTAATTGAATACATCCCCCTAAGTTACTAAATTCCATTAATGTGTTTACTAACTTTTAAGAATTAGAAATAGAATCAAATTTATACAAAGTTGATTACAAAAATATCCTTGTATACAAAAAATAGCCGTATTTATACATATAAGGGATGTATGAGTGTAGCTAATAAATAAATAAATAAAGTATTTTTTTAAAAAAAAGGAAGAAAAGAAATTCAAAACAAAGTAACTGATTTTTTGACGGTACACAAAATTTTTATTTTCCTACAATATATTGTTTTTTTTTTTTTTTATCAAACTTTTTTATAATTTTTTATAATTGACAGTTTACACACACATATATATATATATATATATATAATCAAGGCAATTGAGTTCTCAATTCATTTTTAGTTTTATGTGCATTGTTTTTATTTTTTTATTTTTTTATTATTATTATTTTTTTAAATGAGGATATTTTTGTAAAAATGTATGAATTCTCCTTTCAATTAGTAAAGAGAACTTGATTCTTAGGGTGAGTGGGGGGAATCAAATTCTCTTTTATTTAGGAACTTAATTTATGATATGTGTGTGGGGTTTATGAAACTTAATTCCCCACAAATTTAGTAAACAAATAAATTTAAAAATCAAAAACTTAATTCTCTTTCTCAAATATAATTTCTGATTAGTAAACACGTTCTTAGCTTAAAAAGACAGTGTGGGTACCGGGTAGTGATGCGCCAATGCCACCTCAAAAGTCAAAACAGTATTAAAAAAAATGTTGACTTTTTCGGAATTGGAAGAGAGAGAAAAAAAATGCTAATTACACCCTTACACCCCCGATTATGTTTTTCAAAGCACCGATCTTGTGCTTGGAAGGTTAACTTGGAAAATTGATTTAATATGTCTCGTCGTATTAGCCCAACCCAATAACGTCATACCATATAACTCAAAAATACAGAAGGGAAAGAGAGAGAAAGGTAGAGAAAATTTAATATTAATTTTTCTCTCTTCTTCATCGCAATAGTGTGGGTTTCTGTACTGGGAACCGAGAAGACTTCCCGAACTTGTTATTGTCTTCAAACCGGTGCTATAACCCATGGATGATTCCAACTAATATTTGAACTAGTATTTAGAAGAGAAGTTAGGGTTTGAGAAAATAGAAAGGGTTTTATGATATAAATGAAAATAAAATAAAAATAAGGAACTAATTAGTAATTTTTTGGTGTAATTACAAATTATTTGTCCTTTTAGTCCAGGGTTATATTGGATTTATAAAAAAAAAACTACTAATTTGAGATGTATATACGGTTTTTTGAGGGGTGCAAATATAACCACTCTAACTCAAATTATGCCACATTAAACTAGTAATACCTTACTTTTTAAATTTATTTAATATTACATTTATATCATTTATCAAAATTACTTAAAGAAATTAACATTTTTTCGCCAAGTATCGGGGTGTTTTTGGGTTATAAGAAAATAAAAATATTAATCCAAAAACATTTGTTTCTTCTACATATATACATAATATTATGTAAGGATCATAGAGAAAAAAAAAACGATAACTCCAATTCATGTTGAAACATATAAAGAGAGATGAAGAGAAATTTTTTTTTTTTTTTCCACAATAAGATATAATTAATTTAGAAAAAAAAAAAAAAAACTAGGTATAGAAATATAGAATACGAGGATGGTGGCAGAAATTTATTTTTGAACGTATTAAAGAATCTCTCTTAAAACGGATGGGCCTATTAGAAATATTTGAGGCCCATATGTTACTTCCGGCCCAAATTGTCGGCCCAATATCATTCTTCTGAAAAACCAGGGATGAAAAAGAAATAAAAAAATAAAAAGGGTTTTAATTCTACCCTTATGAGACAATCCTAGTATCCTACCCTTGCCTCATACACCCGATTCACCCTTATGTCATGTTGGTCTGGAGGTAAAACCTCTCACACCTACACCACAAGGTTGTAGGTTTGAGTTATACCCCTCCCAAAAAACCCCCGAATTCATGTAATAATGCAATATTAACAAAAAAAAAAAAAAAAAAAAGTTTCCGGCCACAACTAATAAGGCTACACATGTCATCTCATATACATATTAATCAAATAATTTAGGGTGGTTTTATTGTCACCCACAAAATATCTTCATACATCCATGTTTTAATGAAAACAAATATATTTATAAAATACCCTTACATTTAAATACTTAAAATACATGTCTTCATAATTGGAAAAAGTGACGATATTGGCACCCCTCAAAAACTGTATGTACACCCCTAAAATATTTTAAAAATCTCTGGTTTATAAATAAACCCCACTTAATGCCAAAAATACCCTTTCTTTAATTTTATTGTATTATATTTTTGTTAGCACACCCCACTATTTTGTTATCTAATTAGATTTATTTAAAATTTTATTATTTTATATCTTTTTATTCAAATAAATAATTTCTCTTTAAAAAAAATAATTTCTAACTCCTGAAAAAACATTTGATGTCACTATAAAATTGTATGAAAAAAAATTATTTTCATTGCATTAAAACTTTTTTTTTTTAAAATTCTTTATGTAAAAAGAGGCCATCAACACATAACAGTGTATCTCAATTCATTTGTTCCTAAGAAAGTTTTTATTTTTTATTTTTTTTTTATTTTAATAACAATTGTTCATAAGAATTGTTGGTAGTGATTTTTGTTTCACTCAATTATTGCAGTAAATTGTTTGTTAACTCAATCAATTTGTATTCCTTCAAAGAAATTGAAATTAGTAGTTAAAATAGAAGTTAGGGTTTGATAAAATAGAAAGGTTTTTATTATCATATCAAACAATTAATAGGAATTTTTTTTTTTTTTTTTTAACAAATGATTGATATAAAACCAATTAATAATTATTTGTGTGTACTTACAAACTATTTAGTCCTTTAAGTAATTTTACTCAAGAATAATATTGGATTTTCAAAAATATACTAAATTGGGGTGTACATACAGTTTTTGAGGGGTGTAAATAACGTTACTCAATTAGAAATTAAATTTACTTCCTACACTTATAAGTTGAAGACCCAATTCTAAACCCTGATAATATATACTTAATCAAACCCAACATCAATCGAAAATTGATTTCATGGATTCCGAATAACTTCAGGTATGTTTTCATTTTTATTATTGTTTTGTGATTGAATAAAAAATTGTTAAGGTTGTAATCTTGTAGAACTGTTTTTTTTTTTTAAAAAAAAAAAAATCAGTTGTAGAACTCGATTAAGTCTACATGGTTCTCAAACTCAACTCACTCGCTTCAAATTAATTCAAATACAAATTCTTATTAATTTACTTGGTTTGTAAACCAAAAAAACTTGGTGGATGGATTTAAAACAAAAAAAATAATTAAATGAAAAAAAATTGATTTGTTTGGTGATTGAAAAAATAGTAGTTTTTTTTTTTAAAGACAAAAAAGTTGCATATTGTTGTTTGTTTAATTATTATTATTATTGTTTTCTATGACGATGATTAAGTGTGTAAACCATTATGATTTCATGAATTTTTTTAACTAATTCAATGCATTAATTCCGTAAGTACAACGAAAAAAATATAATAAGTTTTAGAGTTGAATTTGTATTTTATTTTTATCCCAATAAAATCTTAGTTGTAGAGCTTTATTAGAATATGTTATATTTTTTTTTTATCTGAGTAAATTCTATAATATTTGTTAAATAGAATGAAGAAAATGTATTTTTTTTTTTTAGAGAAGGAACTGTATGTACAAGAAATTTATATATATATATATATATTGCGGTGGTGGAAGTAAAAGAAGAGAAATGGATGTAATGAGAGAAAAAAAAATATGTTTAAAGAAAAATAAAAATAATATTGTTCTAAAAAAAATACTTAAAGGATAGTTTTAGTATTTTAAAGGGTGTAGGGAGTAAAATTAATAATTAATTTTTTTTAATGAGTGGTGCTATTGAACTATTTATGCCCCACTATTTAGAATTTTGATTTAAATATATAAAATTAAACAGTTTTATTAATTTTTTTGATTATTTCCAGGATTACCCTTTTATATATTTTTCAAACTTAATACACCTCATATCTTTTTTAAAAAATTAAAAATAAAAATACACTTCATCTCTAATCTTTATATATAGTTTTCTCATATACATTCGCAAAACTTGTTTTTTCTTCTTATTTCATGGTGAAACCATCCTTATTAGATGCGTTTTTTTTTTTTTTTTTTTGATATTGATCGTCTCACGAATTTTTTGAGCGATTAAGTTAGGGTTTTTGTGTGGTTTCGTTTCGTCAGAGATTAAGTTTTCTTGGTTGCGATTCTTGATGCGATTCTTTATTTATTTGTAAATACCATTAAACTAACTTGGAAGTTCCGAAATAAAATCTGCAAAAAAATTGATATAAATCATAGAATGCATAAAAGATCTAAAAGAAAATAAAACGGGAGAAAAAAATATAGCAAACATGGATCTGAAATTTGAAAAGAAAAACAAAACAAACATGTGAAACAATAAAATCAAAAAATACTAAACATGGTAAACATGATATCGTGATCCGAAAGAAAATATAAACAAAAATAGTAAACATTCGATGATTTGAAATATTCTATGTCATTAAGGTTTTGAAATAAGGAAAGTGTGGGTTTTATTAGTTTTATTTTGTATAGTAATTTTTTAATAAAAATTGTATGTCTTTTTAATTTATTTGATAAAGAAAAAATAATA
The DNA here is from genome assembly GCA_954870605.1 of Acer campestre. Lineage (NCBI taxonomy): Eukaryota > Viridiplantae > Streptophyta > Magnoliopsida > Sapindales > Sapindaceae > Acer > Acer campestre. Next base: position 43,638,144 of record OX940801.1, read on the forward strand.
ATAAATAATTTAAAAAGTGGGGTATAAATAGTTCAGCAGTGGGTGTGCCAATAGCATCACTCTTATTTAATATGGGTGTAGGAAGAAAAATGGGTGTCCACCCAATAATTTATTCCAACCAAGGTCAATTTGGTAAATTCACAAAATATTTCATTTTATAACCTTCTTTTGAAAAAAACAAGGGAAATAATCATTTTCCCCCCTACTATTTACCATATTGTTAAACTGAGAAGGTTTCACCAAATTAGCCAGTCTCCCCCCTAAAATGATAATAATATTCAAACACCCCCTTCCGTTAACTTTTTCAACAGAAAAACAAACTCTGACAGTTTTCAGTGGGTTAAAAGACGAAATTACCCTTTTATGTTTTTACTTGCCAGACAACACATATTAAATAACTGAAATTACAATTTTACCCTCTAAGATATTTATTAAATAAAAATATATTAAAAAAACAGAAAAAAAAAATTAAAAAACACAAATGAAAAAAATGATATCCACCGTCCATCTCAAAGATGGATGGTGGAAATATCTCTTTTTTATTTTATTTTTTTATTTAAATTTCGAAACTGAATTAAAAATAACAAAGAAAAAAATTTAAAAATTTAAAAAAATCTGATGAAACTCTACACCACAATCAAATTACAAAAAAAAAAAAAATAAATAAAAAATTCATATTCTTTCAATCCTGAACACAATATCTAACTTCACAAACACAAATTGAATCCATATTCTTTCAATCCCAAACACAATATCTATCTTCACAAACCCAGACAATTCTTTTTGTAATAACAACAAATTTAATTCAATCCAAACCCTAACCTAATCCACCATTCAATTTTTCTTCCTGCAATATATCAAAGCCAACAACATTCAACAATTTCAAACACCAAACCCTAATCACCACCGTCGACATCCTTTCCCGCCGTCGATCTCCTCTTCTTTATCTCTCTTGGCGGCGGCGGCGGCCGTGGTTTCGCTCTTGGCGACGACGGGGAAGATCAATTTGGTGGTGGGTCGATGTGGTTTCTGGGTCGATGTTGATGGTGGAGATTTGGTGGTGGTCGATGTTCCCAATTTCTTCAAACAAAAACAATTAAAAAAAAAATTGAAGAGATCAAAAGTTTTTTTTTTTTCTGTTTGGGGAATTTTTTTTAGATTTTTTTAAAGAAAAATGAAATGGTGGTAAGGTGGAGAAGAAGAAAAAATTTCGTGGAGAGAGAAGAAGAAGAATTATTGTGGAGAGAGAAGAAGAATTGATGAAGAGACTATTATTATTATTATTATTATTATTAATAAATGGTGGTGGATTTGGGACCACATAAATTGATGACGTGGACTTGGAGAGAGAAGAAGAATTGTTGATTTTCTGATCTCATAGGGAGTTTACCAATTTGTCCTCCTACAGTGACGGTCAACCCTCACTTTGGATGATTTTCTAGTCAGCAGGGGGTGTTTGTTAAATAAGTTTGTTTTGGGGGGGGGGGGGGGGGGTCACTTTTCTAAAGTCAAGAAACGTTGTCCTCAGTTTAACAATATGGTAAACAGTAGGGGGAAAATGATTATTTCCCAAAAAACAAAAATCCAAAAATTTCAGTCTTTTCTTGTTTACGCTTGCAAAGGTGGGGTTTTAGCTAAAAGTAGTCTAAAACCCACAAAATGGCGTCTTTGAGATCGGTGGCGGCTCCACGCAGTTTGCGGCGGTTCTTCTCCACCACTAATTTTCCTGCTTTCAACAGTCTGCGAAACGCGGCGGCGTCGGAGGCGGCTCAGCAGCATCCCCAGGCCGAGCCAAGTACCAACCTTCATATCACTGGTATACATCTCTTACGCCTCGTTTTGATTCATATTTGCTTATAATTTATTTGAGATTGATTGGGTATCAAAATTTGATTTTTCCTGTTAGTGTTGATGAAAGGTTGCGATATATACAATTTACATCTACTGGGTGGGATTTTATCATCCATGACAACTGATATATCTACAAACTCAAATAGTTAGGGATTTTAGTAGATGAATTCAAAAGCTTAGAATTTGATTGATTCGTGAAAACCCCTTTTCAATATGTTAATTCATTTACATTAAATACATTTTTTTAAAGAAGAAAATTATTGCAACTCACACTACTAATCAAAACTCACCACTGATTTGCAAAGGGTTGATATTTGCCCGTGTGAATTGAACAAGTAACAAGGCCTTGAAACTAAAGACCTGAAACCATGTGAGTAACTTGTAGTGTATGCAAAGAAGTATATATATATATCCTAATCTATCTAGGATATTTTCTGTATTTCGGAGGTACCAATATCAAAGATATGAAATATCATTGAATATCCCCAATATTTTGAGGATATTGATGATATTTTTGATATTTCTACCAATGTTTCTATAAATTTGAACCCCGATATTTCCAATGAAACTGATGTTTACTTCCTTGAATGTATATATTATGAGTATTTTACTTGGTAATAAACCGGTCTAGCAATTGGTTTCAGATGATACCATAATCGATTGTCACTTTGTGGTTGAAAGGGAGTTATCTGGCTGTTTTCGATGCTTGATACATATTACATAATGTGGTCTTTTTTTGGGTTAAATAATATACATATGGGTGATTAAAAAAAGAACGTTTGTTGGAGCTTGTGGCCTTGTGTGATGGTTCAAATGTGGCAATATTGTAGCTTAGTCCTCACATGTATCGAAGCCTTACATGTATATTGATTTATTTTTTTATTTTTTTATAAGAGGATATTTTGTAGCTTCTATCAATTTAGATATAAGCTGAATTGCTGGGTTGGTGAAAAGATGCCGGCTCAAGCATCAGCTTCTAGTTTTGTACTTGTGAAACCTCTTATTTTAGTGAGAGTTTATTTGCAGTAACATGTTATTGATGAGGCTGATGTGTTTCTTCCCCTCTTTCTTCAGTTCTTTCCCCCCTTGTTATTATGTTGATGATAATATTTCTATCCAGCTTTAATGTTATATGCTGACTCGGGATGATAATGAAATATCAAATTCCTTCTCAGGGCTTAGTAAGCGCACAACTACTGAAAAGCTTAGAGAAAAGGCTTCTGAGTTTGGTGAAGTGATTAATGGTGTGGTTTTCTTTTGTAATATCGATGTGTTTTTCTTTTGTAAAGTTCCTTAAATGTTGCCTCTGTGGACTACTAACTATTGGCCTTCTTATTCTTCGCAGCTAGAGTAGTGACCGATCGAGTCACTGGCTATTCTAGGTGTTTTGGTTTTGTAAAGTATGCTACCCTAGAGGATGCAGCTAAAGGTATAACCGGCATGGATGGCCAGGTGAGTTGATTCTAGGCCTGATATTCAATCTATAGTAAATAAAAGTGTTTATTTAATTGAGTCCATTCCTTTGTTATTGATGCTATGATGATCTGTATTGGAAGAGATGGTGTATCCTTGGGCTTCAAGAGGCTTACTATTAATGACTATCTAGATGCTTTGAAAGAAAGCTTAATGCCTGATTGCCTGAAATCTAAGATGATCTTTGAAAGAGAGAATGCTTTTGTGGTTGAGATGGATTGCAAATTCCAAATTCCAAAGAGTTTTGAACATAAAAAGTAAAGATTCTTTTGCTTTTCATTCATAAATATTGTTCTATAGTTTGCATTCGAATATTATGAAGAAAAACTTGGTGAGCCTTCCATGAATCTTCTAAATTGCTTCTTAAGGAATCTGCACCAAGTTCAGAATATAACCCAACGATCCTGCCCCTTAAAGTGGTTATATTAGAGTTTGCTCGTAAAATTTTCATTCTCATGCGGATCATTTGTACACATTGATCCATCTTTGACTCTTTGTATCCCTTGCCTCCCAACCAGCACCATTAGGTTCTTCCATCCTTTCCACTCTTTCATATACCCACAATCTAACCTAGGTACGTACCCATTTAATCTCTACATCCCATTGTTGTTCCAACTTCTCACTTCCCACGACAGTACTTTCGTAGCTCCGATTGATATTATAAAACTGCCCTCTTAATTCTTGAAAAATATGTGGGAGAGGAGAGGAAACTACTTCAGTAATGAACCCTTTTCATTGTCTTTCATCCTTTCCCATGTTTCGATAAGTTGACCTTGATAATTTAATAGTTAGAGTTTCGTTAAATTTTGATTTGAGGGATGTTGAAGATGCTTGCCAGAGTGAATCTGTCGGTAAAAATGTTCATCTATGCTTGTTTGCTGGCTTGGATACTTTGTAAAATAGCATTTCTTTTCATGTCTATTCCCTGGAAACTTTTAATAGCATTTTTGTGTGAACAATGAGAAAACCATTGTTGATGTTGCAGTTTTTATCTCCTTTCTTTTTTCCTTTTATTTTTGGTGTTATTTTCTAGGAACTAATTCGTCTATTTCTATTTTGCAGTTTCTGGATGGTTGGGTTATATTTGCAGAGTATGCAAGACCTAGACTACCACGACCACCACCATCTCAGAACACATCTTCTCCATATGGCAACACGTCCCCTCCATATGGCCGTCAGTAACCTACACATTCAAGCTCACAAGCTTGCCGTCCTCCACAACTTTTCCTGACGGTCAGTAGCATTTATGAATGATTATACTTTATGCTTCGGTGAGATATTTATCAAGTTTCCCGGAACCATATACTTGTGGAGGAGGACATGTGAACTGAAAATTATATGGAATTCAAACTGATCCATATTGAACTGTTATGTGCAAGATTGTTTGCATTTGTTAACATTCTACTATTAAATTGTATTTTGTACTTTGTAAACTGTGTTGAGACCTGTTCAAAGTAACCTTTTGCTTCGAAGATTGTTAAAAAAAAAAATAAAAAAAAACTTTAAAATGAATTTATTTAATAAATTTGGTATTAAAAAAAAAAAAATGTTCGGTTAGACTTTTAAAAGTGATATCGGGCAATGTGGAAAGCCTGTTCCCCCAATCTTTACAAAAAATAAAAATAAAAATAAAAATAAATAATCCAATATGTTTTAACTATATCATGAGAAATAAATGAATGATAACTTTTTAAAAGTTATTATGGAATTATCTATTATAATATTTATGAAATAGTTTAAAATATCTAAATTATCCTTATAAAATCAAATTAAGAGTAACGAATTTTACTTGTAATTTTTATAATAACGAAATGTTACTTTTTAGTTTTATATTATTTTATTAAATTTATATATGTGTATATATATATTATAATTAATTTTCAGTAAATTTAATAAAAAAAAAAAGAAAATTACTAAATAATTTAAATATTGATTTGATTTGTATTATCAAAAAAAAAAAAAAAATTAAAAAAAAAATTAAAAAATAAGAGAAGGTTTTTTTAGTCAAATCACATCTCTTTTACATTAAAATTATGAAACGTTTATATACTAACTTTGAGTTATACAATTAAATAAAAGCTCGTCTACTCAACTTTACAATTGATTATTTTTTTCAGCACATTTATTCATAATTATTTTAAAATCTGCGATTAATATTAAACTGACCCTAAATTGTTTCATTTTGATAATTTTAGTGAGTTAGAGTGTGTTTGGTACAACTTGTCAAGTAAAGTTTCTAGAGTAGATGCTTTTGTAGTATAGCTTCTAATGAGTAGAACTGCTAGCAAAAAAAAAAGGCTTTTGTTTATGTAAATTACAAAAAAAGTGTTGACAATATATTTATAATGAAAAAGTTATGGTGGAATATCTAAAATTTATTAAGGGTAGTTGAGATAATTAATATGTTTTAAAAAAACTCAAAAAAAGCTTTTTGGAAAAGCCCAAATTTTGGTATTCTTAAAATATACATAAAATGATTTTTTTAAAGGGTAATTGAGATAATTCATATATTAAAAAAACTGTTTTGAGTTTTGCCAAACAATTAAAAAAAACTTCAAAATAACTTCTAGCATTTAAAAAAACACCTTTGATAATTTCAAAAGCCATACCAAATATACACTAATTAGTGCCCAATGAGAGAAAAAGGAAGGGAAAAAAAATGATAAATTGCAAAAACATAAGGGCAAAAATGATATTTCCCAAATAATTTATACTAAGCGAGGTTAATTTCGTAAATTCACAGGAAGTTTGGTTTTATAACCTCGTCTTTGTTGGAAAAAAGAAAAGAAAAAAAGAAATCATTAAGTGGGGGTTTTACTTGTTTAGCTAAAAGCCTAAAACCCACAAAAATGGCTTTGAGAGCAGTGGCGGCTTCGCGCGGTTTGCGACGGTTCTTCTCCACCTCTACTCTTCCTGCTTTCAACCCTCTTCCAACCGCCGACGCCGCTCTGCAGAAATCGGAGGCCGAGCCAAGCACCAACCTTTTTATCTCTGGTACGTACATCTCTCGCTTTTTCTGTTTTTTCTTCTTTTTTTTCCCCAAAAAAACACCCCATCGTTTTGTTTCCTATTTGCTTCTGTTTGTCTTTCTGATTACGACTAAAATTTATGATATTTACTCGGATCTTTTCATGTTTGTTTTCAAGTTTGGATTTTTATTGTTTTGTGTTGTGGGGTTATGATTTAGTGGTTTTGATTTTGTAGAGCTATTCTATTTAACATGTTCTTTATTTTGAATTTTTTGTTATGGATCGAGTTTCAATATTTGTTTTTTCCTGTTAATTTTTATTGAAGGTTGAGATATATATACAATTTACATGAACCGGGTGAGATCTTTTATCACTCAAGACAAATGACATGTAAAAACTCAAATAGATAGGGATTTTTGATGAAATCAAGAACTTAGATTTGGATTGATCAGAGAAATCGAAATAAATTGGAGATTAATTAGCTTTAAAGCCCTCATATCATTCCCTGTTCATTCATCTACATTCAATAAACAATATTGCAATTTGCAACTCACCACTGATCCAACTAAAAGCTAACTCTCCACTGACTTATAACTAATGATATGCTGATGGGCGGTGATTGCCCATTCAAATTGAGCAAAGTAAGAAGGCCATGGTACTAAAGACATGCAACTATGTGAGTAACATGTAGTGTATATGTCCTTTTCAAAAAAGAGAAAATGTAGTGTATATATGAAGGTTGCACCCTTTTTGTAACTGTACTGGTCTTTGAAGTGAAATGGGTGATACCTTGGCATCCTTCATTTTCTATGGTTCCGAGAGGGTAGGAATGCTATGTGTTCATCCATACCCCCGCCCCCAACCATTTATTAGTATAATGGCTCATACACATGTCAATGCGCATGGGCCTACCAGGTCAAGTTCAAGTTCGATTGTCTTTGGTTTTAGTTAGTGGAGATCTGGTTTTTAGTTGAGTTAGTGGTGAATTAGTGTTAGTTGGATGAATTACTGTTTTATGTGGTGAGTTGTAGTGAAAAGTTGTGAGTTGGTTAACATCACCAATTCCATACATTGGCTATGCATGGAAATATACCTTTAATAGACCAATCATATTCAGAGTATTTAACACAGTTGGAAATATACCAGTCTAGTAATAAGTTTGGAATGATACCATAATAGCTAGTCAATTTAGTGTTTTAAAAGGGAGTTTTCTGGCTGTTTTCTGTGCTTGATTTATAATTGGTTGTTTTGGTTTAATAATATATAGATGGGTGATTTGGGCAGTTGAGATGTGGAACTATTGAGGCTTGGTCCTCACTTGTACCGAAACCATAAAAGGGAGATTAATTTTATTTTTCTTAATCAGAAGATGTTTTATAACTTATCGCAATTTGTATTTTAGTTGAATTGCTGGGTTGGTGAAAAGATGTCGGCTCAAGCATTGGCTTCCATTTTTGTACATGTGAAATTTCTTATTTTACTCGCAGTAACATGTTGATGAGGCTAATGTGTTTCTTCCCCTCTTTATTCAATTCTTTTCCTCGTTATTATTTTTATGATAATATTTCTATCCAGCTTTAATTTTATATACTGACTTGGGATGATGATTACTGAAATATCAAATTCCTTCTCAGGGCTTAATAAGCGCACAACTACTACTGAAAATCTTAAGGAAAAGGCTTCTGAGTTTGGTGAAGTGGTTCATGGTGTGTTTTTCTTTCTTCTGTAAAGTTACTTAAATGTTGCCTCTGTGGACTTCTAACTATTGGCCTTCTTATTCTTTTCAGCTAAAGTAGTGACTGATCGAGTATCTGGATACTCCAGGGGGTTTGGTTTTGTAGAATATGCTACCCTTGAAGATGCAGCAAAAGGTAAAACCGGCATGGATGGCAAGGTGAGTTGACTCTAGGCCCAATATTTCTTTCTTACAGTATATAAAAGTGTTTATGTAGCTGAGTCCATTCCTTTGGGATCTGTGCTCTGGTGAGCTGTATGGTCAAAGGTGGTGTGTCCTTTGCTTCAAGAGGCTCACAACTTCTGATTATCTAGATGCTTTTAAATAGAGCTTAATGCCTGAAATGTATGATGAACTTTGAAAGTGGTAATGCCTCGGTGGCTTAGCAGTATTCCAAAGTCCGAAGAGTTTTTAAGAAGATAATTTAATTTAAGATTCTTTTGCTACTAATTCTCAAATAATGTTCCATAGTTTGCTTCCAAATATTGCTCAAAGAAAAACTTGGTGCAGCATTCCTTGAATCTTCCGGTTTTCTTGAGTATTACATTTGGAATCTGTACTAAGTTCAAAATATATCCCAAAGACCCTATGGCTCGAAGTGGTTAAATGAGAGTTGGTTGATAAAATTTTCAATTATCTTGTGGATCATTTGTACACAGTGATCCATCTTTGTCGCCCTTGCCTCCCAACCAGTGCGATTAGGTTTTTCCCTTCCTTTCCACTTGTACATATATCTAGTATCCACAATCCAACCTTGGTATGTACCCATTGAATCTCTACATTGCGTTGCTGTTCCTACCTCTCACTTCCCAAGACGCCTATCCCCCTTCTGCCCTTCATAACACCCATGTATATGACAATGCTTTTCTCCCCATAATTCTTGAAAAAGATGTGTGAGAGGAGAAGAAACTGCTTCAGCGAATGAAGTCTTTTCATTGTCTATCTTCTTGTTTCCTATGTTTCAATAAGCTAGCCTTGGGAATTTAATAGTTTTTTATTTTATTTTATTTTTATTTTTATTCGAGGGATGTTGAAGATGCTTATTAGAGTAAATTTGTTGGTATAATGTTAATCTATTCATGTGTGCTAGCTTGGATACCTTGTAAAATACTATTTCTTTTCCAGTCTATTCACCGGAAACTTTTAATGCATTTTTGAATGAACAATGGCTCTCCCATTGTTGATGTTGAAGTTACTTTCCGTTTTTCTTTTCTTTTAATTTCTTGCTTTATGTTCTGACTTCTGAGAACTAATTCATGTATTTCTATTTTGCAGTATCTGGATGGTTGGGTTATATTTGCAGAATATGCAAAACCTAGATCAACACAAACGCCGTCATCTTCAAACATGTCTCCTCCATATGGCAACAGGTTTACTACATATGGCCGTCAGTAACCTACATATTCGAGCTCACAATCTTGCTATCTTCCACAACTTTTCCTGTCAGTAGCATTTATGAATGATTCTCTTTTATTCTTTCCGGAGAGATTTTTCAAGCTTACATTATCCGTGACCATATGCTTGTGGAGTACATCGTCTTTATACATGAACTGAGAAATATATGGATTTCAAACTGATTCATATCGAACTCTTATGTGCAGGAGTGTTTGCATTTGTTAACATTTTAATTATTATTAAATTGTAATTTGTACTCTGTAAACTGAGTTGAAACTTGTTTAAGGTTTTGCTCAATTTATTGATTATTTAGAGGTCATTTTGAAATTCTAGTATTGTTTCTTTGAAAGTTTATCAAAATGTTGGTTCCTCAAAGTTTTGAACCTTCACTTCATGCAGGAAAGGTTATCTGATTCCAGTGAGAATTTTCTTCAAGTACCCTATATATATACACTAAAATTCTTTGGTCAGAATGGTTAAATTTCATGCAGGATACCAATTGGCAACGGTGCAAAACGCAAAAAAAATTTCAATTTCATTTTACAAAAAATTCGTCCAGTAGGAGTGGAATTATAGTTCTCGTTGGTTAGAGGCCAGAAATTAATTAAATAGTTTTGGTGCATTGATTGGACCACATCAAGGTTGATTTTTGTTTTCTCTTATCAAACTATTTTCCTTTTAAGAGAGAATTTAAAAACCCTTGCCCTGCGTAAATGACTCTCAAGTCAGCTGTTTGAATCTTACAAATGGTAAAAAATAAAAAATAAATAAAAAAATACCTGGTTTAGATAGGTGGATAGATAAATAATATATATATATAAAGCAGTAGTGAAAACAATTATGTTTCATCCTTCTATCTATCTTCATAATTTTGAATTTAGTTCAATCTCTAAAAAAAAAGTGTTAAATATAACTGGAATTGCATTGATCATTCTTTTTTGTAAGTGGAGTTTGAGTCGAACTTTACTTGTAAAAGTGCAAGTATGAGAAGTCACCTTCTCATTATTTGAGGTAAACGTTCGTGCTCATCGGTAGACGAAATAAAGTAGGTCAAGTGGTAAACCACTAAACCGTTCACACCTATATTACAAGGTTGTTTGTTCGAATAATCCCTTTCTAAAATCCGGAATTTATATAATTTAAATATTATAATAATTCGGGATATAGGGAAGGAGCACGACTTAAACCCACAATCTTATGGTATAGATATGAAGACGTACCACCGGATCGAACACACTTGATTCGAACACAAATTGATTGAAAACAAATTGCTGATTATACATAACAAGTTATATGTTCTTGCGATTCAATTAGTACTTCGATTATTTATGATCAAAATCAGTCTACTTATTGAGGTTGATAAGTCAATTTATACAACTTGGATTAAATTTAGAACAACCGCCTTATCTTTTCTTTCAACAATTTCTGAATCTACACCAATAACCTATTAAAAACAAAAAGAAAAAAAAAAAAAAACATAAATCATTTTCCAGGTAGTACTTGTCATAAAATAATGCTAAAATAATCCTGTATGGACCATGCAATTTTCAATTTCCATTTCCACTTCTGCTTCAAAAATCACTAGCAATTAAGCATTATATAAATATATAAATTGACACTTTGCTTTGCATTTTTCTACACGACACAAACTGTCCAGGTTAATTATAGCGACCCACCACTTTACATTTTCATCACAGATATCCGCTTCAATTCCTGCACATTAATTGCTACAATCAACAGGTGGCCTGAAACACACCAAATTAAAATCCTAGACACTATCATACTTTGACTTAAACTATATACACTTATCAAAACTTCTTCATAATTTATGGTTCACATTCTTCGTCCTGATATAAATATATCAGGATAGTAGAAAGATTGTATATATATGTATATATATGTATGTATACACACACTAAAAATTTTTGGTCAGGATGGTTTTGAATTTTTTTTTGTAAGTGGAGTTTGAGCCGAACTTTACTTGTAAAAGTGCTAGTATGAGAAGTCACCTTCTCGTTATTTGAGGTAAACGTTCATGTTTATCGGTAGATGGAATGAATTAGGTCAAGTGGTAAACCGTTCGCACTTATACTACGAGTTTGTGTGTACGAATTATCCCTTTCTAAAATCCCGAATTTATGTTATTTAAGTGTTATAATAATTCGGGATTTAGGGTGAAAGTACGATTTAAACCCATAATCTTTTGGTGTAAATGTGAAAACGTACCACCGGATCGAACACTCTTGATTGAAAACAAATTGCTGATTCTACATAACAACTTATATGTTCTTGCGATTCATTTAGTACTTAGATTATTTATGATCAAAATCAGTCTACTTATGAGGTTGATTAGTCAATTTATAGATTTATACAACGTGGATTAAATCTAGAACAACCACCTTATCTTTTCTTTCAACAATTTCTGAATCTACACCAATAACCTATTAAAATTCATTATCCAAAATCTTTACCTAATTAACAAATCTACTCATCAGAAAAAAACAAAAAGAACATAAAATAATGCTAAAGTAATCCTGTCTGGACTATGCAATTTTCAATTTCCATTTCCACTTCTGCTTCAAAAATCACATATAAATTGACACTTTGCTTTGAATTTTTCTACACGACACAAACTGTCCAGGTTAATTATAGCGACCCAACCCACCACTTTACATTTTCCTCACAGATATCCACTTCAATTCCTGCACATTAATTGCTACAAAAAACAGGTGGCCTGAAACACACCAAATTAAAATCCTGGACACTATTTTCCTGAACAGACCAATGATATCAGGGCACTTGCCTTGCCCTGTAAGCAATTTATTAGAGCTTGGCTTCTCCTGAAAGTAACTTGACATCTTGATATTTTTATACGAAGGCCCTATATTTTCGGGACCGAAACCAACTATAGAAAATAAGACCCTTGATATTCTATGCATGTTTATTTGATTATTATTTTTTTCTTTAGTAAATACTTATAAAAATCATTCTAATTACTAAAACTCAATACTATAACATGACAAAATAGTAAATAAAAAGTTATCAAAATAAAGTTTTTATAATTGCATCAAAGAATATAACATTTAAACCTTACTCGTCTAACATTTTTAGCAGCAAAATACTAATTAAGTTTACATTAAAAAAAATTATATGTTTATGATGGGTCATTTTTAAAGTCATTTATGGGTTACGTTTTCATTGGTGGGTCTTTTAAAAAAAAAAAATTACATGTATACAATAGGTCATTTTTAAAGTCATTTATAGGTTTGTTTTATTTAAAATCTGATATGGACTTTATTTTAAAATGAATTGTTTTTAACTATAATTTGATGACCGTAGACGGTTGCCTCATTGCGCTCTCCCTAAGGCCGGGCCTAAATTAACATTTCCAATGTCATGTATGTATCATTGCCCTATCAGGACAAACAGATCATCTTCCATGATGAGATTATTCGTGGGGAAACCGGATAGTGATGAAATTTAATGCGTCTTCGCTTCTTAGCGTTTACATTTTTGTACTAGACAAAACTTAATTTTGTTTTTTGTTCTGTCAAATTCAGAAGTTTTTAGTAGGTTCTTGATTGGTTGTTTTCATGACAAAACAGTTGAAGAATTTTCCAGAGAAAATTAAATAGTGCATGTGTCAGGTTTCATCTCGATCTGGGGAGAATCTAAGAAACAAAATTGTGGTATGTGGCATTTTGTATTAAGAAGTAAGTTGTTGCATGGATAAACTTAATTTTCTAATAATTATATAGGATTATGGATTTTTTTAGAAACCATTTTTGCCAAAGTTGACATTAAGGGTTCATGCATGCATGAAGATCAAGAGATAAAAGGTATAGTATCATCAGGGGCGGCTTAAGAGTAGTCAGGGCCTTAGGCGAAAATTTAAAATAAGGCTTTACGATTCCACAACCCCCTTTCTTGCTATATGTTACAAATTGATCAAGAACTCCCATTTGCTATTCAAATAATTTATTTTTACATATATATATATATATATATTTTTTTTAATACTAATGCATATCTAATATACAATTATCAGTTATCAAAGCAAAAATAATTATGTTACAGTTGAAAGAAAAATAAATAGATAAATAAAATTAAAGTAATAGAGTTTAAACAATTGAACCTTGAATGTTTATGAAAGAGTACGTAACAATGAGAGAGTTTGATTTTGCCGTAAGATGGTTTGATTGGATATAGAAGAAGATATAAAATAATAGATTTTAGTATGTATATATAATTAAAAAACAAATTAACCGTTTAAAGAAAAAAAAATAACATTAATGTGTAATTTTTTTTTAAGAAAATATTAATGAGTATTTAAGTCAATTTAAATGTGGTTTACTAGAAAATAGGAATCTTTGACTTGAAAATTGATAAGTTTAAAAAGATATTTTTTGAATAATAAATAGAAAAAAAAAATATTAATTATTAATTATTAAAATATAAATACTGATAATAAAAATAAAAATATGGGGCCTCAGACAACTACCTCAACCTTAGTTGCCTACGGTCCCTGTGTATCGAATGTGACAGCTTGATGGTGTGAGCTAGAGTGATATCTTTTGACACAATTAATAATATTATCATGACTTCTACGTGACACAAGATGAACAGATTTAATTAAATTTAATTGTGTTCATATCATATTCATGATAATTTGTTTAACCTATTGTTATAGGAATTAGGGTCCAAATGTGTGACACGAAATTAACGAATTTAATTAAATTACTTACATAGTTTATATACGAATAAAATCATATATTAAACACTACATTGTAGTTGATTGTGTCATGAATATTAACTTATTTATCCAAATAAGTTAAAAGGTACAAGATGTATTTTATCATATATTTATTAAATAAAATTATGTGAATTCGTAATTCAAAAACGTGGGCGGCTAACCAACATGGACGTAGCTCAGTTGGTAGATAGACGAGTTTAGGGCTTAGTTAAATGACTCACAGATCAACAACTCGAATCCTATCAATGACGAAAGTTTTCAAAAAAAAATAAAAAAAAAAATCAAGTCCCGGATTAGGGTTGCACATTTTCCCCCGGATCCCCATTTTCCCACGTCCCCATCCCTATTTGGGGGAATGATTTTTATACCCAAATTGAAATGGACCCATCCTCATTTCCCCATTTCCCCCACTAATATATTGAAATGGGGATTGGGATGGGGGGAGGTCCCTCCATCCCCCATTTCCCCATTTCCCCATTTCCCTCAATATATTATAAATATATTTATATATATATATATATATTTGAAACTTTTTTATTATTTGAAAACCTAACTATATAAATCTCATTTACACTAATGGATTATTGAAATACTTTATTTTGTAATGAATTTTCTTTTATTTATTTTGTATTTGTAAAGGAATGTTTGTTTTGTTTTGTTTTGTTTTTTTGTTTGTTTTTAATTTGTAATTTTTAGTTAAACAGAAAAATGGGGAAATAGGGAAACAAGGAAACGGAGAAAAATGGGGAAAATGGGGAACTGAGGTTGGGGATGGAGGTACCTCCTCCCAAAATTCCCCATCCTCATTTTCTCTAAATTGGAGGGTAGGGAAGGATCTAGGAAGTGGGGATGGGGATGGGGATGGGGATGGGGGGACCTATATCCATCCTCATTTCCCTAATGTGCAACTCTATCCGGATTAATAGATATAGTTAAAAATAAAAAAATAAAAAAATAAAAAAAACGTGGGCGGCTATGTGCTATATACGTTGGCGGTGTAATTTGTCACAAATCATATGTTTTTACAAATGAATTATAAATTTATAATCAGTAGCTATCCATTAATTAGTTAAACAAATTACATAAAAAAAAAAAAAAAAAAGTTAAACAAGGAAATAGAATTATATTCATTTGGTGAAAATTAATTATTTTTTAACATGAATTTTCAAAATTTTAAACTGATTATGAGTCATGCTAATGGTGATCTTTTAATTTTTAAGTTTGTCTTCTTATGTACGGCTTTTTTTTTTTTTTTTTTCTTTTTCTGTTCTCAAACGTGTGCTCATGCAATTAAGGAAATCCAATTTTAAACTTTTGTTTGATTAACAATTATGATTTGTAGGATCTTCCAACCTTTTTCGTGCGTCATTCTAACTTTACTTAGTTATAAAGTTGACTATGTAACATAGTTACGATAAATTAAGATCTTGACTTTATAACGTTATTGATATCAAATAACGGACCTCTTTGTTTGATATTACATTTTTATTAAAAAAAAAAAAGCATTTCACACTGTTGTTGCTTATATAAGCATTTAAAAATATTTTTTTTATTGTTTTTTTCTTAAAAAAAATAAAATTAACAAACAATTTAAGTACTGTGTGGAGTGTTACTTATCCCAAAAAAGGTTTTTGTTCATTCTATAATCTATATAATTGGTAAAAAAAAAAAAAAAAAAAAAACTTTTATTTATAAAAAAAAAAATGTTAAATGAAATTTGGAAAAGAAAATAGAAATCATTTTATCTTTGTTTTTTTATTTTAAAGAACATTTTAATTTGTTTGTTTAAGTCATAAATGTTAATTAAATAAGAACTGTCCCACATGTGAGTGTTACACCTATTATTCTTAATTTAACTAGTGTGTGCTTTGTTAAAAAGATATTTAAAATTTATCTTTACTTTTATCTCAAATGTACATTTTCAATTATTTTTTCTTAATTTCTCATTTCATAATATAATTTAGCTATTTAGATTGCTATTTAACTCAATTTGGGATAATTTTTACGGACCATTCTCCCTTTAAGATTCAATTAATGTGTCAACTGCACTAAATGATTTTTTAGGTTCAATAAGTATTACATGATAATCTCAATAATTCGGTTGTTTCATAAAAGTCATCCATAAGTATTTCATGATAATCTCAATAATTGAAATGTTTTAAATTCTATCAAAAAACCATCATAAAAGCCAAATGAGAAAAATCTGAGGATTTTAATTGTATTTAATGGAGATGTTATTTATATATTTTTGACTAAGGTAAATATTAGACATGGAAATAAAGAGAAATGCTTCCAGATCAATTAAAATATATGCACGTTTTCATCACACACACACATACACACATATATATATATATATACACACGTAAATTTCTAAATAAAATAAAACATTGATGCGTTCAATGTCTATTTTTTAAATATTGAAATTAAGAAGAACAAGGTGAAAGGTTTTTATTTTAATTCTTTGGAAAAAAAATTTTAAAAAAAAATTGCTGCTGTAACCTCCCAAATCATCATTTAGATGTTTTAATTGTTTTTTTTCCCCAAATATTTTCTAAAAGCATTTTTATCTTGGGGACAAAACCTAACCATGGACTCCCATTCATCCGACTTCTCTTCCGAAGTACTCTTATGATTACAACAATTTAGAAGTATTTTCATATCCTTTTCTTATGATTACAACAATGTCTGGAAATCAAATCAGACATTTAAGCTTAAATAATACTTAAAGAAATTGTAAATTTATTGTTTCAGTGATAGCAACAAAAAAGATATTAGATAAAGAGATTGAGAAATAGAGATTAGAGATTTAAAAAAACAAATCTATCGTCTTTTGTTCTAGATATGAGAAAGTTAAGATTTTTCAAATAAAAAATTAGAGATGATGATATTAAATATAGAAAATAAGGATGGGGTGTTCAACTGTTCTTACCAAATGTAAATATATATTAAAATTGTCATAACAATTTTACCTTTTTTAAAAGTTATGTTAATGATAATTTTACTTGAAACATGTTATTCCTCTAATTATTTTTGAGTAATGCTATATTGTTCAAATTTAGTGTCCAAATATGATGCTCAAATAATGTGACAACAATATAGACCATTATTTAAATGAATGGTCTACATTGTTGTTACATCATTTGGGCACCAGATTTGGGCAATGTAGCATTACTCATTATTTTTTAGTTTTTAATTGTTAATGCCAAATTTTAAAAAAATAATAATTTATTTGATTCATGTAATTAAATATAAATTTTAGTATTTGTTATAATTTTCATTATTTTTATTTTAGAAAACAATTTTCAAAAAACTCTACCAGACACAATTTTAATCTTGAAAAACATCTAATTTAATTTTTCTCTTGTTTTCATTTTAAAATTTTGTTCTGAAAAAAAAAAAAAAAAACATTAATTTAAAGAACTTACCTTGATAGGTATATTGAGAATATGAATCTTCAACCTGAAAAAAAAAAAAAAAAAAAAAAAAGCAGAATAATAAATGAATAAAAAAATGAAAACCATGAAAATATGTGAACCTTAGGAAGAAAAATAAAAGTTAAAAAGAGAAATGAATTTGAAGAAAAATTTAGGATCTTTATAGGCAAAAGTCTCTTTTATAATGAAATAAAAAAATCTAAAGAGTTATGCTTAGAAAGTAAATTAAAATGGGAAAAGCAAAAGTCAAATTAAATACACACTTAAATACACACTTGAAAGACAATTGCAAATATTAAATTGAAATCAATCATATTAAATCAATCATATCTTAAATTTAGTTTGTCAGTTTAAGAATCCAACATATTCCACGTTAAGGTTGAATAGGAAAGGGTTATTATTTATTTGCTTTATTATTATTATTATTGTTTACTAAATTGATTTAATTGTAGCATTTATTTATTTATTTTATTTTTTGAAGAAAGGAAAAAAGTATTTAATAATAGAAGATATTAGGAGCAATCATATTTGATTGATTACATTTAATTCCGAAGCTCTCATACGGCGACATGTGACACTGTGAAACTTTAATCCACTTTAAGGTTGAATTGGAAAGGGTTATTATTTAGGAAATTGCTTGGGTACTGACCAGTCAGTACCCAAGCCATACTGACCACACCAAACCACCTAATGGGGTGTTGTCACGTGGCAAAACTCTTTTGTTTTTTCCATTTTTCTCCTTGCCTTAGGTTACACCTTGCCTTAGGTTACATAGCAAGCAATGAGTGGTGTGGTCAACACCTTAGGTATTGACTGGTCAATACCCAAGCATTATCCTATTATTTATTTGCTTTATTATTATTATTATTATTTATTAAATTGATTTAATTGTAGCATTTATTTCTTTATTTTATTTTTTGAAGAAAGGATTAAAGCATTTAATAATAAAACATAATAGGAACAATTATATTTGATTGATTACATTTAATTCAAAGCTCTCATATGGCGACATGTGGCGCTGTGAAACTCTATTATTATTATATATATATATATATATGATATGATAATTTTTTGTATTTTTTAAAGGATTTTTTTTTTTTGAAAAGGATTTTTAGTTGTTTTCTAAACATTTTTTTTTTAAATATAAAACTATTATCATTATTTTAGGATTTGATAAAGAGATACCACTTGAACCCATAATTTTAATAGTGTAGGTCAAATACAGAGTTAAATATTATCTAATTTTACCTGATCAAATATTTAGATATTTACGTTTTTTTTTTTTATAATTATTTTTGTCATGTTCCCCAAATCTTCCAAATTTAAAGAAGCTGATTTTACCAGTGCGTAGATGTGAGGGATAGCTGTGCCGGACCAACTTTAACTAGTTATATTTTCTTTTTAATAAAATATTTGTTACAATTTTAATATCTTTGTTGTTGAGTGAGTAGATTGTCCATGAATAATAATAATAATAATAATAATAATAATAATAATAATAATAATAAAGTCAATCCCTTTTTTTTTTTTTTTTTTTTTTTTTTTTTTGAATGTAAGTCAATCCCATTTTAATATACTTTCATTTGGCAACAGCTCGACAACCCACCTTATTATTATATATTTATATACATAATTAATTAAAAATTTAATATATGAACAAATTTTAAATAAAAAGATTATACATAAAGTCATCAAGGAAGTGAAGATCTTTCTAATGATTGTAACTCTTACCATAAAAATAATATAAAATTAAGCAATCCCATATAGTGTAGTTTTTTATTTTATTATTATTATTTATATATATATAAAATAAAATAAAATAGAAGAAGCTAATCTTATATAATACTTAAAATGATAATAATCTAATACAAAATTTCAAATAAGTTAGGTATTTATTGAATTTTAATAAAATAAAATAAAAATGAAATATATCACATAGGAATTCTTAAAATTTATAGCACATTTGAAATTATAATAAAAGTTCTTATCAATAGAACAATTACATTAAATTAAATCAAGACATAATATTTACATTTCATCCCACGTTTACTCATTTTCTAGTTGTTGTTTGTGTCCTGCGATTCCCACTTTTGGGAATACCTTGGCACATAAACTGGTTCTATTGGCTTTCTCCTCTACTAAGGAGTTTCTCTGGTTGGGTTCCAGCCTTGTGTTTTCCTTTTTCCTTGTAATGTTTTGTTCTTATATATATAAAAAAAAAAAAAAAAAAAACTATTAATACTTTATTCTTTTTATATTAAATAAATATATATTTTTCTAAACTATTAATAATTAATTCGAAATTAGAAGAAAGAAAGGAGGTGATAGACTGATGGCCAACCTTATATTAAAATTTAATGGCTTTGACAAAAGCCTATATGTTAATTGTGTATTAGAGTTTTAATAATTCCCCAACTAACATAATTAATTTAATTAGGCACAAACTATAATAATTAACATATTTAAATGTTGGGAAATTATTATTCTTCCCCCTTAGTTTGCCGTATTCTCCAGTCTCCCCTCTCTTGTTTAAAAATTCTCCAATTTCTCCCTTCACATGCATAAATTCAACCAATCTCACTATATAAAAATAGACATGGAATGGGGGAAATTAGAGAATTTTTAAACTAGAGGGAGGAGACTGGAGAATACGGAAAACTATAGGGGGGGAATAATAATTTCCCTTAAATGTTTGTATAGATTGTCCTCTCTAGAGTATGGACACTTGTCATAGGTTTTTTTTTTCCTTAAAAAAAAAAAAAAAAAAAAAAAAAAAAAAAGTTTTAAAAATCAAAAAGTAAACTTTCCAAGACGAGTGGAGTGGAGAATAGAGTGTGGTAGTTGTCGATCAAATCATCAACCCACCTTAAAAAAATAAAAAATTAATAATAATCACAAAATTGTAAGAATCCAAAAAAGCAGGGGAAATATTATCAACATAAAAAAAAGTCTATAAATAAATGACAACCGAGCAATGACTTCAACTACTATTAACCACGAATAGCATAACCAACTTCAATAATTTTCAACATCAATCCCAGCTCTCCTCTATCTCTCTCTGCTTTCTCTTCTCTTCTTTTCTAATACACAAAAAATAAGAGAAAAAGAAAAGAAAAAGACATATCTCCGATTCCCAAACACGGACACGGAGCTACAAACGAACTCATGAGGTTTTTGTTGGAGCTCGTGTCGTGTGTTGGGTGTCGGCAATCGTCGCGAGGCGTTCGGCCGGAGGAGGAGCCGGAGAAGATGGAGGAGAAGAAGACGCTGGTGTCGTCCATCAAGCGGAACTACCGACGGAGGAGGCGGGGGAGGTTCAGCGGAGGTGGTCAGTCGGAGCCCGCCGAGTGGAAGCCGTCTCTTTTCGCGATTATGGAGGACAGCGTTGTCTTGGAGTTGGAGAAGAAGAAAAGTGAAACAGAGAGAGTCACTAAAAGGAAGAACGGTGGGTCCCACAAATCCAGACCTCGTGTTCGTAGCTGTGACTCTGAATTCGGGTAATTTTTATTTTTATTTTTTATTCTCCGAGTTTCTGTTAATAATTTGAGATTCGGTAGAGGACACAGAATCGAACAGACAACCTTGTTTTTGTTCTTTAGAGAATCTAAGACGAAGCAAGATAGTGTTTTTTTTTTTTTTTTTTTGGCTTTTCATTTTCATTTTGCTTGTTTTATGTGTTATTTATTTATTTATTATTATTTTTTTCAGGGGAAGTTCATTTGTACCAGTTTTTCCAGCATTTTCTGCAACTCCATTCATGTTTTGATATGATCATGGCCTTCTAATCTCCGTCAAAAGCCTCTTGACTGGATGTAAATGTAAATTAATGTACAAAATATATAAATATAATATAGAGCTGTTTTAGGCAAAATAATCTGCTTCATATTATGTAATCTTAGGGTCAATGATCTTTCAAAGGGGTCCTTGATTTTTGTGATTAAAGTTGCCTATATATATGTATATTGTATGCTAGTGGCTTTCTACATGTAAATTATTTTTTTGTTTCAAAGATAATATATTGAAACCTTCAGATTTGATTGCTTGTAACTTCTTATTGATTATCAGGAAATTCCCCAGAAATTCAGATACTTTAAATCTGAAAGTTGGAGATCAGGTTCAGGATTTTTCAGTTTTCAGATCTTTATGTTCTTTTTGGTGCTCAAGTCTTAAACACTGCTTATATCTTTAAAGATTTACATTACATTGATGGAAAAACGAAAAAACAAAAAAAAACAAAAAAAAGACTCAAGCTTGAAAATTGCCACTAGTGAAATGAAGTAGTTGAATTGGAATCTAAACAACACTTTCAAGGCTTCAAACACCTCTCTAAACACCTACACTTTCTCTTTCGCCTTCACCTTCACCTTCACCTTCCTCCATTCCGGTAAGGGTGTCATACAGCGGTTTATTGAGTGTTTCTGGTAGGTAAAACCCGAACACTCCTCCCACAATTCCGCACACTGCAAACACCGCAAATGGCAGAGTACCGCCCAATACCACCACAAACGGTGCCAATATTGCTCCCATTTGTGCTGCCTGTGTTGCGCACCCAAGCGCTGCATTTCTCACCACAGTAGGGAACAACTCTGTAGTGTATATAAACAGCAAATTGTAAGTTCCAGCCATACCGAATATCCCCAAAATCCCGCAAACCATCCTCACCGTGTTCCATATCCCACCGCTTCTCACCAATGCACCCACCAAGCAAAATGTTCCACTGAACCAAATTGTACCTATTGCTAATGGCTTCCTTCCGAATCTATCCAACATAAGTGCTGTTATTAGGAAAGCTGGCATTTCCGCCACTGCATTGAGGGCGACGTTGAAGTAAATGTTGGTATCGAGGTTGACAACGTTTAAGCTGAGGCCGTAGTAAACAACTGAGCATAGGAAGTTAATGGTTACCGCTAAAAACAAGCGTATCCTAGTGACCGGTGACTTGATCACATCTATGATAGAACCTGTTATCGCTTCCTTCTGTTCAAATTCTTCCTTGTAATCCTGCTTACCATTTGATTCATTACTTTCTTCTTCATCGAGTGCAAGGACAACCCCATCGGGGAGGTGTTTTCCATTGTACTTTGCGATACTACGCATGATTTTCATGGCTTCATTCACTTTTCCACGAACCAGGTACCATCTAGGGGACTCAGAGAGAAAAGGAAGAACTAATACAACAAACAAAATCGAGGGGATTGAGGAAGCGATATAGAGTGTATGCCATGAACGAAAACAGTAAGCGATGCCTGATAGTATGGCTATTCCTGTTGAGAAGAAGTAGAATGTAGACATGCCTGCAGCACCGCGCTTTGTTGGACCAATGGGTTCAGTGGCGAGAACGAAGGCGCAAAGGCCAACGCCTCCTGTGCTGAAGCCAGTAAGCACTCTAAGCAGGAGATAGGTTAAGTAGTTTGGTGAAAATGCTGTTGAGCAACCAAAGATGGCATTCAAGATGCAAACTATTGTTAAAGAGCCTTTTCTTCCTAGTTTCGAGTCTGATAGATGGCCAAACACTCCTGCACCTGAAAAATGAAAATTCACCCAAACAACTTCAGTTTTATACAAATTAGAATAAAGACATTGTTTTTTCACAACAATTCCATAAATCCAAACAGAGTTGGAAGTTGACATCGTTTACTAATCAGGAATGAAAATGGCATAAAAAAAGGGAATCAGCAAAAGATACATAATTCCTGATAAGATTCCTAATTAGTAAACACACCCTTATAGTTTCATCTAATTACATGTTTAAGTTGGTTATTGAAATCTCAAGTATATTTTACATAGAAGTTTCAAATAGCATGATCCAACCAATCAAGTTTATTCTCAATTTAATGGCCTGGCCTGACTCATAGCCCATCCAGGCCACTAATGTATAAAACATGTAAAATTCTGTGTAAAAACCTGACAATCTAGAATCCACTTCAAATAATTTGTAATGATAAAAGTGGAGCACGTGTAAACTCGTCCTTGAAAAAACTTTATATACACATTTAACATGGCATGAACTGGCTAGGGACCATTTTGGTGAGTGGATCACACATCATTGCTCTGCAAAAAGATGAAGACTACTTGAGAGAACTGAAAAAAGAAACTATAAAAGTATGAACAGCTGAATAGACCTGGACCAAATAAAGCCTTATCTAGAAATTATTTCCATGACGCTTTCTAGGAAGTGATCCTCATGTGACTCTACTGCTAACTGCCTACTTGCACCGCTTCAACTATGTCGATATTCGATGTCGCTACAAGTACGATTTGGAAAACAACTCCCCACCATAGGAAAGATGTCTCCCCTCAAACTTTCTAATTTTATAAATAAAGATGGAACTCAAAGGATTTAGATCCTCTATTGATCTGATCTTTTTCCTAACCTTTTTAAAACATGTGATTGGTTATTGATAAAGTGGTTATAAAACCAATCATATCTCAACCACCAATTTATTGCAATGCTTATATATCATGAGATTAGGTGAGGTCAGGAAAAAGATCAGTTCAGTAGAGGATTCAAATTCGAACTTCAAAACCCTATCACGGTTGTGAAGAGTTAGTGCACAGTCACTTGAATTTGAATTTGTAGGTATATTAAAGTAAAGGATTTGTTGACTATAAGTGTAGTTTTATATAGTAATGTTTTAGATTTGTTTGGATTGATTCAGTGTACTTACATGATTTATCTCTATTTAAAAATGAATATACATGACACTAATAGTATAAAATTAGTGAAAAAGGAGAGAGTGGGAAGAAAAACACTACTACATATAAGCACGAGAAATAGACTTTTGTTGACAAAGAAGTTGGACCAATTCAAAATGACAGCAATAGAGCATATACTCCGGTTCCTAATAGCATCTAAATACAAAGTTGAATCAATCTATAATATCCCTCTCCAGTCTTTGAAAGTGGACGAAACACTATGGTGCTAATAAAATCCGTATAAGGAGATCTAATCGAAGAGATAATGATAAGATTTGTATACCAATTTTAAAGATAATTAAAAAATCATTTGCATGAAATTATCACGGTGGGATGCCACGTGTTTTTTCCCTAAAAGATTTGACACTTAAAGTTACTATAGGCTTGGTTTTGTAGCGAAATTCATTCGGTATGGTTACATAAACAAACCCGTATAGAAAAGAAGGACAAAAAAAAAAAAAAAAAAAAAAAAAAACAACGTATGGAATTTTGTAACTAAAAGTTATCTTGTACAATTTGCAACTATAGATGCCTTATATGTATTAGAATCCTTTTAAAAATAGTATCATTAATAGAGTTTTTACCTGATGGGCATATAACTGAGAGCATACGTGGTAAAAAGTAATAAGGTGGATAAGTGTGCTATAAGTATGCTCACCGTTATATATCTATCAGAGAAAAACCGATCAACAAAAAATCACTTTTGAATCCACAACTACCCCATTAGCTATTTATGGTTCTTAATCTAATTTCTGATTACATTATAGCTAATTAATTAATGGCATCACTAATAAATCTCCAAGAGATGGACACACAACACTGCCAAGATTCTTGGCTGTGTCAACTTGTCTTCATATGCATAGATTACAAAATACCAAAAAAAAAAAAAAAAAAAACCTAAAATACTATTAGACCACCCACCACGCACCTCATTTGATATTAAAGAATATTAATTTTGTCGATTTGGATTACATGAACCATCAATGTATATCTTATAAAATATTAATTCCAGCCAAACTGTTCAATTGATTAAGATTTAAGAAAATATATATTTTTTAAAATCAAAATAAATAAAGTGCGGGTGTAGGTACAAATAATAAAAAAATTGATAGGATCGAAAACTCACCGATCATGCAGCCACAGAAAAACATGGCCTGAACGAGACCAACTTTGTACTTATTTTCACAAACGAGACCCCACTGGGACACGATGGAGGAATCTGCACCACCAATCCAGGTCCATGAACCCGGTTCGAACCCGCAGACGTTCTTGGCTTGTGGGTCGCAGCCTGGCCCAAGACAGGACCAGTCTGGTTCACGGTCGGAGAAGATCATGACCATCGTGTGGAAACCCTCCAGAGCCCAGGCGAGGCTTGTGAACACGAAATGGCGGAGCTGCCACGGACCGAACTCGCCGCAGTATCTCTGGAGCATGTCGTCTATCAGGAGCTTCTCCGGAGCGGAATCAGATTCGGATATTTTGGGTGGTGGTGGTGGAGGTGGAGGTAGGAGGAGCGGTGACCGGAGAGAGTTGCCGTTCTCCGTACCGGAAGCTGACGTTGACGT
Organism: Acer campestre; assembly: GCA_954870605.1. Taxonomy (NCBI): domain Eukaryota; kingdom Viridiplantae; phylum Streptophyta; class Magnoliopsida; order Sapindales; family Sapindaceae; genus Acer; species Acer campestre. The sequence continues at coordinate 43,664,018 of OX940801.1, forward strand.
TGTCATGTTTTTTTTTTTTTGTGTTTTCGAAATTTTTCTGTTTCGAGAGACCTCACATTATATAAAGGTAGTGGCGGATGTCAGAAAATTGAATTTAAATAGGAGAGTGAGAGACAGAAGTTTACATAGATTAAATGACGGTATCAATGTCATTTTGAAAAATTATAGGGTACGTGAGACACGTGGAGGGTCATGAGCCCTTGATATTGGTACCTACGCAGCCAATTTGGAAAAGGGCAAAAAAAAGAAGTTGTAACTGTAAGGGACTGTGAGGGCGTTCGGCAATGTTCTTAAACCTGTTTTTTTGTTTTTCATTCTTGAAAGAAGTAATTACCGGAAACCTACCTTCGTAAATCAATACTAAAAAAAACAATTTTATCAATAATTGAAACTCACCTCCCTTATTAATAGAGTTTGACAAACTTTGACTGTTAACTTTGATATTTCAAAGGGTAATATCGTCTTTTTAACATTTACTTTTATTTTAATAAGAAAAACTATTAAATTAAAATTTATAAAACAATTGATCTCCACCGTCCATCTAAAAAGACAAACGGTGGAGATTAATTAATTTTAAAAACTTAACCCTTATTCAATCAAACTTGAATAACTTAGGCCGCAGAGGACTTCGGCACCATTACGGTGGCTGTACTTGAGGATGAAAGACTCGAAGAGACAGAGGTTGAGGTAGGAAAGGGCGGTGTTGGTAGCGTTCCTGGCGTCGGTGCATAGACTTATCCACCTGCATAGAGATCCAAATCCATTAGATCTTCCCAAACCCAGTTCGTAGATCACAATTCTCTTCTGTTTCGATGACAGCGGTTTCTCTCTGCTTCGACTCAAACCTAGTTCGTAGATCTTCAACTTCTTATCTTCTGCTTCAACTCAACGCCTCCCCTTCAGTTCATGATGGCGCGGCAAATAGGGGTTCAGTGGGTACTCTTGAAAATTTGATTGATGATGAAGATTAGTGAATGGGTACTCCGTACTCATGATAATTTAGTGGTTCAATGCATTTTTGGAATGATTTTGTGGGTGTTTGGATGATAATTTTGATAGTTTTTCATGTTTTATTAGTGTTTATTTTGTATCTACAGAGATAGTTTTTTATTAAAAAAAAAATATTGTTGTTGTTGTTGCCTTGTTTGGTATGCTTTTGTGGTTATATAGATGATATTTTTCATCATAGTATGTGTTAGGGAAGAAATATACCTTAGAAATTCCCCATGGATATTACTCACTCTGTTCCATAATCCCTCTCGGAGTCGTCCTCACTTCTGATGGCATTCAGGAAGCCACCCCTCTCTTTCCCGAGCATGTCTTTGGTGGCATTATCCCACCGACTCGATTGCGGAACAGACCAGCAAGTCGGCGAAACAAAGTTGCAAATATAAAAGGACGTGGCAGGAAACGATCAATGAAGAGACGACACGATACCCCAATTGACAGGAGCCTAACCTATATAAACTTCGCCTTTTCTAGAGAGAAGATAGTATAAAAACATCGAAGAGCGAATTAATTAAAGGGGGATTTCTCGGTTCCGATCTATAAACTATTCATACCGGATGGTAGGTACTTGCAGCACACTGCACCCGTTAATGAGAGAGGTAATGTCGCATGAACTACAGTATATAGTATCGCTATTTCCTAGTTATACCTCGGAGGAACATTTTTGCCTCCAATAGTATGTCTATTAAATTGTTGACAATTTACGATGATAGTAATTTGTGCATTATCTTTAGTAAAGTATAGATGTTTAGATTTTGTTTGTTTTTTTTTTTTTTGGGTGGTTTATGTTGTTATGCATAATTTTATGAGATTGATGTGTTCTCATAAACTCAGTGTTTCCCTATTGGAATGACAACATATTATAATTTTTCTAGAATTGAAAACAAATTTTATTTCACTGCATTTTTCAATTAGTATATTCAAAATTTTCAATTGACAGATGGACTAGATCTCCACCTCTTTTTTTTTTTCTTTTTCTTTTTTCTATTTAATATTTTTAAATTAGTCTTTTTATATATATATATATTTATAAGTTTCAAGGATAGTTTTGTCATTTTAGCTTTTTTTAAAAGTCATTGGTTAAATATAATGGTCAACATTAACAATAAGGGAGATAAATGTCAATTATTTATAAAGTTGTTTTTGAGTGTCAATTACTAAATCTGAGGTACGTTATTGGTAATTACTTCTTCTTAAAATCACCATAAAACTTGTTCGATGGATATCTCAAAAAATAAAATGTCAAAACACGGAGAACAAAGGCACCGTTTGGTGCGCAGGATTGGATTGGACTATTTTATGGGATTGGATTGGATTGGATTGGACTGGATTAAATTAGTACCATCATCTGTTCGGTGTTACAAATGATTGGACTAAACCTAATCCTATCTAATGTTTGGTATAAGTTAGGATTGGATTGGACAAAATTATATTAATTTATAAATTTAAATAATTTTTTATTAAAATACAAATATTTAAAAATGATTGAAATAAAATATAAATTACAAGATATTCACATTATGGATCATAATATTTGATATTGAACATCAAATAATGCAAGATCTTATTTTTTTAATCATATTCTTAATAAAATAGATCCAAATCTCCATATGCCGTTGAAAACAAAACAAAAGCTATACCATTTTATTTATTTTTGTTTATTAAAAAAACGTATACCATTTTATCTTCAACCATAAAATACAGAAATCTTATCTTCAACTTAAAAAAAAAAAAAAATTATCTTCATCTTCTCTATATTCCTCACATCTGTAACTCCTCAAAGAATCTAAAGCAAGAATCAGTAAATAAAATGGCAAATCCATCACATATTCTTCCGATCTCATTTTGGGCATGGATGATTAGTCTCAAAATTCCAGCCACCAAACACAAAACAAAAACCCCATTTCATGAAACCCACAAATCAAATTGCCTGTAAATAACATTTTTGTTTGATTTTGAGAACATTTGTGATTTGAATTGCAGAGCTTAAAGAGAGAAAGAGATAGGACTTAGGAGTGTGGTGAAGATGAGAAGTGAGATGGATAGAGAGAGAGAGAGAGAACTAGATGGATGATCAAGATGACCAACTTCGACATCTTCCTCCAGATCGACGGCGAAACGAGGCATCTATCGGAGCATTCTCCAGAAGACCCACTCTGTTAATTTCCTCCAGATCGATACGCAACAACATTTAAAGAAGTGATGGAAGAGAGAGAAACGAATTTAGTCCCAGGAGAACTAAACCCATGGGGGGGGTTTATTTTATCCCACAGCTGCGGGACTATTTTAAAGTTGGGATTGTATGTCCCATCTCATTTAGAGGCGCCAAACACGGTATTAGGACTGTAAACCCAAAAATTATCCAATCCCACAGATAGTCCTGGCTGCCAAACGGTGCCAAAAGGAACCACTTTTCACTTTTATTCATTAATTGTTCAGAACACAAAGAACATCATAATGGTGTTTTTACTATTTTCTTCTCACTATTTTTATGGGCCCCACGTTCTTACCATTACTTTTTGATCACTTTTGATTATTTTCTTCTAATACAACATAGAAATATATATATATATATATAATTTTTCTATTATCAGTTCATTATGAAATAAAATTTATCAGAACGAAGAATATGAATCATTAAATTTACACATTTTGACTCAAAGTATATATAATTGTCAACGTTTCTTCATAATTAGTGGTCTACATATATTGGTATTGATATAGTTATATTACTGCGCACTGACTAGAACGGGATTGTATATATATGTTTAATCATTGAAAAAAAATTATTAATTAAAAATTGAAATGAAATTAAAAAAAAGACTTTATTTCTTCATTAACAGTTAATCACATGATACAATAATTAAAAATTTTAAATATTATGTATTTATTTTTAATTATACATCGAAAAAAATATTTTGCATTATATTATTTTGGGTAAATTTTTTTAAAAAAACACAAATTAATTTTAAATAGATTTTATTAAAATTGTAAATATAAAATTTAACTACAAACAATATTATTATACTCTTAAAATATTTGAAAATTATATTTTAAGCAATTGCACTAAATACATTTTATAATATTAAACTTTTTTCTTTATATATATATCACACTAAATATTTAATAATTTTCTTTATATAAATTAGGTAAATTAGAGCATATATAAATTAGATGTTATAACAACTATTTTCTTTATCAAAATAATGACATTATATTTTATTATTATTGTTGTCGGTTTTTTTTTTGTTTTTTTTTTTTTTGTTTTGTTTTGTTTTTTATTAATAAACTCTATTTTGTCAAAAAAATAAAAATAAAAATTATGTAAGATAAATTGAAGTATTACTATTTACCCATTTTCAAGTATTACTACTGGATGCGTTTTTTATGTTTTTATTCTCCGAATATCGTTTTCAACAATTGCTACCCGACACGTTTTCGAATGCAACAAATACAAAAATCAATTTTTTGAAAATAAATGAAAACAAGAAAATAGAAAATGAAAAACGAAGAACGGCCAAGGTTGTAATTGAATTCAAATTCTACAGTAGTTTATCACTTTATTGTTCTTTCAAGAAATAAAATATATAGTAGTTTAATTGTGATTTTTTTAAGTTAATAAAATCTTAACTTTTGTTAAATGAATTTAAAAGAATCTTTATAATTAATAAGTTTTCTAGATGTTTTGCATTATCTTTAATTGCCATGTTTAAATTTTATCTCAGACTTTTTATTCTAGTTATATGATATTTATTTATTTGAATTTAACAACAATTGGATTAGAGGTATATATATATATATATATATAAATAAAGCAAATGTACAAATATGATTTTTATTTGCCATGTTGATGATATATATGAATTATCACACTGACCATAAGATGATTTAATGCAGATCAGTATTTAGTTGGAGTTGGTATATGTTTGATGTAATTAGCATAACTTAATAACTCTTTTTTTTATTTTTGAAATATCACAGGCACTTGATAAGATGAAGTTGGTCGGTGGTTAAGCACATCACATCCATATTACGAGGTTGTGTATTCGAGTTTCTCCCCCCTTCTCTCAAATCTAAATATTATAGTAATATTTTATATATATATAAAAAAAAAAAACTTCTTTATTTTAAAATAAAATATTGCAACCCACCAGGCCATAACTTCGTGTCAGTTCGTCATTAGCCATGCTTCGACACGTGCCTCTGTTTTACCGGTAGTTGTCTGCCCACTTGTCAAGTTACTCCGGATTATTGTTGGTGGGTATTGGACCCCCGAGATCCTCTCAAGAAATGGGAATGGTAAGGGCCCGTCCTGCAAGCTGTTTTTTGTTTTTGTTTTTCGAAAAGAAAAATGAAAATGAAAACAATGTTTTTGGTTTCATTCACTTTTTGGTTTCATTTTTGAATTCCGAATACGCGTCTGGTAGCATTTACTGGATTCCGTATTTTGAAAACAAAAACTGGAAAAACGCGTCCGGTAGGATAACTGAAAACTTTCGAAAATTGAAATATTAATTTTTACATTTTGTTTAATATTATAAAAATTATAAACAAATTGATTAAATAATTAATTTAAAAAATTGAAACGTAATTTTTAAATTAAACAAAAGTTATCAGCTGAAGAAGAAGAGGAAGAAGAAGAAGACCAGATCGGCGACTCAGTAGAGTAGATCGGCGGCGACGAGTGGCGATCGGCGGTGAGAGGCAACGTAGAGCCGATCGGCGGCGAGCGGAGGAGGAGGAAGAGGAAGAAGAAGAAGAAGAAGACGGTCGCCAGACGTAGCAGCGAGCGGAGGAGGAGGAAGAGGAAGAAGAAGAAGAAGAAGAAGAAGAAGAAGAAACGGCGGCGATCGGTGCAGCAAGCGGAGGAGGAGGAGGAAAGAGGAAGGAGGAGGAAAGAGGAAGAAGAAGAAGAAGACCTGCGATGTCAGGTGGAAGAAAGAAGAAAAAAAAAATATTAATGATAGGGACCCACTTATTTAATGATATGGACCCACCTCATTTGAAAAACAAAACCAAATTCAAGAAAAAACAACTTTTTTTTTTGTTTTTCAAAATTTCCACTTTTAACACTGTTTTTGTTTTTCATTTTGTTTTTGTATTTCGAAAATAAAATGAAAAACGGTTTACAGGACGCGTATTCAAAATCGTTTTTGGAAAACAAAAACGAAAACAGGCTGAAAACACGCTGCAGGACAGCCCCTAATTTTGCGGTATATTTCGAAGGAGGTCAGGGACTCTGAAGACCTACAGGGATCCATCCGGACCATATATCTAAAATCGAAGTCACCTCCAACAATCCCCCCTCAAGTTCTCAATTGGAGCGGAGCGGAGCAGAGGAGGACTTGCAGCAGAGCCACCGGTTAAGGGATTGAAGTGTGGGCCCTGTCGGGTTGGGTCATATTATGTAATCTTACAATCAATGATCTTTCAAAAGGGTCTTTGGTTTTTATGATTAAAGTTGCCTATACATATTGTATGCTAGTGGTTTTCTACAACATGTAAATTATTTTTCTGTTTCAAAGATAATATGTTGAAACCTTCAAATTTGATTGCTTGTAACTTCTTGTTGATTATCAGGAAATTCCCCAGAAATTCAGATATTTGAAGTCTGAAAGTTGGAGATCAGGTTCAGGATTTTTCTTCAGTTTTCAGATCTTTATGTTGTTTTGGGGCTCAAGTCTTAAACACTGCTTATATCTTGAAAGATTTACATTACATTGACGAAAAAAAATTAAGAGAAAAACAAGAAAAAGACTCTAGCTTGAAAAACGTCATTATTGAAATGAAGTAGTTGAATTGGAATCTAACAACACTTTCAAGGCTTCAAACACCTCTCTTAACACCTTCACCTTCACCTTCACCTTCCTCCATTCCGGTAAGTGTGTCATACATCGGTTTATTAAGTGTTTCCGGTAGGTAAAACCCGAACACTCCTCCCACAATTCCGCACACTGCAAACACCGCAAATGGCAGAGTACCGCCCAATACCACCACAAACGGTGCCAATATCGCTCCCATTTGTGCTGCCTGTGTTGCACACCCAAGCGCTGCATTTCTCACCACTGTAGGGAACAACTCTGTAGTGTATATAAACAGCAAATTGTAAGTTCCAGACATACCGAATATCCCCAAAATCCCGCAAACCATCCTCACCGTGTTCCATATCCCACCGCTTCTCACCAATGCACCCATCAAGCAAAATGTTCCGCTGAACCAAATTGTACCTATTGCTAATGGCTTCCTTCCGAATCTATCCAACAAAAGTGCTGTTATTAGGAAAGCTGGCATTTCCGCAACTGCATTGAGGGCGACGTTGAAGTAAATGTTGGTATCGAGGTTGACAACGTTTAAGCTGAGGCCGTAGTATACAACTGAGCATAAGAAGTTAATGGTTACTGCTAAAAACAAGCGTATCCTAGTGACCGGTGACTTAATCACATCTATGATAGAACCTGTTATCGCTTCCTTCTGTTCCAATTCTTCCTTGTAATCCTGCTTACCATTTGATTCATTACTTTCTTCTTCATCGAGTGCAAGGACAACCCCGTCGGGGAGGTGTTTTCCATTGTACTTTGCGATACTATGCATGATTTTCATGGCTTCATTCACTTTTCCGCGAACCAGGTACCATCTAGGGGACTCAGAGAGAAAAGGAAGAACAAGTACGACAAACAAAATCGAGGGGATTGAGGAAGCGATATAGAGTGTATGCCATGAACGAAAACAGTAAGCGATGCCAGATAGTATGACTATTCCTGTCGAGAAGAAGTAGAATGTAGACATGCCTGCAGCACCGCGCTTCGTTGGACCAACGGGTTCAGTGGCGAGAATGAAGGCGCAAAGGCCAACGCCTCCGGTGCTGAATCCAGTAAGCACTCTAAGCAGGAGATAGGTTAAGTAGTTTGGTGAAAATGCTGTTGCGCAACCAAAGATGGCATTCAAGATGCAAACTACTGTTAAAGAGCCTTTTCTTCCTAGTTTCGAGTCTGATAGATGGCCAAACACTCCTGCACCTGAAAAATGAAAATTCACCCAAACAACTTCAGTTTTATACACATTAGAATGAAGACATTGTTTTTTCACAATAATTCCATATACCCACTTTAAATTTTTATCACAAATCCAAACAGAGTTGGAAGTTGGTATCGTTTACTAATCATGAATGAAAATGAAACGGATTCAAGTTTCATAAAAAAAGGGAATCAAAAAAAGATATATAATTCCTGATTTGTTTGTAAGATTCTAGCCGATTAGTAAACACACCCTTAAATTTTCATCATGTAAGTACGATTCGAAAAACAACTCCCACTATAGAAAAGATGTCTCCCCTCATACTTTCTAATTTTATAAATAAAGACGGGACTCGATCAAAAACCTATCATAGTCACTTGAGCTGTATATGCATGTGAATGTGAATTTGTAGGTATATTAAAGTAAGGGATTTGTTGACTATAAGTGTAGTTTTATATAGTAATGTTTTAGATTTGTTTTGATTGATTCAGTGTACTTACATGATTCATCTCTTTTTTTAAATAAACATACATGACACTTATAGGATTAAAATTAGGAAAAAAAGGAGAGAGTGAGAAGAAAAACACTGCATATAATAAGCACGAGAAATAGACTTTTGTGGACAGAGATTGGACCAATTCAAAATGACAGAGCATATACTCCAGTTCTCAATACAAAGTTGAATCAGTCCATATATAATATCCCTCTAGGTCTTTGAAAGTGGACAAAACATTGAAGAGATAATGATAAGATTTGATTACCAATTTTAAAGATAATTACCATTACTCATTTGCATAAAATTATCATGGCGGGATCCCACCCCTATAGAGGCGTTTTATGTATTAGAATCCTTTTAAAAATAGTATCATTAATAGAACAAAAAATCACTTTTGAAACCTCCACCCCATTAGCTGGTTATGGTTCTTAATTTAATTTCTGAATACATTATAGCTAATTAATTAATGGCATCACTAATAAATCTCCAAAACACTAAAGAGATTCTTGGCTTGTTTTCATATCCATAAATTCTAACTGTTGATAGGATCGAAAACTCACCGATCATGCAGCCACAGAAAAACATAGCTTGAACGAGACCAACTTTGTACTTATTTTCACAAACGAGACCCCACTGGGACACGATGGAGGAATCTGCACCACCAATCCAGGTCCATGAACCCGGTTCGAACCCGCAGACGTTCTTGGCTTGTGGGTCGCAGCCCGGCCCGAGACAGGTCCAGTCCGGTTCACGGTCGGCGAAGATCATGACCATCGTGTGGAAACCCTCCAGAGCCCAGGCGAGGTTTGTGAGTACGAAATGGCGGAGCTGCCACGGACCGAACTCGCCGCAATATCTCTGGAGCATGTCGTCTATGAGGAGCTTCTCTGGAGCGGAATCGGATTCGGGTATTTCGGGTAGTGGTGGTGGAGGTAGGAGGAGCGGTGACCCCAGAGAGTTGCCGTTCTCTGTACCCGAAGCTGACGTGGACGTTGTCATGTTTTTTGTTAGTTTGTTTGTGTTTTCGAAATTTTTCTCCGTTTCGAGAGACCTCACATTAAATAAAGGTGGTGGCCGATGTCTGAAAATTGAATTTAAATGAGAGTGAGAGAGAGACAGAAGTTTATATAGACTAAATGAGGGTATTAATGTCATTTTAAAAAATTATAGGATACGTGAGACACGTGGAGGGTCATGAGCCCTTGATATTGGTACCAGAGCAGCCAATTTGGAAAAAAAAAAAAAAAAAAAATGAAGTTGTGTGGGGGCGTTCGGCAATGTTCTTAAACCTGTTGTTGTTTATTTTATATTAGAGTAATGCTACATTATCCAAATTTAGTGTCCAAATCTGGTGCCTAAATGATGTGGCAACAATGTAGATCATTCATTTAAATCATGCAAATTTAATACAATTTAAATGAATGGTCTACATTGTTGCCACATCATTTGAGCACCAGATTTGGACAATGTAGCATTACTCTTATATTATTTTATTTTTACATTCTTAAAAGAAGTAATTACCGGAAACCTACCTTTACAAATTAACACTAAAAAACAACTTTATCAATAAGACCATTTCCAATGCATATACTAATGCCAATACCAAATTTGATGCAAAAAAGTGTAAAATGCTATATTTGGCACATCAATTTAGCATTATGCTCCAATGCATAATCTTATTTAAAATGTTATTTTTATTATTTTATTAATTCAAATTATAAAAATAAACACTTACTATAAATGCATTCATTATTTCTTTTAATGTTCCAATGCAAAATTCCATTAATGCATTCATTATTTCATTTAAAAAATATATATATATATATATAATGGTATTTTTATAATTAAAAAAGAGCATTTATTACTGTGCCAAATTTGACATATGCTATATTGTGTGCTAAATTTGGCACACAATATAGCATATACCAAATTTGGCACATCATTTGGCACTGCATTGGATGATTATTTTTACACCCTATGCTAAATTTTAGCATTGACACAGCATTAGAGATGCTCTAAGATGTCATATCATTTGGGCATATTTTTTAGGAAAATATTTGTGATGCCTAAGACCATCTCCAATGTATATGCCAATGCAAATGCCAAATTTAGCACAAAAAAGAGTAATATGCTATATTTGACACATCAATTTACCATTGTACTCCAATCCACAATCCTATATAAAATGTTATTTTTATTATTTTATTAATTAAACTTATAAAAGTAAACATCTAGCATTAATGAATTCATTACTTCTTTTTATTCTCCAATGCAAAGTTCCATTAATGCATTTATTCTTTCATTTAAAAAATATATATAATGGTATTTTTGTAATTAAAAAAGGAGCATTTATTGTTGTGCCAAATTTGGCATATGCTATATTGTGTGTCAAATTTGGCACACTATTTAACACACAATATAGCATATGTTAAATTTGGCACATCATTTGGCACTGCATTGGAAGATGTTTTTTTACACCTTGTGCTAAATTTTAGCATTGGCATTGCATTGGAGATGCTCTAATGGATACTCATCTCCTCTACTAATATAGTTTGACAAACTTTGACTGTTAACTTTGATATTTCAAAGAGTAATATTGTCTTTTTAACATTTACTTTTATTTTAATAAAATCAAAAATTAAATAAAAGAAAAACAAATAAAGCAATAATTTTTTAAAAAAATATATAAAACAATTGATCTCCACTGGCCATCTAAAAAGATGGACGATGGAGATCTATTAATTTAAAAAACTTAACTCTTATTCAATCAAACTTGAATAACTTAGACAATAGAGGACTTCGATGCGGAGGTTGAGGTAAAGGGCGGTGTCGGTAACATTCCTGGCGTCGGTGCATAGACTTCTCCACTTGCATAGAGATCCAAATCCATTGGATCTTCCCAAACCCAGTTCGCAGATCACATTTATCTTTTGCTTCTACGACAACGGTTTCTCTTCTGCTTCGACTCAAACCCAGTTCGCAGATCTTCAACTACTTGTCTTCTACTTCAACTCGATACCTCCCCTTTAGTTCGTGACGGTGCTGCAAACGAGGGTCTAATGGGTACTCTTGAAAATTTGATTGATGATGAAGATTGGTGAATGGGTACTCCGTACTCATGATAATTTAGTAGTTCATTGCATTTTTGGAATGATTTTGTGGGTGTCCATATGATAATTTTGATAGTTTTTCATGTTTTATTAGTGTTTATTTTGTATGTGCAGAGATAGTTTTTTATTTAAAATTAATATTATTGTTGTTGTTGCCTTTTTGGGTTAAAATTAATATTATTGTTTTTGTTGCCTTGTTGGGTATGCTTTTGTGGTTACAGAGATGATATTTTTCATCATAGTATGTCTATTAAATTATTGACAATTTACGGTGATAGTAATTTGTGTATTATCTTTAGTCAAGTATAGATATTCAGATTTTTTTTTTTGGTGGTTTATGTTGTTATGCATAATTTTCTGAGACTGATGTGTTCTCAGAAACTCAGTGTTTCCCTATTGGAATGACAACATATTATAATTTTTTTGGAATTGAAAATGAATTTTGTTTCGCTGTATTTTTCAATTAGCGTATTCAAAATTTTCAATTGACAAATGGACTAGATCTCCACTTTTTTTTTTTTTTTTTTTTTTTTTTTTCATTTTTCATTTTTCTATTTAATATTTTAAATTAATTTATATATATATATATATTTATTTATAAGTTTCAGGGATAGTTTCTTCATTTTAGCTTTTTTAGAAAGTCAATGGTTAAATATAACGGTCAACACTTGGACATGAGTGTTAATTATTTATAAAGTTGTTTTGAGTGTCAATTACAAAATCTGAGGTAAGTTATTGGTAATTACTTCTTAAAATCACCATAAAACTTGTTCGGTGGAGTTCTCCTTTCTCAAAAAAACAAAAAGTCAAAACACGGAGAACGAGAGAAACCACTTTTCACTTTTATTAATTAATTGTTCAGAACACAAAGAACATCATAATGGCGTTTTTACTATTTTCTTCTCACTATTTTAATGGGCCCCACATTCTTACCATTACTTTTAATCACTTTTGATTATTTTCTTCTGATTCAACAATATATATATATATATATAATTTTTCCATTATCGATTGGTCATAAAATAAAATATTTCAGAATGAAGAATGTGAACCATTAGATTTACATATTTTGACATAAAATATATATACTTGTCAATGTTTCTTCATAATCAGTGGTCTCCATACATCGGTATTTATATAGTTACATCAGTGCGCACCGATTAAAACGAGACCGTATATACATATGTTTAATCATTGAAAAAAAATATTATTAATTAAAAATTGAAATGAAATAAAAAAGACTTTATTTCTTCGTTAACAGTTAATCACATTATACAATAATTAAAAATATTTAAAAAATTAAATATTATGTATTTATTTTTAATTATACATTGAAAAAATATTTTGCATTATATAATTCTGGGTAATTTTTTTTTTAAAAAACACAAATTAATTTTAAATAGTTTTTATTAAAATTGTAAATATAAAATTTAACTACAAACAATATTATTATACTCTTAAAATATTTGAAAATTATATTTTAAGCAGTTGCACTAAATACATTTTATAATATTAAACTTTTTTCTTTATATATATATTGCACTAAATATTTAATAATTTTTCTTTATATAAATTAGGTAAATTAGATCATATATAAATTAGATGTTATAACAACTATTTTCTTTATCAAAATAATGACATTATATTTTATTATTATTGTTGTTTTTTTTTTTTTTTTATTATTATTACTAATAAACTCTATTTTGCCACCAAAAAAAAAAATTTTATGTAAGATAAATTGAAGTATTACTATTTTCCCATTTTCAAATATTACTACCAGATATGTTTTTTATGTTTTTATTATCCGAATATCGGTTTTTAACAATTGTTACCAGACACGTTTTCGAATGTAAAAATACAAAAATCAATTTTTTGAAAACAAATGAAAATGAGAAAACAGAAAACGAAAAACGAAAATGTTACCGAACGGCCAAGGTTTTAATTGAATTCAAATTCTACAGTAGTTTGATTGTTCTTTCAAAAAATAAAATATATAGTAGTTTAATTGTGATTTTTTTTTTAAGTTAATAAAATCTTAACTTTTCTTAAATGAATTTAAAAGAATCTTTATAATTAATAAGTTCTCCAGATGTTTTGCATTATCTTTAATTGTCTTGTTTAAATTTTAGGGAAAATTGCACAAACTTACCCTAACGTTTCCCATTATAGCATAATATTCAACTAATGCATTTAATTGCACAAACAACCACTCATGTTTGTCAAACATGGTTAAAAATAACCATTAACCATTATTTTTTTTCGAAAGCCCCAAATTGCCCCTGCACTTTTTTACAAAAAAATCTTAATTGCCCTTTATTTAAAACATTATCTAATTTAAATTATTAGAATATAAAAAATAAATACTAAACATAATCCTTTTTAAATCAAAAAAATTCAAAAATAATATATTAAAAAAAACAATTTAGGAAATCTTTATTTTGAGAAAATACAATTTAATAATATTTTAAAAACAAAACAAAAAAAATGTTATTTTAAGAAAATATAATTTAAAATTATGCAATTCCAATATAAATAGTGGTAATGTGCTATATATTTTTGAAATTTAAAACATATTTTTATTTTATTTAAAAAGGATTATATTTAGTATTTATTTATTTTTATTTTTGAATCAAAATATAATATGTAATTTATATTGAGTCAAATTATTTTGTCTTATAGAGATGAACATTGAACAAATTTTCGGTGCTACTGTATTTTATTATGACAAATGATTATATTTTCATTTCAAACTTTTGATGATTTTATTTATATTTGTGTTTAGAATACTAAACATAATCCTTTTTAAATAAAAAAAATTCAAAAATAATATAATAAAAACAAAAAAAATTCAAAAATATATAGCACATTACCATTCATATTGGACTTGCATAATTTTAAATTATATTTTCTCAAAATAACATTTTTTTTTTGTTTTTTTTTAAATATTATTAAATTGTATTTTCTCAAAATAAAGTTTTCCTAAATTGTTTTGTTTTTAATATTATAATAATTTAAAGTAGATAATGTTTTAAATAAAGGGCAATTAGATTTTTTTTTGTAATAAAGTGTAGGGGCAATTTGGGGCTTTCAAAAAATAATAATGGTCAATGGTTATTTTTAACCATGTTTGACTAACATGAGGGGTTGTTTGTGCAATTAAATGTATTAGTTGAATATTATGCCATAATGGGAAATGTTAGGGTAAGTTTGTGCAATTTTCCCTAAATTTTATCTCAGACTTTTTATTCTAGTTATATGATATTTATTTATTTGAATTTAACAACAAATGGATTAGAGGTGTATATATATATATATATATTAGAACGATTAAAACTTTACTATCATATTTTGGTATATACGTACAAATATACAAATATGATCTTTATTTGTCATGTTGATGATATATATGAAATTATTACAGATCAGTGTTTAGTTGGAGTTGGTATGTTTAGGCTTCTTAAATTTCTAGCCTTTAATGGCATATGTTTGATGTAATTTTTTTTAGGTATTTTTTTTTATTTTATTTTAAAGTTTTTGCTATTAGTAGGATTCGAGCGCTGATCTGAAAGTTATTTGCCCAAGTCCCAAGCTCGTTCATCTACCAACTGAACAACACTCCTGTTGACAATATGTTTGATGTAATTAGCATAACTTAATAACTCTTTTTTATTTTTGAAATATTACAGTCACTTGATAAGATGAAATTGGTCCAGTGGTTAAGCCCATCACATCCAGGGGCGAACCCAGGAAAAATTAGTTGCCCGGGCTAATTTATATATATATATATATTATTTTTTTCCCCATTACACACTAACATTACAAAGTCAATAGTTTGATCTATTTACTTTTTTTTTAGTCAAAATATTATAATGCTTAATTAATGATTTACAAATTCTCATACTACATTTTTAAATTCGGTGTGAAGAAAACTTTTGTGATTTTCTTCCTCAATGCACACATATATAATAAAGTTGGTGCGAGACATGCGAACTGTTGATTAAAAATAATTTTTTTTTTATATATAATTCTCGATGAATATTTGTTTATTTTTTTGAATAATAAGATGACACCAATTTGATAATGGACTACTTAAGCATATGGAATACATTGTAAAATTTATGCATAAATAATTATTTAAACTCGTAGTTAACAAAATTATTTAAACTTTTGGATGATTTAATTCTATAATATTAGAAGCCGTGATATTATGTATATTTTTATAACTTACTTTGAATAACAAAATATTTATATTTTACTAAAGGGTACGGATATTGACACCCAAAAATATGATAAGCGCACCCATATTTATAAGTGCACCCATGTTTAAAATTTAAAATTAAAACATTACTATAAACACCCATCTTAATGCCAATAGTACCCTTATTTAAATGAATGTTTTCATTTTAATACAATTTATTTATAAACCATCATAAGTTATTAACACACCCAATTTTATAAATGATAAATTTTTAAGTTCTCTAGACTCGAAAACACAATCTCGGGAATTCTTAAATTCTTAAATTTCGAGAATATCCACTTCAGACTAATTTCTTGCTATGGAAATGTTGCCCAAGAGGGACGCATTGCTTGACTGGCATGGAAAAGAGATCTTATAGAAATGATCACCAAGTAGAGAAATTGTCATAATTTTTATGAAATCATGAACTGCATATCTGCCTGAGATCTTATATTCAAATCTCAAGCAGATATGAACTGCACTAAAACTAGTAGAGATACTGCTTGTTGAACTAACTGTGAAATGCAGCTGGTCATACTCATCAGCATCCTTTTTTTCTATTTCTTATGTCGGTATCCCTCCTACCATCACAAACCTGAGAAGCAATCATAAAATGTAGATTACTTGAAGATAAACATAACATAATCCAACTAAAAGGACTGCTAATAGTAAGTCAATCATTTACCAACCTGAACTAAATTTGCAATCTTGGGAAGTCTCCTGTATTCTCACCCTCTACCAATCAGCAAACTTGCTATCTTGTTGAAGCAACGCCCATCTTGCTCTGTTTGAACTTTGAACACATCGCACTCACGCCGAAATGATCACCAAGTAAATAATGGGTGTAATTAATGTGTGTAAATAGTATTTTGTTTATTTTTAATTAAACTAATTTATCCTTATTGGTAAATTCATATTAGGATATTTTTGTAATTTAAATTTTTATTAAAATATGGGTGTGCTTATCTTATTTATGGGTGTCAATATCGGCTCCCTTTACTAAGTTTAGAGAAAATATCATATTCTTGTAATATTTTTAAACTTTAGGGGTATTTGTGTAATTAACTATTTATGTATTGAATTTTTTTTGGGTTGCCCGGGCTACAGCCCGGGGCAGCCCTCTAGTGTGTCCGCCTCTGATCACATCCACACCACGAAGTTGTGTATTCGAGTTTCTTCCCCATTCCCCCAAATTTGAATATTATGGTAATATTTTCAAAAAACAAAAAAATACAAAAAAAAAGTTTTTTTTTGAAATATTACAACCCATAAACCATAACTTTTTGGTGTACGCGTAAAGAGCATACCACTAAACTAATCTCACCTCATCATTTAATATCTTGTTTTAATACATAGTACCAAGAAAAAAAGTATTTTTAACAAAAATACCGTTATCCAGACATAAACACGACAATCATTTGTCAAGTCTCACAATTTTTTTTTTTTTCCAGCCTTTAATCAAAAATTAAATTTTTTTTAATCGTTTTTTTTTTTCAATTTAAATTATTAAGTTCGTGACAAACTCAGACACAAAAGTGCGATTAATTTGGACCTATATATTACTTCTAAAAGTGACAGAGAAAATCACAACTTTTAAAGATTAAACTTAAGAGTGATGTCAAGAAATATATTGTTGTATTTTCTAATGCACCGAAACAATAGACCATTAATTATTACTGCAGGATCCAATATCTGATCTCCATGGATATTGATTTGTAAACTTGGAAAACCATATCTTGACAATTGAAAGGCAATCAGCCTTACTAGAAACAACAGACTATTGGCACCACCCAAGATGTAAATTGGTTGGATTTTTATTTATTTTAACTATTACAATTAATTCATGATTTTATACTGTTAGATATGATTCGAACTCATGGTCTGAATGGTGAAATTTGACTTTGAAAATGGTGAAATTTGACTTTGACTTTGAAAATGATGAAGTTTAAATAGGGTGAAATCCATTTTAGTCCCTCTAGTTCCAGTATTGTATTGACAAGTCCAAACCTTTCTTAATAATATTTTATCTGGTCCCTACCATTAGATTCCATTAGGTTTTTCAAAGATTCCGTCAACCTTATGAGGGTAAAAGCGTAAACTTGCTCTATCGGCTTCTAGAAACCATTTTGATGAAGGGTAAGAATGTAAATTGACCTATTACTAATTAAATAATTAACAGATTTTAAAATAAAAATAAAAATCAAACCCTAATCCTTTCTCTTCTCTCTCCCCAAATCTCTTCTTCTCAACACCAAACTCATACAATCAAACACCAACCCAGAAATCAATCTCCATAATCATCTTCTTCAAACATCAAAACCCAGCCATCAAACATCATCTATCTCTCTATCTCTCTCACTTATTCAAACCTCTCACCACCGAATCTCAACCTCATCTCTCTCAACCACCGAATCTCAACCTTAACCTAATCCACCACTTCTTAAACCTTAGCCGCCACCGAATCTTCACCATAGAAAACAACAATGAGAATCAAATACAAGATCCCTAACTTCAAATGAATAGATGCCATATACCTTTTGCTATGAGCACTACAAATTGGTTTAGAACCAAAACCAAAAGACCCTTTAAGGAAATCACCACTAAATAGGGTTCTCTCCATTGCTTTAAGCTTGTCACTATAACCACAGTGAACAGCTAAATGCACAGAAGAAGCCATGGAAGCAGCCATTTCTTGAAGCTGGACACAGAGAGAAAAAAAGAGAGCAGATCCACCTAGATGAGGCAAAATACTAGAGAGAAGAAGAAGTGAATGCAGAAAACGTCAAGTAGTTGAAAAAGAAAAAGAAAAAGGTGAAGAAAGTAGAGATGGGTTGGAGAGTTGTTGTAATATCCGCCATTAAAAGAGAAAAAAAAGAGAGTGTTTTTATCTACTCTCTATCAACCCAATCCTCTGCATTTATCTCTTATGTCAGTTCTTCACACCTCATCTGAATATTTCAATTTTTTTATTTTATTTTAATTTTCAAGTCTTTTAAAGAGAATAAATTTTAATCTTAACATGAATTGATTAGGTTGTATTTGTTGTTGATGATGTTTGATGATGAAGTTTTGGTTTCTAATGTGGTAGTGGTGGTTGTGTTTTATTTTTTCGAAATTTTTTTTTTCTTTTCAACAATGAATTGATGATTTTGAATCTAGTGTTGATGATGTTGGGTGATGAGGTGCCTGGGTTTCTTTTTCTGGTGGTGGAATCATTTGCTTGGCTAATATGAAGTATGAACACTTTTCTTCTAAGAATATTTAAACTATAGTGAGAGAATCTTTCTTGAATGGGATACAATAACACAATTTGTTCAATCTGCTTCTTGGCTTCAAGGATGTATACGGGAAATGGGTACAAGAAGATCTAAGCAAGATTGTTTTTGTCTTGATATGATTCTTTATCACTTCTGGGTTTAGGCTAGTCTTAGGTCAAAAAAATAAAATAAGGACCAGATAACTGAGATCTGGTTGAAGTTTAAATTAAATTTTTTTTTCTGGGTAATTGAACCAAATAACTGAGATCTGGTGATCCATTTTTTTTTTTTTTTTTTAAAATTTTAAGATTTTGTTCTTTTCACTGTTTTTTTATTTTTATTTTTTATTTTTAAAATTTTTAAAATGCCCTTCAAGCAATCTCATCAACTTTAAAGGGCAACAAGGTCATTTGACCCTCTGTCCATGTCAGAATTCACTTTTTCAACAGAAATCATAATAGAAGGACTAAAAGAGACAATACTAAAACTAGAGGGACCAGTTTATGTAATAGGTCAAACTAGAGGGACTAAAATGGATTTCACCCTAATATATATCTTATACACAGAAACTAAGAATATATTTGTTTTCGGACATACATTGAAACAAAGGATATATAACAAATCACATTAAACAATATATGGTAGTGTTAACTTGTGCCCAAAGTTAACAACTACTTTATTTCTATAAAAAGAAATGAAAAACAGTATTTATTGTAATAAGACAATAAATGCAATGATAAATGCTGTCTTTTATTTCTATGTATATAAATAAATTAATTGTTAGGGCATAGGTTAACACTACCTATATGTAATTTATAATTATGAGTTCTTACTCACAAATCCCAATTTAGCTTGATGGTAAAAAGACGTTGATTTAGCCTGAAAATCTCCTAAGTTTGAATCACACACCGTATGTGTTATATCAAAAAAGAAAAACAAATCCCCAGAAATAAGAGCATGTCCAAACCATATTTGTAACGTGACATCTAAAGCTGGTTTATTTCGAGTTCGGTTAATTCATGGATCTTAGTAAATGTACTATGAAACTGGGCTTCTTCACAAAGGCCCCTCTTTCTATTCCGACAAGTACTTTAAAATTGATCAGAATCATAAAAAAAATGTTTACTTTAAAATTGAACATAAATATAGCAACAATCTTACAAATCCAATCTTATACAACAATAAAGTATACAAAAATAGAAAATTTTACGAAATAGAAATACTTAGAGAAGAACAGGATTTAGGAGAACCGAGGAGATATGATCTTTGAGAATATTAGAGTTGGTGTAGCCATCATCGTCCTTGTATATGACATCCATTGCACGTGAAAGATTTAGAATACACACAAGGAGAGGCATCGAAACAGCTGCTGTTGGTTTTAAGCATTCTTGATTAATATCTTTCCATGCATTCGAAGTTTCTTTCCTGAACAGTTTTATTACTTCTTCTTTAGAAATTCTGTGCTGCTTCATGTAGCATTTCACACTCGAGGCCACATGTTCTCTCTTCTGTTCAAACTACATATGCAGATTTTTTTTATAATTAATACAGATTTTGAAATTAATTAGATCTGTTAGTATTTTAACATAGTACGGGTGGTCCCTAAATTATGACGATCATATATACCTCGTGAGGGACGATATCATCTATGAGTCTGGCAATAATTGCTGAAGCTTTAATAATATTAGGGTCATTAGATATCCAATCTAAGGCTTGTCGATTAGCAATATCTCCCATTAAAAGAAAACAAGTTATGGCCAGCATTGGATAGCCACTACTCACAAGTGAATTCTGCATGTATACCTCTACCTTTGGCACATATCCATCTTTGCACCACTTAGCTTCCACAAAGTAGGCTTAATTGGACCAGTCTCTTCATCTGTTACACATAATAATAATAATAATAATAATAATAATAATAATAATAATGAACACTCAATATTGGAAAGTTAATAATTAATGGGTCATACGACTGTACCGGATCAGTAACGATATAGGTTTTTTAATACGTAACACAAAAATGGCTTACAGCTTCTATTGCATAAGGCATATAATATGATCTTTCTAGTTCCTTTGAGATCATCTCTTCCTCAGCTTCTCTGTAAACGTCTACGAGTGCCCGTGATATGTGTAATTTTAGAAAAGAAGAATAATAGAGGAAGTGAGAAGAAGACATGAGTTTTGTTGATGATTTAATGTACGTTTATTGATGTATTGCCTCTGGCTATTTATAGGCCAGTTACAATCAGTTCTCATCAAATTACAAGGAAATAACAAATATCAAAGTGGGAGCTATTCTCACGCCACTAACAATCGTTAGAGCTATTCTCATGCAACTACTTCTGAAATTAAGGCAACTCTTATGGGAACATAAACAATCAGGTGCTGACTTGGTATTAGGTGTAGACTAGGTCATCTCCTAAATGATCGGTACCCACCATCCATCTGAATAGGTGCACGTATCATTCCCCTCTGCTTAGATTATCCTTGTCCGCAAGGATAAACTTAGGATACGCTTTAGAAAAACGCCATAGATTTTCCCACATCGCATCCTCCGTCGGAGCATCGATCCATTTGCCTAGAACTTCCGTTTTGGGGCGATATTTCCCTTTTTGAATGATTCGATGATCCAAGATAAGCTCTGGGGCCGGTCGGACTGTCGAGGCACCAGAGATTGGTGGCAAGGTAGGTGTAGCTTACGGCTTAGGTCCCAAATATTTTCGCAATAGACTGACGTGAAAAACGTCATGAATTTGTGAACCAGAAGGTAACGCAAGACGATATGCCACAGGTCTTACCTTTGCAAGGATCTCATAGGGACCAAAGAAACGTGGTGCCAATTTTAATGACCTGCGAAAAGCCACCGAGGACTGCCGGTAAGGTTGAAGCTTTAAATAAACAAAGTCCCCAACCTGAAAATGAACCTCCCGACGATGTTGGTCTGCTTGAGTCTTCATACGATTATGGGCCAGATTCAAATTGTGTTGCAGCTCATGCAAAATGGTTGAGCGATCCCGTAAATATTCATTAACAGCTTGTACCTTTGTCGTGCCCGGAATATATGAAAGTAAATTAGGCGGCGGAATACTATACACAACCTTAAAAGGGGTCATTTTCGTAGAGGAATGAAAAAATGTGTTGTAGCTGTATTCGGCCCATGGTAGCCACTCCAGCCACTTCCGTGGTTGGTCTCCGGCAAAGCAATGAAGATATTGTTCGAGGGTGCGGTTGACCACCTCTGTTTGGCCGTCGGTCTGGGGATGATAACTCGAACTCATGTTGAGGGTGGTGCCCTGTAATTGAAACAAATTTGCCAAAAAGAACTTACAAATATTTTATCTCTGTCACTTATAATAGATGTAGGGACGCCATGCAATTTGACAATGTATGTGACAAATTCTTTTGCTACTGTCTTGGCTGTGAATGGATGCTTTAGTGGAACAAAATGAACATATTTGGTAAGTATGTCGACCATGACCATAATAACAGTATGACCCTTTGAAGGAGGCAACCCTTCAATAAAATCCATTGACACATCCGACCACACCTGCTTTGGGATGGCTAGAGGCTGTAGTAAGCCGGCTGGGCTCAAACAATTAGTCTTAAACCACTGACACACATCACAACTCTTTAAAAATTCTTTGACTGATTTTCACAAGGCAGGCCAAGTGAAGCTAAACTGTATGCGTGCTAAGGTTTTGTGATAATCAAAATGCCCACCAATGGAAGAGGAATGACCATCTGCGATCACTGCTTGGAGAAGAGGAGAATTAGGGCTCAAACATATCTTACCATTTCGAAACCAAACTCCATCCCGTTTTACAAGCTGGTGGTTCAGTTGGGTGGATTTCCGAGTAAACAGTTGATCATAAAAAGAGTCATGAAGCACTTCTAGTTGCAATTCTTTCCACCAATCCGCATGTGGCAAGGATACCGCCAAGAAGTTGAATTCAACCACACGAGATAAGGCGTCTGCCCCCTGATTTTCTAGTCCCCGTCTATATTCAATGACATAGTCATATCCGAGTAGTGTCGGCAACCAACGAGCCTAAGCGGGAGTGGTGATTCGCTGTTCCATTAGAAATTTGAGAATTTTCTAATCTGTCTTAACCGTAAAAGGGCGAACAAGCAGATATGGCCGCCATTTGCGGATGGCTTTCACAATAGCGAGCATTTCCTTTTCGTATGTCGACAAAACAAGGGCTGTTCCTTTTAATGCCTCGCTGAAGAACGCAATAGGCTTGCCTTGCTGAGATAAAATGGCTCCAATACCTATGCCGCAAGCATCGCATTCCACCACGAAATGTTGTGTAAAGTCAGGAAGTCGCAGAACTGGTGGTAATGACAATGCTTCCTTCAATTGACTGAAAGCGTCTGCTGCCTCCTAAGACCAAGTGAAACCGTCTTTGGTTAATAGGCGGTTTAATGGGGCGACAATGCTGCCAAAACCTTTGATAAACTTCCGATAATAACTGGCTAGGCCCAAGAAGCCTCGAACACCTTTGGTAGTTGTTGGTTTCGGCCAATCATTGATAGCCTGGATCTTAGTTGGGTACACTGACACACCTTTTTCTGAGATAATGTGGCCTAAGTAATCTACTTGTAGCACACCAAACACTTTGATTTGGTTGACAAACAATTAGCAACTAGGATAAAAAGAATTGCACGGAGATGAGAAAGATGATGTTGCCATGTCTTGCTGTAGATCAATATGTCATCAAAAAAAACCAAGGCGAACTTCCTGAGATATGGTCAGAATATATTATTCATCAGGCTTTGGAATATGGCAGGGGCATTGGTGAGCCCGAATGGCATTACCACAAACTCATAGTGACCCTCATGTGTGTGAAAGGCCGTCTTTGGGATATCGTTTTCCTGTACCTGAATTTGGTGATACTCAGAGCGTAAATCCAATTTCGAGTAATACCTGGCACCATGAAGTTCGTCTAATAGTTCGTTAATCACGGGTATAGGGTATTTATCCTTCACCGTAATTTCGTTTAGGACCCTATAGTTAACGTAAAAACGCTAAGCTCCGTCTACTTTCTTCACCAACAGAACTGGGGATGAAAAGGGGCTCTGACTTGGGCGGACCAATCCGGATTCCAAGAGCTCTTTAACCATTTTCTCTATCTCAGTTTTCTGATAATATGGGTACCTATAAGGCCTGACATTGACTGGACCGCTATATGGCTGTAGGGGAATTTGGTGATCATGTGTGCGGGATGGTGGCAAGCTGGTAGGTGGCTCAAAAACTTGTGTGAACTCGATGAGAATTTCTGTCAGGTCAGGGGAATGTTTGGTTGGAGTTTCGTGATCATGGACTGTTACCCTTTGAAGGAACATGCCAGTGCCGTGCATATGGTGGAATTCTTTGCCAGTTAAAGCTAATAGACCAGGTTGCCTTATTCCATGAAGGGTCTGCGTCACTTCACCCTCTTTAAAAGACATTGTCAACTGCCGGTAGTCCGTTTCAATAGGCCCGAGTGTTTCAAGCCACTGAACTCCCAATACCACCTGACAAGCCGCCACAGGTAGGATGTAAAAATCGGCTTTGATGTGGTATCCTTGGATCACCAATGGAAGAGCTAGACACCTTTCTTCATATTCAATTTTGTCACGGTTGGCCACCTTGACTTGGAATTTCTTATCTCTAAGCACAGGTAAGCCACAATTTAAAACTAGTGATTGATCAATGAAATTATGTGTACTACCTCCATCAATCAACACGATGACGTCTCTACCTTTTAACCTCCCTAGAACACGTATAGTTTGCGGATGCTCGGTTCCAGCAATAGCATGGAATGATATCTCAGGTAGCATTCCTTCAAAGGTAGTTTCGGTTTGCTCAAGCTTGGTATCTATTGGGTCATCTTCATCTGCTGGTGAGTCCTCTATCATAAATAACTGGGGTCTTTGACAACGATGACCGGGTAGAAACCGTTCGTCACAATAGTAACATAAGCCTTTTTCTCTTCGTTCTCGGGCTTCATTGTTAGTAATGCGTTTGAAAGGACTTTCATTGCCACTAGTATTGGAATTGTTTCTCTGTGCTGGTAGGGATCCTAACAACCCAGGTGAGTTGTGGGAAACCAACCTTGGTTTTAGGGGGAAACATACCATTAAAGAAACTATAGGGGGTAGATTTACTAATAGGCTATAATAAAGGGGGAAAATGATACTTTCCCTATTATTTATTATATCTTCCGGTGCCTCTCATATTGAAGTCATGACTTTCATGCATGCATGTCTACATCCATATATCTTCCACATAGTAAAATAAATAGAATAATAATCCACATAAATTTTATTATTATTATTATTTTTTAATATACTACTTGCGGGTGACGGCGACCCCAACTTGAATTCCAACTTGAAATATTAGTAGGCCGAATGGGTGCTCTTACCACCAAGCCACATTAGACAGTGGTTGTATAAAAGATTCTACTCAGGAGCGAAACCAGGACGTTACAGGAGGGGGGCTAAACTAATTAATTTTTTTTAAATGACCTTCGACAACACGAGAAAATTATATTCATTAAAAATTAAAGATACATTTAGATAGGAGGGGACATAATAAACCTTACCCCTCAAAATTCACATTTTAAACATAATACATAAACTTTTTAAAAGATAACGACTAGATAAGAAACAAACATGCAATTCCAATACAATAATGAACTATCTCAATTTTGTCTTATGAGTTTTCACAGTATCAAACTCATCTATTATGGAATCTAAGTCAATGGTATCCGTAATCTCTCTCTCCACGTAGACAGCCAAGCAATTTGCAAGAAATTCATCCTCCATCTTACCGCGAAGTGAGGTTTTAATAAGTTTCATAGCTAAAAATGCTCGTTTTGTCGATGATTGGCCATAGTTTTTTTTTTTTTTTTTTCCGAAGTATAAAGTGATTGTGTTTTTTGGCTTGGGCATATAATTGTCCGACATTATAACCTAAAATAATAATTGAATTGTCATGATATGAACAAAGAAAAAAACTAT
Source organism: Acer campestre (assembly GCA_954870605.1). Classification (NCBI taxonomy): domain Eukaryota; kingdom Viridiplantae; phylum Streptophyta; class Magnoliopsida; order Sapindales; family Sapindaceae; genus Acer; species Acer campestre. The sequence goes on from OX940801.1 coordinate 43,690,145, forward strand.
GTACATATGCCAACTTACTGCTAGTAAAATGCATCCAAACTAATAAAATACTATTAAGATTTGATATAAAAAAAAAATTTGGTGTGAATGTGTTATTAAATTATTCTACATTTATGCTACATTTAGCACCCTAAAAGATTGAATGGAAACAATAAAAATGATAGCAATAAATAAACAAATAAAACACCATATCCGTTTAATTCCACTAGCAAAATCCATTTTTGACAAATCAATATAGCTCGGTAATCCTAAAATATTTTTACTAGGTTACACATTTTTAATTAGAATCCAAGCATGATAAAATTCTTTTCAAAAGATCATATAAGTATATAACGTATCTGCAACTACAACTGCAACCAAACAATATAGAGTTATAGAGTCATAAAGATATCATATTTTTCCCAATATAAATCGATTTCAATCAATTTTGACAAGTATCTAAAATAAGTTAACATTATAATTATAGCATTATTTTATTTAAACTTCTACAAATATGACCGAATGAATGGAAACAAATCAAATAATACAGTACAATTTGGGGTTTCCAATTAGGAAAAATGAACCATAAATATTAATTTTGTAGTATTTGTACATAAATAATCAATTAAAGAAGATTTAGAGAAATGATTAAACTTAATTACTCACCCCTTGAGAGTGGGACAAGTTTGGAGAGAATGTTGAACAATTATGTTGACTTGTTATTGGAACGACTTGGTAAGCTTAAGCTTTTGAAAGTTTTTTTTTTTGTTCGATACTTTGCTTTGCTGTCTTTGATACTTTGTTTGTTTGATGCTCTATTTTACTTTTTATTTTGTTTTTAGTTGGGTTGGATTGGTAAATAGATTTGTCTAGTATGGGCAATGTTAAAAGACTCTAATATAATGGCACAAATGTAAATATATTATAACTTGGAATTTAAAAAAAAAAAGCTAGTCTGGGCTGTAGCCCAGGCTACCTTGCACATACATCCGCCCCTGATTTTACCCAAACATTATTCATGAAACCTCTTCCAGGATTAAGGGACAGCCCCAACATGGCAATCCCCAGGGGCGGAGACAGCCCAAAACAAAACCCAAAACAATAAACACCCCACAGACCTAACAAGAACAACAAACCCAGGCAGCAACTGCAAACACAACCCCAACCAGAAAACTACAAAACAAAGCAAAAGACAAAGCTGAAAAGAAGCAAGCCACAAAGGAAGCAGAACTGCAGCACGCCATCAAACAGGAAAACCAGCAGCGACCAGACAGAGGAAAAAAGAACAAGACCACCACCAACCCGACGAAGAAGACCACATCACGTATCCCCCCCTTCCACGATATCACTTTCATCCAAAGAGCCCTCTTGGCGAGCATATCCACAAAGGAGTTGGAGGCTCTCGAGTTAAACACAACCACTGAATTGCCCATGCAACTTAGCTTGCTGCGAATATTGAAAATAATATCTATATGCTTCAGACTAATCTTTGTCCCTGACATAAGTAATATATATCCAGGATCTCAGATTCTAGAAAATTTTTACAAAATAGAACTACTTAGAGAAGAACAGGATTCAGGAGAACTGAGGAGATATGATCTTTGAGAATATGAGAGTTGGTGTAGCCATCATCGTCCTTGTATATGACATCCGATGCACGTGAAAGATTTAGAATACACACAAGGAGAGGCATTGGAACAGCTGCTGTTGGTTTTAAGCACTCTTGATTAATATCTTTCCATGCATTCGAAATTTCTTTCCTAAACAGTTTTATAACTTCTTCTTTAGAAATTCGGTGCTGCTTCATATAGCTTTCCACACTCGACGCCACGTGTTCCCTCTCCTGTTCAAACTACATATACGAAGAAAAAAAAAATCAATTAATAGATATTTTGAAATTAATTAGATTTGTTTGTATTTTAACGTATATGTATAGGTGGTTTCTGAATTATGATGATCATATATACCTCGTGAGAGACGATATCATTCATAAGTCTAGAAATAATTGCTGAAGCTTTAATAATATTAGGGTCATTAGATATCCAATCAAAGGCTTGTTGATTTGCAATATCTCCCATTGAAAGAAAACAAGTTGTGGCCAGCATTGGATAGCCACTACTCACAAGTGAATTCTGCATGTACTCCTCTACCTTTGGTACATATCCATCTTTGCACCACTTTGCTTCCACAGAGTAGGCTTGGACCAGTCTCTTCATCTGTTACACATAATAATAATAATAATAATAATAATAAACACTCAGTATTGGAAAGTTAATAATTAATGGATCATATGACTATATAGGATCATTAACAATACAGGTTTTTTAATATGTATCACAAAAATGGCTTACAGCTTCTATTGCATAAGGCATATAATATGATCTTCCTAGTTCCTTTGAGATCATCTCTTCCTCAGCTTCTCTGTAAACATCTACGAGTGCCCGATAGAGATATTTCATGTATTCGGGAAGTCCATCCATGACGCTAATATCCCACCTAAACATCAAGTTCTCCCCATGCATCTTATCAAACATTGAGCTAATTAAAAAAAATACTATCGAGATGGATTAATATTCAAAAAAGTGTTTTGAAATCAACCTTTGGATAGCGTCCGTAAATAGCTCAAGCTCTTCATATGTACCAAAGGCATCGTAGGTGTCATCTAAAACGGACGCCATGGCTATTACTTTGGTCAGTGTTATTCTTGTAAAGGAGTTTTGGGGCTCAGAGCACGTTCCCATTATCCAAAAATAACACTCCACCACTCTGTCTCTAGCATACGGCAGCTTTGTTGCAAAGTCTAAAATTTTCCACCACCTGAAATGCAAGTAAATGTGTTAAATTTTCTTATTCTTAATCCAACAAGAAAATTAAATCTTTTGAACTTGAATCAACTTACTCAGTGATGTTGCTGAGCTCCTTCTGGTGTTGTACTTGTAACATATTGAAATCTAGTTTTGCAAAGTTTAGTAGTATTTGATTATGTGACTCGTCTCCTGAGTAGATATTGATGTAATACCTTGCCTCCAACCTTGGTAAACCTTTTCGGATTGGTCGATTCATGGCATGATTTATCTCTTCTACAAGATGTTGATGATGATGATCATGACTAATTACTTGATCATCAGTAACCATCAATTCAAGGTGAGAGGTAGTGAAAGCTATGGCTTCATCCAGGATATCTTCTTCAGGTATGCCAAGATATGCAGCCTCATACAAACATAACATGCCAGCCACATCATCAATTAAAGAGGCCTTGATCTTTCCTTGGTCATCTTTGAATTTTTCAAACACATCTGCCTCATCACAATTGAACATGTATAATTTGTAAAAACTGATCCCTAGATGATTAATAATAATTAAATTTAAATTAGTTAATTTAGTACATATGACTTTTATATATTTACCACATGGAACATTATATCCTTGTTGTCTAAGCAACCGAAATCGAAGAGCGGCAGTGTGTAGATTGTTGTCATCATCATCGCAACCATTATAAATTTTATCTAAAGCGTCTCCTATTTCTCTCTCGAAATGGTAAGCCACACCTAAGCGTTGGACAGCATCGATCAAGCGCAACTTCTCGGAAATCTCATCCGACGTGGTTGAGATTAACATCCTCCTCACTTCATGTTCTAGTTCTTTGTATTCTTCTTGAGTTGTAGCGTCAATTGGCTAGAGAAAAATTTGGCAGAAACAAGAAATTAATGATATGATGCATTTTTTTTTTATGCAATAAAATGTTAACTTTAATTGACTGGACATAAACATATATGATTGAAGACAATGTAGAGATTATATACCAAAGAATGAGAAGCATATTTGAGGAAATGATCTCCCCAAATGCTAGGATGATAAGTAGTCGTGTGACGTTTAACACTTTGTGTCGAAGCTGAAGCAATATCTGAAACTTGCAAAGACATTTTCTTCTACTTTTTCAAATTTGTTTGATTCCCTTGGTGTGGTTGAAGGGTTTGTGTTATCGATCAAGAGACTTGTGCTTCGGTATTTATAGGGAAATTGTACACGGTGAAGTAGCAGCTGCTGAGACTTGAGGAGACAGTATAGACCCTACGTACAAGAAAAGTCAGCAATATAAATGTTATAACACATTTATATTCTTTTTTATGTGTATTATTGTCATCTTCTACTCTCCTTCCTCTAGCTAAATAACACTGCACTGCTCTCTCTGTTCTCACTTTATTCATCAACCCTGCTTTCACACTTTCTCCTTCTCTCTCTCTCTTGGGGCTTTAATAATTTCCGTATCACCAAAAAAATTACCAAGACGTGATTACAAGAATTACTGTATTGTCAGTGCCGGCCTTTATATATCAGGGGCCCAGGGCAAACTAATAAGGATTTTGGCCTTTGCGCCCCTCTAAGCTGAAATATAATAAGAGATTTGTCTATTTTTTATGGGCCCTGGGCGGCTGCACCTCTTGCACCAGCCCAGCAGCCGCCCAGGGCCGGCTATGTGTATTGTATAGTACTATTGTATTGTATAGTACTATTGAATTTGTATCGGATTAGATAGAGTTGAATTGTATTTGAATGGATTTTATTATTTTTTATATAATCCTGTGTTAAGTGATATTTTGTAGTAGAATGTATTAAGTTATACAACATTCGGATGTGATTTTTGTTTATAAATATTTTGTTAAATAAAGAATCGATATATTTTTAGAATCAAAATGATATTATAAAATATATATACTTTTAAATAATTTTTAATATTTTTAAAAAATAAATCATAATTCACGTCACCAATTTCAAGAATATTTAATAATTTTTTTTTATAGTGGATTTAGATTAATTTATTTTTAGATTTATACTATCGTAATAACATTTTGTTTTTGTTGGGTTTGTGAAGCTTGAAACCAACCTTGAGAATCTTTTCTCGGTATTTTGCTCGGCCTAGACCGTGGCCTAGACACATGCACAGGGGGCGGCACACGTAGCGTCAAACTCTAAAGGAATTAGCGCTGCACATACCGCTAGCCAAGCACGTGCCCAGGGGGCAGCACACGCAGCGGTGAACTCCAGAGGAGTCACGCTGCACATACCGCAGCATAGGCACATGCACAGGGAGCAGTCTACACCGCGGTAATGAATAGTAAATTGGTAAATATACCGGAATGTAAATTAAGAATAGTACGTCCCTGTTAATTAATGGACACCTTTTCCACTTCTTGTCTATTTTGCAAAATTTGTACGGTGATGAAAATTTCCCCATGTTACCCTCAATAAATAATTTTTCTAGCATTTACCTTTCTACTATTTATTTGAAATATTTCAAAATCACTAATTTGTATTGTTAGCACCTCATTGCCACTTTTGATCAAATTGCCTTATAATCTGTTTTCCTTCCAAACCTACAAAACCAACAGATAAAGAAATAGGTAGAGGATCTTGATTCAATTAATTAGGTTTTTTTTTTTTTTTTTTTTTTTAGATCGGTCTTGATTTTTTAACAAATATTTTGGGTTGTGTAGCATAATTGATATTACATAGAAGACATGTGCTTGAACTCATGGTTAACTTGGAAGAAGAATCATATGACGATTCTTGGAAATTATGGATGGAAACGACATCGTATTATGGCTCCAAAATCTGAATTAGATAATAAAGCTTGAGGGTTAGAGCTTCAAGAATATAAATATCATATGTGGTGTGTAGGGGTGTACCCATGATTTTTTTATTAGAATGGGCTAAAACAAAATTAAATATATAAACTTTCAATAAGAAAACATTATTTTTATTCCACTCTCACTTGAAGAAGATAAATAAAACACAAGCTCTAACTTGTTAATTAGAAAAATTTAAGAAAAATGCATTAAAATAACCGAATATAAATAATAGATTAAGAGTAATTCTATAAAATCTAAATAATTAATTCAAAATTCAACCCGATGTTTCAATTGAGTTGTTAGGTTGAAAAAATTTATTAATCTGAGAGAGAATTGATTTGAAATGTGTGATGGAGAGAGAGAAATAATTAATTAATTGAGAGATTGGACTTGATTGATTAAAGAGAGAGAGAGAGAGAGAGAGAGAGAGAGAGAGAGAGAGAGAGTTAAGACTTAGGACTTGAGTGGGTGAGAGATAGTGTGTGTGTGTGTGTTGGGAGTTGGGAGTTGAGACAGGTGAGATTAATATATATATATATAAATATATTTTTTTGTAAGATGCTGACCCGGCTACAGCCCGGGTCAAGCCCCCATTAAGGCCCGCCCTTGGTTGTGTGTTATAACGATTTAAACTTAGAATATTATCAGGTTGAATAAGTGTCATTTGATATTTACCAGCAAGCCATGAAATTAAAAGTTTATATACTAGTGCAAGACGTTAATTGTTAGCAAGATTATTCGATACCTAATTTATGCTCCTTTAATTATCTCATATGGAATCATGTAAGACTATATTTTTGTATATATAAAATTATAGTGGTTTTTTTTTTTTTCTTATTTCGGTTATCCTCAATATATATATATAACTATTTCAAAATTTTATAAATTTAATTGTGGAGGAGAGAGTTCTTGGATATCTTGAAGATTTTCTGGTTTTAGAGAGTGATTTGATAGCAGTTTTTGAGTGGTCATCGTTCCCTAGTACTCCAATGGTTTTGACGTTGAGAATCATGAGGAATAACAAAGGGCAAATTGCATTGAATCCCTTGAGGTTTGGACAAGTTACATTTAGTTGGAAATATTTTGTTATTATATACTAACACCTCCAAGACTTAAATTTGACTTTAAAAATAACTAAAATGCCCCTAGTTATATTATTTGATACTTTTTTTTTTTTTTTAACCTTTTAACCAAAAACTTTATAAACTTTAATAAAATAAAAAAATTAAATAAAAGATATGATTCATTTAATAAATTAATGGTTTACAATTTTTTTTTTAAAAATAGTTTAAAATAAATAAATAAATACTTTTAAAATAATAAATAAATAAATAGTTTTAAAAAATCAAATAAATAAATATTTTTTAAAAATTAAATAAATAAAGGGTTTAAAAAAATAAATGAAAAAAATTAAAAACATTATTATTATTTTTTTTGTTTAAGTATATCCATTAATAGGGACAAAAACAGATCTAAATATTTAAACTTTTACGGTAAGGATGATGGTGAGAGAAGCTTCAAGGTTCCCAACACTGGGAGTCTTCTTGCCTTCTTTAATCACCTCCTTCAGTGTTGGGAACCTTGAACCTTCTCTCACCATCATCCTTATCGTAAAAGTTTAGATATTTAGAGTTTTTCTTGTCCCTATTAATGGATATCCTTAAAAAAATTAATGTTTTCAATTTTTTCATTTATTTTATTTTTTAAACTATTTATTTATTTTATTTTTTAAAAAAACTATTTATTTATTTAATTTTTAAAAACTATTCATTTATTTAATGAATCATATCTTTTATTTTATTTTATTTTATTTTATTAAAGTTTATAAAGTTTTTGGTTAAAAGGTAAAAAAAAAAGGTATAAAATAATATAACTAGGGGCATTTTAGGTATTTTAAAAGTCAAATTTAAATATTTGGGGTGTTAATGTATAATAACAAAAAATTTCCAGTTAAGTGTAACTTGTCCAAACCTCAAGGGGTAACTTGTCCAAACCTCAAGGGGTTCGTACAATTTGCCCAATAACAGATACCATTAATTATTGGTGCAACTGTAAGATAGAAAGGTGGCAGTGCATGCATGGAGAGAGGCAGAGAGACTTTTCACTGAAAGAGACGACACTTTTTATGGGGGAAATTGCAAAAAATAGCCCTATAAAATTATTGAATTTTGTTTGTAGCCACATGCATTAATATTCATGTTTTGTAATATGAAATTACCAAATTGCCCCCATATGAAAATCTAGCCCTATCACTGTTAGGGTTAGAGAGAGAAAACATAGAGGAAGAGAGAGGAGAAGTTATTTCACGTTGGGAAGGCCAAGTCAGGCCAAAAGGGTTGTTTTGTAATTGTTTAGTTATGTGATTTGACGGTAGAGAACACTCATTTAACCCGACAATATTTTAGGTTCGAATCGTTATATCCGCATGTGATATATTAAAAAATATCATGAAAACTAGGAAAAAAAAATTCATGTTTAGTTATGTTGTTAGGGGTTTTCTCCCACATCCATTGAAGTCAAGATTAATATGTGTATAAAATAAAAGATTAGCCTTAACCTTACGACTACAAGACCCCCTTTTAGGGATAAAACCATAAGACTCAATAAGTCAAAGTCAGCAATACATTGTAAGTTGCAGTCCCATACGGGCGAAATTTTGGTATTGAAAGGTATTTATTTTATTATATTCCCATACTAATAGAAGAGAAACATAGGCCTTTATTTTATTTTATTTGATAAACCTTCAACATACAAACTTAAATATAGCATTAATGGAACCTATGCTTGCTTCTGTATAAAAGACGTACAGATATCAATTATACAAATCCAGTACTGCTTCTGTAGAACCCATGCTTATATTGGCACAGGATTGATGAGAAGAGAAGCAACAAAATCCTTGAGAATTACTCCAGCATGTGTGTAGCCATTTTCATCCTTGTAGACGACATCTATAACGCGAGCAAGATTGAGAACTCGGGTAAGGAGAGGCATTGGCACCACGGTTGGGAGGAGGCACTCCTCGTTTATATCCTTCCAAGCACTTCTAACTAGTTTCCGAAATTCGTTACAGGTTTCCTCCTCCGTTGCCCCATGCTGATTCATGAAACATTCAACACTTGAAGCCACATGCCCTCTCTTTTGCTCAAACTGCATATATAAAACTTATGTCAAAAATAAAAGTGTAGTAACCACCACGCAATGCGGTTTAGTGGTGAAATACACTCGTTCAACCAAATAATAGTTCAAGTTAAAGTTGCTATAGTAGTTGGTATATATATATATATAAAGAAAAAGAAAAAAAAAAGTAGTACCTTGTGAGAAACCATGTCATCCATGAGTCTACAAATAAGTGAGGCAGCTTGAACCATCTTGTTGGGGTCCGTGAAGAACCACTCAAAGGCTTGTTTGGTTACAATATCTCCCATTCCTACAAAAGAAGTGGTGGCCAACATTTTGTAAGCAGATGTAACTAATGCAACAGGCATGTACGTATTCCTCCATTGTTGGTACATGTTGTTCGTGACACCATTAATTTCGCTTCCTAGAAGTAGTTTCTAACTATGTCCTTCATCTGATAATTATATAAACCAAATTAAAATCAAAATCATTTTTTGGTATACTGAAATTAATTAAACGATTGAATATTGATGGAAACTCACTGCTTTTTTTGCATAATCAAGGAGGTATAGTTTCCCTTCACAGGCAAAATCCTTTTCATTTTCACTGTAAACATCAAGCAGGGCCTCATAACAACATTTCATATACTCAGGAAGTTGATCTATGGCACTAATATCCCACCTGAAAAACAAAATACTCAAACATGAGATACTGATTATTCATTATTGTAACAAATTGTAATAATGGATTGATTTCTGAATAATAATAATTTACCTCTCAACTGCTGAGGTAAAAATCTCGAGTTCTTCAATTGTACCACAAACATCATAGATGTCATCGATAACGGAAGTCATGGCAATCACTTTGGTTAATATTCTTCTATCCAAGATATATTCTGGTTCAAAATACACTCCCAATATCCAGAAATAGCACTCCACCACTCTGTCTCTAGCGAAAGGCAACTTTCACGAAAAGTCTAAATTTTTCCACCACCTAATAATGACATCATATATGGAGAAGAAGAACCCATTAATTGTATTGTAGAGCTTAAAAATTCTTTTAAAAAATGGCCTGAAATCATTTTACATACCTTGATATGTCACCGAGTTCCTTCTGGTGCAGTTTCTGTAGTATGTTGAAATCTTGCTTTGCAAAGGTCAGTAAAACTTTATTATGCAAAGGGTCTTCTTGATAGACAGACATGTAATGTCTTGCATCTAGCCTTTGTAAGCCTCTGCGTATTGGTCGATTTAAGGCACCATTAACATGCTCTGCAAGTAGTGGAGAATTGATCAACTGGGATGCTGCCATTGATTCAAGGTGACTGGTAGTGAAAGCCAGTGCTTCTTCAAGTATATCTTCTCCATGCACCCTGAGATGTGCAGCTTCATACAAGCTTAGCATTCCTTTAATGTCTGTCACAAGAGATTCCTTGAAGTTTCCATTGCTGTCTTTGAACTTGTTGAACACATCTGATTGATTTAGCACAAACACATTTTAATCAAAATGACATTTAATTTTATGTTACAATATTTACTAAAATCATTAGGGAATCAAATTATATATGCGGGTCTCATAATCAAATTCCCTTTTAGTTAATGACTTTATTTACAGTTAGTAATCGTCTTTTTCAAAAGACTAAGTTCTTGGAAGAAATTAACATACCGCAGGAGATTTTATGACCATGTTGCCTGAGCAAACGAAATTGAAGAGAAATGGAATGGAGGTGGTCAGCAACATTATTGTCATCAATGAGACCAGAGACATGGCGATCTTTGTGTATTGTTTCTAAGATTTCATCAATCTCGGTTTCAAAATGGTAAGATATGCCCAAGCGTTGGATGGCATCAATCAAGTCCAGTTTCTGTAAAGGCTTGCTGTTGACATCAACCACCATTAGCATTCTTTTAATTTCTTCCTTCAATTCCAGAAGGTTCACATTCACATTATTCACATCTGCTTCCTGAACAACCAAATTGAAGCAATAGAGCAAATTAGTAAATGATAATGACATGTGACTAGAACATCTTAAAATTTTGCAAAAGCCTATATTGCCATGGACATGAATTCATGTTTTTAAAACGTTTTTACGTTAAATATGATATTATCTATATTCGGGTCTATTTTGTACTCAATTTTATCTAAGGATTTTCACGTGAAGATATAGTAACCAGGGGGCGGAGCCCTTCAGGGGCTTACAGCCCACCCAAATTTTTTGATAAAATATTTTTAAGTTTTGTTTTATTAACCAAAGTTTGATTTATAGTGTTAAACTTACTAAAACCCAATAAACAAAACTATAAAAAAAAAAAAAAAAAAAATTTTAAACTAATAAAGCCCAATAAACAAAACTTTATAAAATATGTCCAAATAACCCAAAAACTTTGTTAAAATAAATCAGCCGAAATTTTTTTTTTTTTTTAAAAAAAACTTGTACGTCATGCTTCAGAAATCATCGTTCGATGGGTTCCCAAACCACTCGCATTTTCTTTATTTTCCACTTTCCCAAATCTCAAACTCTAACTTCTCCGAGTCCTCTCTTCTCTTAAATCTCTCAATTTGAAAGTAAATTCTCTTAGTTTTAATCTTTTTTATTTATTTACTTAGAATAAATTTGATTTTAGGTTTTGTATATTAATGTGTCTCTTATGGAATAGCAAAAGAGAAGAAAAATCTTAGGAAAGCTAAGGTTTATTTTACTTTTGGGGATTTGAAAAGAAAAATATAGATCGAAAATTTTTATTGTGTGTTACAATTATGTCTTACTAGGTATATCCTTGATTTTTTTATTTTTTATTTTTTATTATGAATTTCTCTTGTATCGTTTTGATTTGATTATTACAAAGAAAATTTTTGTTTAGGAGTTAGTTCAAATTTAGGATTTTTAAATAAGGAAAAAAAATAGATTAGCCCACCCCGAATTTTTTTTCCAGCTATGACCCTGATAGTAACGTAAATATTTTTTGCTTCAAATTGTATACATGCATGGAATATTAAATGTCAATTAAACTAGAAACTTTTTAAGATGAGAATTTTTACCAAGGAGGCACTGCTAGCATAAGAGACGAAATAATCCCCCCAAATGCTAGGATGAAAATTTGCCGAGCGGCGATTGCAGTCTTCATTTGGGACCGAAGAAGCAGCAGCTGAGACTTGAAGAGACATTGTTTTTTATGTAGTTGGAGAACAGTATATTATAAGTAGCTTCTTCGATCTTGTGCTTTGCTTTTGGCTTGTGTTTGTGTGAGTCATATAGTGTGGTTTTGCTCAGGTATTTATAGGCATCATGTTGCTCTGTAAAGTCAGGAATATAAATGTGAAACACATTGTAGAATTAATAAAACCTATTTTTCTTTCTTTTATTAATTATTTTGTGTATTATTGTCATCTTCTACTCTCCTTCCTCTTGCTAAATAACACTGCACTGTTCTCTCTCTGCTCTCACTTTATTCATCAACCCTGCTTTCACACTTTCTCCTTCTCTCTTTCTCTCTTGGGGCTTTAATAATTTCTGTATCACCAAAAAAAATTACCAGACTCCTTCTCATGATCGTGACTGAATGTCTGCATCCCCAAGCTTTTTTATGGCATTGAGCTACTCCAATAATTAAAAGCGCGTTTGTAGTCGGTGTAAAAACAATATTCAATTGAATAATTAAGAAATCAATGAGGTCAGACATTCCATCTTTGTATAGATCTCAATCTAGTGAGTCTAGTCATAATTCACGTAACCAATTTCAAGAATATTTAATAATTTTTTATAATGGATTTAGATTAATTAATTTTTAGATTTATACTATTGTAATAACATTTTGTTTTTATTTAGCATTTTAATTATTTAATTTATTTTAAAATATAACATTAAAATAATATTTATATTGTTTTTGTATTTTATTTAAAATTATTATTATATTAAAGTTTATTATTATTATTATTATTTTTAAATACTCTTCACTTTATCTTAGCTAATACCATATATATACATTAAATTAAACCAATTAAAATGTATTAGTTAATACTTTTTTTTTTTGTTGACAATATCTATTAATCCGAGAGTTATTTGCCCAAGCCCCAAGCTCGTCCATCTACCAGCTGAGCTACGGCTCTGTTGGCAAATGTATTAGTTAATACTAATGCAAAACAAGTCAAATATTATATTGTATTATTCTAATGTATTTTAAACCTCTAATATAATGTAATACACACACCGAACCAACCCTTAACAAATAACCATAACTATAAGCATCATTTTTTTTTTTTTTTTTTTGAAAGGCTAAAACAAAGGCACACAGCCAAGACGGAACAACAAAGCAGCAACCACCATCAAACACCAGCGACAGGGGTTACAGCACAAAAAAATCCCGTCGCTAGCACTTGACAGGCCAGCAGCGCCCAACCAGAAAACAAAACAGCATGAAACACAGAACCCCCCAAACACAACAAAACGACCCATGCAGAACCACCAAAGCAAGAAACAAAAACCCTCCCACAACACTTTGGTTATGCGGTAATCAAAAGATTTGGGACGGAAACAAATTCCATGTGGAGGAGAGTCATTTGTGCGAAATATGGGATTGAGACCTCTAATCTCCTTTGGAATTGGCACTGTGGGAAGACTGGCTCTTCTTTTTCTCAGGCAGTTGGCAGCCTTTTTTCTCATGGTTCAAGGACGGCTCAGATCATCAAGGAAGGGTTTTTTGTTTCGATGGGTGACGGGAAGAGAACTAAGTTTTGGCATGACCCTTGTGGGTTAGACAGCCCTCTTAAGGAGGCGTGTCCAAGGATGTTTGTGCTGGCTGTTAATAAGGATGGCAGCTTGTATGATTATGGGAGATGGTCGGGTTCTAAGTGGGTTTGGGAACTGAATTTCAGAAGATCTCTGTTTGACTGGGAGAAAACTCAATGTGAAATTCTCTACAGCATTTTGAACTGCATAAATGTTCATTCAGCCAAGTCTGATTCTCTGGTTTGGTCTTTGAATAAAGATGGTATCTTCTCTGTCAGTTCGTTTCGCAAGAGTTTGGAAACCACTGCTGCGGAGTTCAACCCAGATTTTGCTTTTATTTGACAAGGAGTTTGTCCTCCAAAGGTGGAAACTTTCGTTTGGCAACTGCTAAAGGGTAGAGTGTTGGTCCGTCAAGTGTTGAAAAGTCTCGGCTTAGACATCGGAGCTTCGTTGTTGTGCCCTCTTTGCGATTTAGAAGAATAATCGATTAATCATCTTTTTCTCCATTGTTCATGGACCAAGGATGTGTGGTTAAATTGTATGAAAGGGTGGGATATTAATTATTGTGTGAGCTTTTCTTTGCTTGATTGGGCTCGTGGTTGGCCGGGGTTATGCCCAAAATATGACAGCAGTAAAGCCTGGAATTCTCTCTTTTTTGCGATAGTTTGGACGGTTTGGGAGACTAGGAACAACTTGGTTTTTAATGGAAAGAATGCTTCCATCTCTTTGACTGTCGACATGATCTTTTTTAGGGTGGCTTGGTGGTTCAAGTACTTGGGGAAGAAGTCCGGTTCCGATCCTATTACTTTTATGATGCTCAACATCCATGACAGGTGCTGCACCTCTACTGTCAAACCGTTAGCCAGTTCCCTGCCCCTGATTTGGCAGCGCCCTTCCGCGAATGCTTGGAGTTTCAGCGTGGATGGGTTGTCAAGAGGGAATCCGGGCACAGCTGGCATTGGTGGGGTTCTTCGTGATAGTTTTGGCAAGATTCTGGGGCTGTTCTCTCTCAATATTGGCTTTAAGGATGCCATTTTTGCTGAGGTTTCAGCTATCTATAAGGCCTGCGAGTTCTGTGCGTTAACGCCAGTGTTAAGAATGAAAGATATAGCTATTGTTAGTGATTCGAATTTGGCGGTTTCTTGGGTCAATGGTAACGGTTGCGCCAATGAGGACTGCGCTCACTCCATTAGCGAGAGTCATGGTTTCTTGAGTCTGTTGGGCAATACTGCTGTTATGTATAGCCCAAGGTCGTCCAATCTTTTGGCGGATTCGCTGGCGAAGAGAGGGTCTGCTTCGTCTGAGGATATTTTGATGTGGGATATTGGTTAATTGGTTTATTGGTTGTTTCGGTGGCTTCTTCTGGGTTGTGTGGTTTCGCTGCTTCCTGGCTGTTGTCTGTCGTGGGTGTCCTCTGTTTTTTCTCTGTTTGTGGTGCCTTGTCTGTTCCCTTGTTGGAAGGGTTGTGGCTTTTCCTTGTGTTGTTTTGGCTCTTTCTGTTTTTGTTTTCTGGTGTTTGGCGCCTGGGCTGTGGGCTGCCTTTCCTCTTTGTGTGTTGTGTGTGTTCCTTTTTGCCTTTTGACTTTATAAAGTGCTGTTCAAAAAAAAAATACCCCTCTTATTGAAAGATTATGAAGGTATTTAATCTAAAGCAATAAGTGTTTGATAAAATGAAAAGCAAAATGTAAGAGAAATTCTAGAGATAATTCGTGACTCCATTAATGGAAATTAAGAAGGTCATAAAAGTAGGAGGTTCAGGTGGCCGTCATCATCATCGTCGTCCTCTATGAACAAAGAAGAAGGTCAATGCATGCACCGCCTCAACAGAGAGAAGGCTTGATCGAACGTTTTGTATGATTTAATGTCTAAGACCAAAAATCAATGTTACTATTTAAATTAGTTCAATATTGTATAATACAATCCAGTCCGATCATTTACCAGGGCAATCTTGAGCCTCTAACAGCTACATCAAGAAGCCTTTTTCAAGTTCAAATTAACTAGCTAGGAGTCTACCCACTATGTATAAGATATATGAATAGGACATGACACAGAAGGGTTAAAAAAAAGCACAAAATTAGACCGATACAGTTTTAGAAATGATTACTAGAAATACGTGGCAATGGATTGGAGTGTGATCCGATACAGTTTTAGTGTTGATTTTTATTTTTGTGCAAAACTAACTTCTTGTACTGTTAGGTTTTAATATTTAATATGTTTATATATATATATATATATATATTTCAGAATTGATTTATATATTAATGATGGACGTGTTCACTAATTCATCAGGAATCCTAACGAGAGAAAGGGAACTTAGGTTCTTTTATTTTATTTTATTTTATTTATAAAAAAAACTTATATTTTAATGGTCTTAAGTAACAAGTCTTAATCGATAAGGTAGGTAACATTTTCATTTTTCATTTTCTATTTTATGCATGAGCAATTCTAATTGAAAATGAGAAATTGAATTCTATATTTAACGATAAGAAAACATGTCTGGTAACAATTATTGAAAACATTATTCCGAAATGGAAAACATTAAAAACACTCACTATAACAAATATTGCATATAATAGCATGCGATAAATGCTATCAAATGGCTTTGATAACATTTATGAAAAAATCATGACAGTCTGTGTGATTAAAAGTCTTTGCTTATCATAGCATTCTTCACATGCTATAAATGGTTTTCTCAAATGCTATAAAATCTACTTTAATAGCATTACAATACACTGTATTATAGCATTTAATAAATGCTATTATTTGTCCCATAATTTACAAACAAACAAACAAAAAAAAAATAAATTCTATTTTGTAATTATTATTTAAATTCATAAAAGTGATGTATAAAACAAAATTAACTCCAAACTTTTCATTGATAATCAAAATAATTATATAATTCAACACAACTATAATCTTTCATATACATCACTTATCCAAAATTTACATGGTCCAATATGTTTTTGTGTATAAGTTTGCTTTATACAAAAATTAATAATTACATAAACAACTAGTTCGGTAATGTTGTAGTAATCTTTATGTTGTCACTTACCTGCAAAAAAGTAAAGTAAAGTTATTACTTGTTTATAACAAAAAGAAAAGGAATAAACATATATAATTATAAATTTTATTCTCACTCATATACAGTTTATATGTTTGTTTTCCTAAATCAATGAAATGAATTTTCTTAATTTTTTTTTTTGAAAAGGCCATATATTAAAAGAGAATAGTCCCGCAGCGGGACAACAAACCAACAACAAGAGCTAGCGCAAAGCAGGGAAAAACAGAAAAATGTAACAATGAAATGATTTTATCAAATAACTAATTAATTAATGTCAAATATCCCATCAAAGTAAGCATATACATCTATATGTATAGGCATTTTCTCAAACAACTTAAGTGGCTAAGTGCACTAAGGTAATCAACTTAAGTAAGCCTTGCAAACACCTTTTAGTATACGGTAAAAAAACAGTCAATTTATTGCCAAGAAACTTAAAACTTCAAGCTATTATTTATCACACATTTCATCAAACACCTTATATGCATAATAAGTTGATCCCTTAACAATCATATGTAGACAAATACTACTGCAACAAGTTAATAAATTAAGAAAACCGTAAGATAAAACAAACGGGTAATTAACAAAAATGACAAATAGATATAAAAATTATAACCTACCAAATCTTCACTTTGTTCATAAAAATTCTTAAAGAACTTTTGAAATGGTAAAAAAAAAAAAAAAAAAAAAAAAACCTGAAAATCAAGAAAACAAAAGATGAAATATGATTTTTAAAACACAAGGAACGAATTTATATAAAAACTCATACCTCTCAACCCTAGTGAACAGAGATCCATCGAATAACGCACTTGGAAATTGAACAAAACACGAGTTTTTATTTCCTAATTGTCAAATAGTGATAATGAAACCTAAATATAATTAACAGAAAAAAAAAACCTAATTATAATTACTAGAACATTATTCTAGTGAACTTAAAACCAACATCGTAATCTAATTATACATAAACTAACGTTGATATAAAAAAAACCCAATTATTGAATAATAATAAAAATACCTGGAAGCCCTTGTCAATTGAATACAGAAAAAAAAAAAAAAAAAAAGTTGTTAATGTTGGATTGTAGGAGTCCTCAGATCATGGAGTACCAAAAATCTAATTTGATGAATGGAGAAATAAGTGGGTTATGGTCAACTCTTGAGTTGTGGGGAAAAGATTAGGTAGAAGATTTCAAAACCCTAGTTTTTTTTTTTTTTTTTTTTTTTTTTTTTTTTTTTTAAAATTATTATTATTACTATTATTTAAAGAAAAAAAAAGTTTAAATAGAGGAATAAATGTTTTGCGGTGGGAATGAAATTTTTTGTTCCCGCCTTCTAAGAGTGCTCTTATATAAAATAGTCGATTAATTTATTTAAAATAATTATATAATATATAATTATATTATAGCATTTTAAATATGCTATGACAAAAAAGATGAAGTAATTAATAATATATAATTAGAAGATATATTATAGCATTCATAAATATGCTATTTAATTATAAATAAACGTAACGTAAAGTAAAAAGTTACAACTTAAAATACATATCATAGCATTCTTTTATTTAATGCTATCAAAGGGATACATTTGATAGCACTCTCTTAAGAATGCTATCAATTAATGCTATAAAATGAGATATTTGTTGTAGTGACTACTTGTATCATATTGTAAAAAAAAAAAAAGAAAAAAAGAAAAGAAAAAGAAATTAAATATCATAATAACTGGCCAATCAAAATATATACTCCTATTCTATTTTATGTTTATTGTCATTTTCTACTCCTATTTGTAAATAAATAATTGTACTGCATGCTCTCTCTCTCTTCATCCTTTGGTGACGCAACATTGTTTACGTCATTCAAAATGTATTCTAAAACAAATAAGTTGCTTAAAGTTTGATGAACGGACTGTATGGAATTATTTTATAAAACCGGACTAAATTAATATTATATTGTATTTGAAAAAACTTATAATTTAAATATGTATAATAATATTTTATTTGTAATGTTTTTAATGAAATAAATAGTTTAATCATATATTATTTAATTGGTATTAATTAATATGACATTGTTTTTAATGAGTAGAAGAGGAGGAAAGTTAAATATAACATGTTTTTCTTTCTTTTATGGCTTTATATTCTGTTGTCAGGGACTCTCTGCTCTCTATCTTCGTCAACCCTGCTTTCATCACCATAAAACCAGACTCCTCCTCTCCAAGCTTATTATGGTATTGAACTACTCAAATAAAAGCGTTTGTTTCGTGGTTGGTGTAAAATAAATACTCAATTCTGTAAAAAACTGGTCGATGTATGTAAGAGGCCGCCATCCAAGAGGTATTGTCACACAACTTGAATTCACAATTTCACGGTATTAATATAATGGACATCTTATTGGACCAACTCCATCTCCACATTTGAATGGTTTTAGTTATAAGAAATTTCAGATATAAATAATATTGCAAAATTAATTGTCACATATAATGTAAACATACCTATAAATTAAGAAGTGTACGTCGTTGCTGGTAGTGCACCTCCCTTCCACCGTAAGTGGTGAGAGATTCAAACCCCACCATACGCATTTTACGAGTATGTGTGAGGAGTTTTCTTCCCAGATTGTAGAAATAGTTATCTCCCGTTATGGAAGTATATATACGGACTGTATATGTATTAAATGATCTCGGCATGATCCTAGATATACGGACCGTATATGTATTAAATGATCTCGACATGATCCCGATAATCCTATCGTAATAGTCAGTGTAACATTTCAACATATACACACACATTCCAAAAAAAAAAAAAAAGGGCACGTCGCTGCTAATTAATGGACACTTTTTCCGCTTCTTGTCTTTTTGCGAAAATTGTATGGAGATGAAAATTTCCCCATGTTACCCTCAATAAATAGATATATTTTTTTTTTTTATCTGTATTTACTGACAGTGAAAGATCTCATATTTAACCAATCATGTATTGGTATGAGTGGTTCGGCACTCTCATCCCTTAAGCAAGGTCGTGGGTTCAACCCTTTTGTGAACGGAGCTGCACATATTGGGAGCACTTCACCCCTTAGTGGGCCAACCCGGTGCGAGTCCGGATTAGTCGGGGTGTGGTTTGAGCTGATTGTACCGTATGGTGGATCCGTCCCACCTGGAAACCGGATGGTGTAAACCAAAAAAAAAAGATCTCATGTTTATGTAATGCTTGCACAGAATTTCTTGTGTTCACACTTCAGATTAGTGGACGGTGGTGATCAAGGACAATCACCTTGTGTAAAAACAAAATTAATGCTAGACTTCCCAACAAATTTCATATATTCTTTCTTAAATAATGTTGGCATGTGAGGTATCAATATCACATTACTCACAACATAATATCATGATTTACAAGATGTTGACACATCACATGCCAATATCATTTGGAAACAAATTTGGGAAATATTTTGGAAAACCTAGTATGTGCATCTGTATTCTATAATCTTGATGTGCCATATTTAAATTTCCTTTAACAATACATTTGAGTTATAAAATATTAAAGCATGTATACTTATATAGTATGTGCATCTGTATTTTATAATCTTGTTGCATATTTAATTTAAATTTCCTTTTTAAATAATTGAGTTATAAAAATTTTATAATATAATTATGTGAGGTTGATTCAAGAGAAGAGAAAAAAATAATAATTATATTATGAAGCCTTTGAATGAACCGATCAATTTCATATAAGTGTCTTGTTAATATTTACCCTTAAGACAAAAATTAACAACAAAAAATTGAAACATTTTAAGTTCTAGCGCGAATAAAACTTTTATTTTCTCGAAACATAAATTCTTGTAAAGTTTTTCTTTTATTTTCAGTCTTCAATCAAAGTCATTGTTATAATTGCAATAAATTTTCTACTCTATCAGTCCTAAATCTGTGTAAAGTTTGTCTTTATTTGAAGACTTACCCACATGGACGCATTACCAAACACATTGTGTACTAAAGTTCCTTTTTTTTTTTTTTTTTTTTTTTTTTTTTTTTTTTGAAGTAAACATCATGTACCAAAGTTAAATTGGGTTTAAAATAAAATAATTTTTCTGGCATTTACCTTTCTACTATTTATTTGAAATATTTCAAAATCACTAATTTGTATTATTAGCACTTCAATGCCACTTTTGATCAAATTGCCTTATAATTTGTTTTCCTTCCAAACCTTCAAAACCAACATATAAAGAAATATGGAGAGAGAAAGCGGATCATGATTCAATTAATTTTTTTATTTAGAACGGTCTTGATTTTTTAACAAATATTTTGGGTTGTGTAGCATAATTGATATTACACAGAAGACATGTGCTTGAACTCATGGTTAACTCGGAAGAAGAATCATAAACCAATTTTGATGTAGATGACGATTTCTTGGAATGATAAATTATGGATGGAAACAACATCGTATTATGGCTCCAAAATCTGAATTAGATAATAAAGCTTGTGGGTTAGAGCTTCATGAATATAAATATCATATGTGGTGTGCAGGGACATACCCATGATTTTTTATTAGGGTGGATTAAAACAAAACTATATATATATAAACTTTCAATAAGAAAACATTGTTTTTATTCCACTCTCACTCGAAGAAGATAAACAAAACACAAGCTCTAACTTGTTAATTAGAAAAATTTAAGAAAAATATATGAATTAAAATAGAGCTCTTTTTTTATATAGCACTGTTTGCAAGGCTATTTGTGGAAATGACACCAAGTTATTAAGTCTTTTGAAAATAGCACCATTTATTGTGCTCTTCCAAATTTGCCCCTAATATCATGTAACCTTTGAATTTGGGGGGATTTTGTTTTCAATTCTTTTTGATTGTCTGAACTCTGAAGAGAGACCACTAGAAGAGAGACCATCTCGTACGAATCAAAGAAAGGGCAACGACGACGAATCGAAGAAAGGGCGACGACGCCGAATCGGAGAAGCCGCCGCCGCTGCCGAACCGGAGAAGCTGCCGAACCCGAAGAATTGGAGAAGCCGACAACGACGACGACGAATCGGAAGTGAAGGTATGTTGCAGATTCACTGCAAATGTTTTGCTGTTTTCTGTAATTAAACTATAAAAAGATGAAATTGCAGAAAGGGCTTTACTTAATTAGCCCAATAAATCAGTGCCAAAACAAAGGGCTCTACCATGTGAATCTGCAGATGAGTATTATATATGAAGCATCATACCCAGCTGTAGATGCTGCTTCTCTGTTGGAGACATTGGCTCTGCATATTTTGTTGGAGACATGAGAACTTTGATGAATATTTATCTTATTATTATTATTATTAAGCTGATCTTAATTTCTCATATTTCAATAACTGAAATTGATTTTACATAGTTGTTGGCGATCCTGTGATTAGGGGTTGGCTTCTTGAATGCCCTGCACACCACCCATCCTTCTTCCTGCAAAGTCATTTAGAAATCCATCAGATCGTACGTATATTAATTTATCGAACTGTTTTAGATATATTTTCCGTTCTAATAAGATAGGTCTTCGATGAATTTTGGAACAGTGCATGTGGATTTGTCTATATTTAATCAAAAGTTAAGGAAGAACATTGATCTTTTTGTATTCTTTAAAAGGGAAAAAAACAAAAAGCAAGATAAAAGAAAATTTGGATGGCATGTAGAAGATGTTAGACTAAATATTGAAAATGATATTAAAAAACAAAGAAGAAAGAATGATTACAAGGAAGAAAGAGTTGTAATCCGCATGCAGCAGTTGTAGCATAGGTAAATAAGCACTTCTAAGTTCTAAGTGGCTTTTAAATCAGATGTATGTGTCCTTCTAGAAGACAAAAGTCAGTAAAGACCCAAGTGGTAACTGCATTACTTTGCTAAAATGAATTTTCATTATGATTTAATATGTTTCCGTATCTGATGGACTTTGTCCAAATTCCAGGGGTAACTGCGGTCCTCATACACTAAAAATGATCGAGTACACAGTAGCAAAGAAAAAAAAGTTTGGTTGGACAGATGAAGACATGTCTCAGATACGATTGAAAATGGCTGTTGAAGTTTTTTCTAACTCCACTGAAGTGCCCACTGAAGTGGCTTGTTGACATACTTGTAAATTTAATGAGTCTCGGATTTGGATGTGCAATGTTAAAGTCTATTTACTATATTTGACAGCAGTTAATATAGAATATGAAGCCTCTTTTATATAAGTTGCAGCTGTGGATATATATATATATTATAGTTAAAATAAGTTTCATCAAATAAAGAATAATAGTTTGTTTAATATTACTAAAAAAGGTGTTTACAGTTTGAATTTTTTTTTCAAATTTCTCACAGTAAGTCTCGGCTAAAATATATAAGTCTCGGCTATCATCAAATAAGTCTCGGTTAGTTACCCGAGACTTATTTCATCATAGCCGAGACTTATTTCATCATAGCCGAGACTTAAGTAGTTTACCCGAGACTTACGTTTCCAAAAACTCACTTTCTGGTTTCAAATTTTTTGATTCCAGTAACTCTCAAACTTCCAATAAGTCTCGGCTAAAATATTTAAGTCTCGGCTATCATCAAATAAGTCTCGGGTATCCTCAATTAAGTCTCGGCTAGTTACCCAAGACTTATTCCATCATAGCCGAGACTTATTCCATAATAGCCGAGACTTAAGTAGTTTACCCGAGACTTATGTTTCCAAAAACTCACTTTCTGGTTTCTAAATTTTTGATTCCAGCAAGTTCTCAAACTTCCAATAAGTCTCGACTAAAATATATAAGTCTCGGCTATCATCAAATAAATCTCGGGTATCGTCAAGTAAGTCTCGGTTAGTTACCCGAGACTTATTCCATTGTAGCCGAGACTTATTCCATAATAGCCGAGACTTAAGTAGTTTACCCGAGACTTATGTTTCCAAAAACTCACTTTCTGGTTTCCTATTTTTTGATTCCAGCAAGTTCTCAAACTTCTGGGTAACTAACCGAGACTTAGTCCATCGTAGCCGAGACTTATTTGACAATACCCGAGACTTATTAGAAAATACCCGAGACTTACTGGAAGTTTGCGAACTTACTAGAATCAAGAATTTGGAAACGCGAGAAACAACAGTTTGCTTAACAACAACAGATTCCAATGTGATGAGCTTGTAAAATCCTTATTGAGGAGAGAAGTTGCCTTTCCAATGAGGTTTGTAAGCTCCAGATCGACTATTTCAGAGGTTTGTGAGGTCAACGAAAATCTGAAATAGATGGAGTGAGAGAGAAAGCTTTGATTTTCTCCAACAAGAAGAAAGAAGAAAGAAGGAAGAAGATATCAAGGGCAACGAAAATCTGAAACAAGAAAGAAGAAAGAAGAAATAAGGGAAAATCTGAAACAATAAAGAAGAAAGAAGAAGAAGAAAGCTTCGTTTCAGAGAAGAGAAAATAAAGAAGAAAGAAGAAATAAGGGTATTTTTGTCCACCTCTATACTTTGGTGCTATAAAACATAGAATTATTAAGTTGGTGATATTACCATAAAGCCAAACAAATTTAGTGCTATTTTTGCCTATTTCCTCATTAAAATAACCGAATATAAATAATAGATTAAGAGTAATTCTATAAAATCAAAATAATTAATTCAAAATTCAACCCGATGTTTCAATTGAGTTGTTAGGTTGAAAAAAAATTATTAATCGAAGAGAGAATTGATTTGAAATGTGTGATTGAGAGAGAGAGAAAGAATTAATTAATTGGGATATTGGACTTGATTGATTGAAGAGAGAGAGAGAGAGAGAGAGAGAGTGTGTTGAGACTTGGGACGTGAGTGGGTGAGAGATAGAGTGTGGGTGATTTGCCATGTTGGGACGTGAGAGAGGTGAGATTAATAATTTTTAAAAAAATTTATTTATTATTATTTTTTTT
The DNA here is from genome assembly GCA_954870605.1 of Acer campestre. Classification (NCBI taxonomy): domain Eukaryota; kingdom Viridiplantae; phylum Streptophyta; class Magnoliopsida; order Sapindales; family Sapindaceae; genus Acer; species Acer campestre. Next base: position 43,714,510 of record OX940801.1, read on the forward strand.
ATAAGATGTTGACCCGGCTACAGCCAAGGTCAGGCCCCATTAAGGTCCGCCCCTGGTGGTGTGTTACGTCGATTCAAACTTAAAATATTATCAGATTGAATAAGCGTCATTTGACAATTACCAGCAAGCCATGAAATTAAAAGTTTATATACTAGTGCAAGACCTTAATCGTTAGCAAGATTATTCGATACCTAATTTATGCTCCTTTAATTATCTCATATGGTCGATAAAAAAAAAAAATTATCTCATATGGAATCATGTAAGACTCGATAAAAAAAAAATTATCTCATATGGAATCATGTAAGACTATATTTTTGTATATATAAAATTATAGTGGTTTTTTTTTTTTTTTTCTTTTTTCAGTTATCCTCAAAATATATATAACTATTTCAAAATTTTATAAATTTAATTGTGGAGGAGAGAGTTCTTGGATATCCTGAAGATTTTATGGTTTTAGAGAGTGATTTGATAGCAGTTTTTGAGTGGTCATCGTTCCCCCAGTACTCCAACGGTTTTTGACGTTGAGAATCATGACTTCATGAGGAATAACAAAGGGCAAATTGCACTGAATCCCTTGAGATTTGGACAAGTTATACTTAGCTGGAAAAGTTTTGTTATTATACACTAACACCCCCAAGACTTAAATTTGACTTTCAAAATACCTAAAATGCCCCTAGTTATATTATTTTGTACCTTTTAATTTTTTTTTTTTTTAACTTTTAACCAAAAACTTTATAAACTTTAATAAAATAAAAATATTAAATAAAAGATATGATTCTTTAAATAAATTAACGGTTTACAATTTTTTGTAAATAGTTTAAAATAAATAAATAAATAAATACTTTTAAAATAAATAAATAAATAAATAGTTTTAAAAAATCAAATAAATAAATAGTTTAAAAAAATCAAATAAATAAATAGTTTTTAAAAATTAAATAAATAAAGGGTTTAAAAAAATGAAAAAAAAAAAATGAAAAACATTAAATTTTTTAAGGATATACATTAATTGGGACAAAAAAAGATCTAAATATCCAAACCTTTATGGTAAGGATGATGGTGAAAGAAGCTTTAAGGTTCCCAACACTGGGAGTCTTCTTGCCTTCTTCAATCACTTCCTTCAGTGTTGGGAACCTTGAACATTCTCTCATCATCATCCTTATCGTAAAAGTTTAGATATTTAGAGTTTTTCTTGCCCCTATTAATGGATATCCTTAAAAAAAAAAAAAAATTAATGTTTTCAATTTTTTCATTTATTTATTTCTTTAATTTTTTAAACTATTTATTTATTTATTTAATTTTTAAAAACTATTTATTTATTTAATGAATCATATCTTTTATTTAATTTTTTTTTATTGTATTAAAGTTTATAAAGTTTTTGGTTAAAAGGTAAAAAAAAAGTATAAAATAATATAACTAGGGGCATTTTAAGCATTTTAAAATTCAAATTTAAGTCTTGGGGGTGTTAATGTATCATAACAAAAAATTTCCAGCTAAGTGTAACTTGTCCAAACCTCTAGGGGTTCAGTGCAATTTGCCCAATAACAAATACCATTAATTATTGGTGCAACTGTAAGATAGAAAGGTGTTAGTGCATGCATGGAGAGAGGTAGAGAGACTTTTCACCGAAAGAGACGACACTTTTTATGGGGGAAATTGCAAAAAATAGCCCTATAAAATTATTGAATTTTGTTTGTAGCCACATGCATTAGTATTCATGTTTTGTAATATGAAATTACCAAATTGCGCCCATATGAAAATCTAGCCCTATCACTGTTGGGGTTAGAGAGAGAAAACATAGAGTAAGAGAGAGGAGAAGTTATTTCACGTTGAGTCGACCAAGTCAAGCCAAGGGGTGGTTTTGTAATTGTTTAGTTATGTGATTTGATAGTAGAGAACACTCATTTAACCTGACAATATGTTAGGTTCGAATCGTTATACCCGCAAGTGATATATTAAAAAAATATCATGAAAACTAGGAAAAAAAATTAATGTTTAGTTATGTTGTTAGGGGTTTTCTCCCACATCTATTAAAGTCAAGATTAATCTGTGTATAAAATAAAAAACCAGCCTCAACCCTACGACTACAAGACCCCCTTTTAGGGACAAAACCATAAGACTCAATAAGTCAAAGTAAGTAATACATTGTAAGTTGCAGTCCCATACGACCGAAATTTTGGTATTGAAAGGTATTTATTTTATTTTATTCCCATACTAATAGAAGAGAAACATAGGCCTTTATTTTATTTTATTTGATAAACCTTCAACATACAAACTTAAATATAGCATTAATGGAACCTATGCTTGCTCTGTATAAAAGACGTACAGATATCAATTATACAAATCCAGTACCGCTTCTGTAGAACCCATGCTTATATTGGCACAGGATTGATGAGAAGAGAAGCAACAAAATCCTTGAGAATTACTCCAGCATGTGTGTAGCCATCTTCATCCTTGTAGACGACATCTATAACGCGAGCAAGATTGAGAACTCGGGTAAGGAGAGGCATTGGCACCACGGTTGGGAGGAGGCACTCCTCGTTTATATCCTTCCAAGCGCTTCTAACTTGTTTCCGAAATTCGTTACAGGTTTCCTCCTCCGTTGCCCCATGCTGATTCATGAAACATTCAACACTTGAAGCCACATGCCCTCTCTTTTGTTCAAACTGCATATATAAAACTTATATGTCAAAAATAAAAGTGTAGTAACCACAATGCAATGCGGTTTAGTGGTGAAATACACTCGTTCAACCAAATAATAGTTCAAGTTAAAGTTGCCATAGTAGTTGGTATATATATATATATAAAGAAAAAGAAAAAAAAAAAAAAGTAGTACCTTGTGAGAAACCATGTCATCCATGAGTCTACAAATAAGTGAGGCAGCTTGAACCATCTTGTTGGGGTCCGTGAACAACCACTCAAAGGCTTGTTTGGTTACAATATCTCCCATTCCTACAAAAGAAGTGGTGGCCAACATTTTGTAAGCAGATGTAACTAATGCAACAGGCATGTATTCCTCCATTGTTGGTACATGTTGTTCGTGACACCATTTCGCTTCCCAGAAGTGATTTCTAACTATATCCTTCATCTGATAATTATATAAACCAAATTAAAATCAAAATCATTTTTTGGTATACTGAAATTAATTAAACGATTGAATATTGATGGAAACTCACTGCCTCTTTTGCATAATCAAGGCGGTATAGTTTCCCTTCACAGGCAAAATCCTTTTCATTTTCACTGTAAACATCAAGCAGGGCCTCATAACAACATTTCATATACTCAGGAAGTTGATCTATGGCACTAATATCCCACCTGAAAAACAAAATACTCAAACATGAGATACTGATTATTCGTTATTGTAACAAATTTAATAATGGATTGATTTCTGAATAATAATAATTTACCTCTCAACTGCTGAGGTAAAAATCTCAAGTTCTTCAATTGTACCATAAACATCATAGATGTCATCGATAACGGAAGTCATGGCAATCACTTTGGTTAATATTCTTCTAGCCAAGATATATTCTGGTTCAAAATACACTCCCAATATCCAGAAATAGCACTCCACCACTCTGTCTCTAGCGAAAGGCAGCTTGCGCGAAAAGTCTAAATTTTTCCACCACCTAATAATGACATCATATATGGAGAAGAAGAACCCATTAATTGTATTGTAGAGCTTAAAAATTCTTTTAAAAAAATGGCCTGAAATCATTTTACATACCTTGATATGTCACCGAGTTCCTTCTGGTGCAGTTTCTGTAGTATGTTGAAATCTTGCTTTGCAAAGGTCAGTAAAACTTTGTTGTGCAAAGGGTCTTCTTGATAGACAGACATGTAATGTCTTGCATCTAGCCTTTGTAAGCCTCTGCGTATTGGTCGATTTAAGGCACCATTAACATGCTCTGCAAGTAGTGGAGAATTGATCAACTGGGATGCTGCCATTGATTCAAGGTGACTGGTAGTGAAAGCAAGTGCTTCTTCAAGTATATCTTCTCCATGCACCCTGAGATGTGTAGCTTCATACAAGCTTAGCATTCCTTTAATGTCAGTCACAAGAGATTCCTTGAAGTTTCCATTGCTGTCTTTGAACTTGTTGAACACATCTGATTTATTTAATTAGCACAAACACATTATTATCAAAATGACATTTAATTTTATGTTACAATATTTACTAAAATCATTAGGGAATCAAATTATATATGCGGGTCTCATAATCAAATTCCCTTTTAGTTAATGACTTTATTCACAGTTAGTAATCGTCTTTTTCAAAAGACCAAGTTCTTGGAAGAAATTAACATACCGCAGGACATTTTATGACCATGTTGCCTGAGCAAACGAAATTGAAGAGAAATGGAACGGAGGTGGTCATCAACATTATTGTCATCAATGAGACCAGAGACATGGCGATCTTTGTGTATTGTTACTAAGATTTCATCAATCTCGGTTTCAAAATGGTAAGATATGCCCAAGCGTTGGATGGCATCAATCAAGTCCAGTTTCTGTAAAGGCTTGCTGTTGACATCAACCACCATTAGCATTCTTTTAATTTCTTCCTTCAATTCCAGAAGGTTCACATTCACATTATTCACATCAGCTTCCTGAACAACCAAATTGAAGCAATAGAGCAAATTAGTAAATAGTAATGACATGTGACTAGAACATCTTAAAATTTTGCAAAAGCCTATATTGCCATGGACATGAATTCATGTTGTAAAAACGTTTTTACGTAAAATATGATATTATCTGTATTCGGGTCTATTTTGTATACGATTTTATTTAAGGATTTTTACGTGAAGATATAGTAACCAGGGGCGGAGCCCTTCAGGGGCTTACAGCCCACCCAAGTTTTTTGATAAAATATTGAGTGTCGATATTTGCACCCTTGAAAAACTGTATGTGCACCCCTTTTTATACACACACCCCATTAAAAAATTTAAAATGTTTTAACTTGTAAGCACACCCCACATTTTACCAAATATGACATTTTTCTTCATTTTTGAAAAATATTATAAATTAATGATTTATAAAATAGTTAAATAAATTTTTTTTTTAAAAATTTAATACTCATACGGAGATACAAGGAGCCACACCTAAAGCCTCCTCCTAGAATCAAAAATCTGGAGATGGAGCTTTTTTATTTTTATTTTTTTCCTCATATTTTTTTTTTCCTCTTTAGAAGAACTGTTCTACAATATATATATATATATTCTTATTCTAACTATACAATTTCAGTTGATACAAAATAATTAGTCCATCAATAGCATTAATTGAATCTGTTTATACGTTTAAATTTATAGTCATTTTTTTATATTAGTTTAGTTTATTAATTAACTTCAATTATTTTCTCTTCTTAATTTATTTTTTATTTTATAATATTTGTAATTTAATCACTATTTAAATCTTAATTAATAACAAAAACAGAAGTTTAGTCAAAAAGATAATTTTTTTTACTTGTGTTAAAAAGATAATTATAAAATTTGTTAAAATATTATAAATATTAAATAATTTATTAATATGATGAGAAAGTTATATTTATATTAATCATTTTAAGGGTAATGTTGGAATTTTAAAAATATGTTGATTTGGGGTGTACATACGAATTTTGAGGGGTGTAAATATCGCCACTCTAAAATATTTTAAGTTTTGTTTTATTAACCAAAGTTTGATTTATAGTGTTAAACTTACTAAAGCCCAATAAACAAAACTATAAAAAATATATTTTAAACTTAATAAAGCCCAATAAACAAAACTTTATAAAATATGTCCAACTAACCCAAAAACTTTGTTAAAATAAATCAGGTAAAATGAAAAAAATTAAATTTTTTTTTTTAAAAAAACTTGTCTTGTTTCAGAAATCATCGTTCAATGGGTTCCCAAACCCCTCGCATTTTATTTATTTTCCACTTTCCCAAATCTCAAACTCTATCTTCTCCGAGTCCTCTCTTCTCTTAAATCTCTCAATTTGAAAGTAAATTCTCTTAGCTTTAATCTTTTTTATTTATTTACTTAGAATGAATTTGATTTTAGGTTTTGTATATTAATGTGTCTTCTTATGGAATAGCAAAGTCAGGAAAGAGAAGAAAAATCTTTGGAAAGCTAAGGTTTATTTTACTTTTGGGGATTTGAAAAGAAAAATATAGATTGAAATTTTTTATTTTGTGTTACCATTATCTCTTATTAGGTATATGATATATCCTTGATTTTTTTAATTTTTTTTTATTATAAATTTTCTCTTGTATCGTTTTGATTTGATTATTACAAAGAAATTTTTTGTTTATTAGTTAGTTCAAAATTTTAGGATTTTTAAATAAGAAAAACAAATAGATTAGCCCACCCCGAATTTTTTTTTTCCAGCTATTCCCCTGATAGTAACGTAAATATTTTTTGCTTCAAATTGTATGCATGCATGGAATATTAAATGTCAATTAAACTAGAAACTTTTTAAGATGAGAATTTTTACCAAGGAGGCACCACTAGCATAAGAGAGGAAATAATCCCCCCAAATGCTAGGATGAAAATTTGCCGAGCGGCGATTGCAGTCTTCATTTGGGACAGAAGAAGCACCTGCTGAGACTTGAAGAGACATTGTTTTTTATGTAGTTGGAGAACAGTATATTATAAGTAGCTTCTTCGATCTTGTGCTTTGCTTTTGGCTTGTGTTTGTGTGAGTCATATAGTGTGGTTTTGCTCGGGTATTTATAGCATCAAGTACATGGCGTAACTAGGATTAAACATTAGGGTAGGCTAGACTTTTTTTTTTTTTTTTTAACCTCTTATTAATTATAAATAAATATACACCTAGTCAATAGGACATATCGCAGCTTTAATCACGTTGGGACAATTTACGATATTCGTTCCCATTTGTTTTCTTTTCAAAAAATGTCGGTTGTCTACTGTACAAGAGCTCAGAACAGTTTTGCGGATTCGTTGCGAAAAAAGCCTCTAACTTGGAGGGAGATATGCTCGATTGGAGTCTGTAGCTTGGTGTTCTGTCTGCGTTTTCTCTGTTTTGCAGTCATTGCTTGTGTGTAGCTGTTTCGTTTTTTTCTTTTTTTGGTCTTTGGTCTTGTGGCTTCTCTTTGTTTCCCTGTTTGGGCGTGTTGTTTCTTGCCTTTGTGGATCCTTAATAAAATCCTGTTTTTTTTTTTTTTTTTTTTTTTTTTTTTTTTTTTTTTTTTTTAATATAAAAACAAAGAGAGGACATATTATTGAGGTTTACCCAACAAATATATATTCTAAATAAATACATTAACAAAATTAATACAAAAAAAGTAAAGTAAAAACAAATTATAAAATAAACATGAAATGCAAATACAATTAAATACCAATTAAGTTGTATTCAATGATCTTTCAAAAACAATACACAAAAATAAGTTATTAAAATAATCTTTATTTTATTACCTTCTATACATGTCAAGAAAATAGAAACGCTTATATTATTATTTACTAGCAAATATAGAAGAAAAAGAATAATTAAAAAACTAATGCTAGGCAACCGAAAAAAGTAGCCCAAAAAATCAACTCAAATGATGTAACAATTCATTAACCATATCATCATATGATTTGTGTGGTAATTATTAATGTTAAATTTGGATTAATTATTTGGGTTGTATAGTATTACACTAGTACTCTAATTTAAAACCTAAAAAGTATGCTTATAAATTTCAATCAAAACAACAAGAAATTCATTGAACAATATTGTTAGTTTGTAAATTTAAAATTAGATTAACTGATAATTAGATTATTCCTAAAATTTTATAAACTAAAAGTTATAGGAATCCTAAAATTTCAATATAAAATAAAATGTTTAAATTCATAATATTCATAAAACATAATTTATTAGAAGATCAATTGTTGGTGTTAATAAAGAAATTGAACCAAATTTAAGTAAATCTAGGTAAGAATGAAAGAAAATAATTATTGAAGAAATAAAATTAAAATAAAATAAGTCACACTTCCTCGTGATTCGTAAAGAAAGTATGTAAAAGTACAATATATAAATACCTCCTACAAGCTACATTACACATAGCCCTACTACTAGTAGTACTGCACATCTTCTTTTGTTATTAGGAAATATATTCATTATCAATTTATATTTTTTTAACTTACCAATTTTTTTAGAATGGTTAAGGTGGGCTTGAGCCCACCCTAGCCCCAATGATGGTCCGTCCCTGCCCATAAAATATCTCTTGATAATTAGATTATTTAGAATAATATTGTTTGATGCATCATGCATGCAATTCGTGGGGTTATATATATATATATATACAGATTTTCTATTATCAATTCGTCATGATAATAAATATATTAAGACAAAGAATGTGAATTACTAGATTTACATACTTTGACTCAAAGTATATGCACTTGTCAAATCTTTTCCATAATTCGTGATCCACATTTTTCGTCATGATATCTTTATTGTCAAGACGAACTGATAATAGAAAGACGGTATATATATATATATATAAATATATTTATATTTATATACATGGACATAACCAGGATTACACACTAGGAGAGGCTAGACTTTTTTTTTTTTTTTTTTTTTTTTTTTTTTTTTTTTAAGTTATAAATAAATATACTCCTAGTCAATAGGACATATTAGCGAGGCTTACCCAATAAATATATATATTCTAAATAAATACATTAACAAAATTAATACAAAAAAAGTAAAGTAAAAACAAATTATAAAATAAATATGAAATGCAAATACAATCAAATACTAATTAAATTGTATTCAATGATTTTTCAAAAACAATACACAAAAATAAGTTATTAAAATAATCCTTATTTTATTACCTTCTACATGTCAAGAAAATAGAAACACTTATATTATTATTTACTAGCAAATATAGAAGAAAAATAATAATTAGAAAACTAATGCTAAGCAACAAAAAAAAGTAGCCTAAAAAATCAACTCAAATGATGTGACAAGTATTTTATTCATTAACCATATCATCCTATGATTTGTGTAGTAATTATTTGTGTTGAATTTGGATTAATTATTTGGGTTGCATGGTGTTACACTAGTACTCTAATTTAAAACCTAAAAAGTATGCTTCTAAATTTCAATCAAAACAACAAGAAATTCTTGAACAATATTGTTAGTTTGTAAATTTAAAATTAGATTAATTGATAATTAGATTATTCTTAAAATTTTATAAACAAAAAGTTATAGTAATCCTAAAATTTCAATATAAAATAAAATGTTTAAATTCATAATATTCATAAAATCATAACATATTAGAAGATCAATTGTTGGTGTTAAAAAAGAAATTGAACCAAATTCAAGTAAAACTAGGAAAGAATGAAAGAAAATAATTATTGAAGAAATAAAATTAAAATAAAATAAGTCACACTATCTCGTGATTCGTAAAGAAAGTATGTAAAAGCACAATATATAAATACCTCCTACAAGTTACATTACGAATAGCCCTACTACTGGTAGTATTGCTCGTCTTCTTTTGAGATTAGGAAATATATTCATTATTAATTTTTATTTTTTTAACTTACCAATTTTTCTAGAATGGTTAGGGTGGGCTCAACCCACCCTAGCCCCAATGATGGTCCGTCCCTGCCTATAAAATATCTCTCGATAATTAGATTATTTAGAATAATATTGTTTGATGCTTCATGCATGCAATTCGTGGGATTATGTAAATATATATGCATATATATATATATATATATTTTCTATTGTTAGTTCGTCCTGACAATAAATATATCAGGATGAAGAATGTGAACCACTAGATTTACATACTTTGAGTCAAAGTGTATGCACTTGTCAAAACTTTTCCATAATATGTGGTCCACATTTTTTGTCATAATATCTTTATTGTCAAGACGAACTGATAATAGAAAGATAATATATATATATTTATATTTATATACATGGACGTAACCAGAATTAAACATTAGGGTAGGTTAGACTTTTTTTTTATTTTTTTTTTATTTTACTTTTATTAATTATAAATAAATATACACCTAGTCAATAGGACATATTAGCGAGGTTTACCCAATGAATATATATTCTAAATAAATACATTAACAAAATTAATGCAAAAAAATTAAAGTAAAAACAAATTATAAAATAAATATGATATGCAAATACAATCAAATACCAATTAAGTTGTATTTAACGATTTTTCAAAAACAATACAAAAATAAGTTATTACAATAATACTTATTTTATTACCTTCTATACATGTCAACAAATTAGAAACACTTATATTATTATTTACTAGCAAATATAGAATAAGTGACACCACCCTTGTGATTCATAAAGAAAGTATGTAAAAGCACAATATATAAATACCTTCTACAAGCTACATTACGCATAGCCCTACTACTAGTAGTACTGCACGTCTTCTTTTGTTATTAGGAAATATATTAATTATTAATTTTTATTTTTTTAACTTATCTAGCCCCAATGATGGTCCGTCCCTGCTTATAAAATATCTCTCGATAATTAGATTATTTATAATAATATTGTTTGATGCATCATGCATGCAATTCATGGGATTATGTATATATATATACAGATTTTCTATTACCAGTTTGTCATGACAATAAATATATCAAGACGAAGAATGTGGATTACTAGATTTACATACTTTGACTCAAAGTGTATGCATTTGTCAAAACTTCTCCATAATCTGTGGTATGCGTTTACTTGTCCTGTTATTTTTATTGTTAGGACGAACTAATAACAGAAAGACTATATATATATATATATATGGACGTAACCAGGATTAAACACTAGGGTAAGCTAGACTGTTTGTTTGTTTGTATTTTTTTTTTTTACATTTTATTAATTATAAATAAATATACACCTAGTTAATAGGACATATTAGCGAGGCTTACCTAATAAATATATATTCTAAATAAATACATTAACAAAATTAATACAAAAAAGTAAAGTAAAAAAAAATTATAAAATAATATGAAATGCAAATACAATCAAATACCTTTAAGTTGCATTTAACGATTTTTCAAAAACAATACAAAAATAAGTTATTAAAATAATCCTTATTTTATTACCTTCTATACATGTCAACAAATTAGAAACGCTTATATTATTATTTACTAGCAAATATAGAAGAAAAAGAATAATTAAAAACTAATGCTTGGCAACAAAAAAATTAGCCCAAAAAATCAACTCAAATGATGTGACAAGTGTTTTATTCATTAACCATATCATCCCATGATTTGTGTGGTAATTATTTGTGGTAAATTTGGATTAATTATTTGGGTTGTATAGTATTACACTAGTACTCTAATTAAAAACCTAAAAAGTATGCTTCTAAATTTCAATCAAAACAACAAGAAATTCTTGAACAATATTGTTAGTTTGTAAATTTAAAATTAGATTAACTGATAATTAGATTATTCTTAAAATTTTATAAACTAAAAGTTATAGTAATCCTAAAATTTCAATATAAAATAAAATGTTTAAATTCATAATATTCATAAAAACATAACTTATTAGAAGATCTATTGTTGGTGTTGATAAAGAAATTGAACCAAATTTAAGTAAATCTAAGAAAGAATGAAAGAAAATAATTATTGAAGAAATAAAATTAAAATAAAATAAGTGACACCACTCTCGTGATTCATAAAGAAAGTATGTAAAAGCACAATATATAAATACCTCCTACAAGCTACATTACGCATAGCCCTACTACTAGTAGTACTGCACGTCTTCTTTTGTTATTAGGAAATATATTAATTATTCAATTTTTATATTTTTAACTTATCTAGCCCCAATGATGGTCCGTCCCTGCCAATAAAATATCTCTCGATAATTAGATTATTTATAATAATATTGTTTGGTGCATCATGCATGCAATTCATGGGATTATGTACATATATATATATTTTCTATTATCAGTTTGTCAAGACAATAAATATATTATGACGAAGAATGTGGACCATTAGATTTACATACTTTGACTCAAAGTATATGCACTTGTCA